>OZ022530.1:4850249-5325908 GCA_963989415.1 Cerceris ruficornis | reverse complement strand
AGGAAGAGGCAAAAGACAGAGAAAGGAGAAAGAAACCAGAGGCAGAGAGGCTGAGAGAGAGCTGATAGAGAGGAGAGCGACCCCATAGAGGGAGAACGGGGCAGCAGAGTCAAACAGAAAGAGAAAGAGGCAAAAGACAGAGGAAGGAGAAAGAAACCAGAGGCAGAGAGGCTGAGAGAGAGAGCTGATAGCGAGGAGAGAGAGCCAATAGAGGGAGAAAGGGTCAGGAGAGTCAAGTAGAAAGGGAAAGAGGCAAAAGACAGAGGCAGGAACACGCAGAAAGGAGAAAGAAACCAGGGAGAGAGACTGAGAGAGAGCTGATAGCGAGGAGAGAGCCAATAGAGGGAGAAAGGGTCAGGAGAGTCAAGTAGAAAGGGAAAGAGGCAGAAGACAGAGGCAGGAACACGCAGAGAGGAGAAAGAAACCAGGAGGAGAGACTGAGAGGGAACTGATAGAGAGGAGAGAGAGCCAAGAGAGGGGGAAAGGAGAGGAGAGGAGAGTCGGACAGAAAGAGAAAGAGGCAAAAGACAGAGGCAGGCAGAAAGCGGAAGGAGAAAGAAACTAGAAGGAGAGAGGCTGAGAGAGAGCTGATAGAGAGGAGAGAGAGCCAAGAGAGGGGGAAAGGAGAGGAGAGGAAAGTCGGACAGAAAGAGAAAGAGGCAAAAGACAGAGGCAGGCAGAAAGCGGAAGGAGAAAGAAACTAGAAGAGGCGAGAGGCTAAGAGAGAGCTGATAGAGAGGAGGGAGAGCCAATAGAGGGAGAAAGGGACAGGAGAGTCAAATAGAAAGAGGAAGTGGCAAAAGACAAGGAGCAGCAAGACAGAGAAAGCAGAAAGAAACTAGAGGGGGAGAGAGAATTGATAGAGCGGTGAGAGAGCCAAGAGAGGGAGAAAGGGGAGGAGAGTCGAACAGAAAGAGAGAGAGGCAGGAAAAAAGTGCAAGGAGAAAGAAACCAGAGCAGACTGAAAGAGAGCCATGAGAGATAATAAGAGAGGGAGAGTGAAAACAGAAAAAGGAAGAGGAGGAGAAAGAAAGCAGGGGTGAAAGAGGGCGCAGAGGTGAAGGGGAGAGGTGGAAAGGTGTATACGCTATAAAATATAAAGTATAACGTATATAAGACCATAAAGCCCGATAAGGGTGCTACCATAGATATACGGCCGGGCTGTGTTACCGCTACCCTCGGCGCACGCGAAAAAGGGTTCGCGAAATTAGAATTTTTACGGTGGACTCTCTCGCTGCAAGGAGAATAATAAAAGCCACGATGAACCTCCGTTCTTTCCGCGATATCGTCTCGTTGTCCGTGATACTTTTCTCCACTTTGCGGGCAGATGAATTAAGAGGGGAAGGGGTAGTTTTGACGGCGATGAGAATTCAATGGGGTTGGTTGCGCCTTTCGATGAAATGGTACTTTGCTGGTGGAGGATTTCATCGTTTAAGGTGGAAGTTGAAGTTGAGAGGTGTGGGGTTTCTTTGATTAATTCCATGGTGCAGTATTATGGGATTTAGGGATCGCTTTCTTGGATGGAGTAATTTTATTAGATGTGCATTGTATAGAAGAAAGGGGTAATTAACACTAGAAGCACCAAGGTAATCAAAATGGTTCCTAATTATTAGGAAATAGATTTTGCTAGATGTTTCAGGTCTATCTTGTAAAACATTATTATTATTCTCAATGGAGTTATTGCAAAGAAAAAATAAAAAGAAATCTAGGGTTGATTTGTGTGATTTTTCAACCCTTTGCCGTACAGTAACGAGTGACACTCGTGATGCTGCGGATTGGATAGAAAATTTGTAAATTTTGCAAAACCTATGAAATTGAAAATATCAGTGAGACGCGACATGGTAAAATTATTTTTGTAAAATTAATATTACGTTAAATTATATAATATATGAAGAATCATTGATCAATTTTTATTTTACCAATGGAATTCTGTATTATTGCGGGGGTACAAAAGAAATCGTGCGGCAAGAGGTTAACACTAGAAATACCGGCGTTAAATCTATCATATTTCGAAATATTAAATAAGTATTTTGAAAAAGGCGGAATCAAGAGGCGGAAAAGATAATCGATTCGGTGATTTATGTTTTTTAAGATGGACGAAGAATATTTATTCTAAGACTCTTCTATAAACTTGGAGAATTTTTCGAAAAAATTGTGTACCAGTCATTCTGACTGGTTTGGTAGTTCTAGTGTTAAGGAGGAGATGAAGGTTAAATAATTAAAGTACAAGTCCTGTTATAAAAACTTCCCCAGCAATGATTTTCTACTTCAATACAATAAAATCCCCTCTGTACTTCAAGGATGAATTCCTAACCTCGCAAAAGATTCAGTAAAAAAAATCATTACAAGTTTTACGACTTCTATCGAGGATAAAAAGAATCCTTAATAAGAGACAAGGATCGCTCGGCAATGAAATCCAGGACGTTGTCCATTTCGAGGCCGGGTTAACGAAGAAGGATGCACCGAGGAGTCGCGGCGCATTCGTTCCCCGTGGAAGAAGGACATAAAACGCGAAGTGCGATGTATAAAGTCAGATAAAGAGGCCTCAGATATACGAGCACCCTACGTACCAACGGTGTATGCGGAAACTGTTCGCAAAATTAGAATTTTTATGGTAACCGTCAGCTCCCACCGGGAAGAGGAATAATAAAATGTGAGGAGCTTCCGCTAGGATGATGGCGTTTACCGTCCAGGTGCTCGTTAATCTCGTAATATCTGTTGGCGAGACTTAGAAACTACATAGGTCAAATGACACTTTAAAATGAGATATTGGAAATATTAGGTTGGAGGGAAAGTTCTGTCGTATTTTAAAGAAAATATTTGAATTCATTTATAAAAATACGTGTTTAATATTAATCAATTATATATGCTCCGTTATTTGTATAGTGCCCCGTTTCAAAAAAAAGATTGTATTAGATGAAGGGATTTCGTAGGCACGGGCCTGATTGGCCTGTACCCACGTGTCGTCTGCCTAGCGACAAACGCCGATGCGTAGCTTCTGTTACGCAGTCTGATTCGATCATCTTAGTGAGACGGATGTCGTGCCTTTATTACTCTTATTGCCGTTATTATTATTATTATTATTAATATTATTACTATTACTCATATTCCTACATATCATTATCATCAAATATATATACTCTAGTTTTGTTTAATTTGTGCTGCGTGTGTGTTTCCTTTTATTTAATACCTTACTACATATTTTAATAACCCTTACTACATTTGTTACAACCTGTTGCCATCTTTCAGGCAACCTGTGAATTCCTGTTTTGTTTCCACTAGCCAGATGTTTTTTTTATTTACAAGACAAATTACCTGCCTATTTAAAATACGACAGAACTTTCCCTCCAACCAATAGTTTGTTTGTAGTAGGCGGCCGAGATAATAATCGGGTTATAGATATACACAAATCTGTTGGATACCGACCTAATTTTATAAAACAGAACACCAAATATTTCCAAACGTGATTCAGGGTCTAAATGGGAAATCTTATTTATTTGTTATTTTTGCCATCGCCTTCCCTGCAAAAGATATTTTGAAGACCTTTTTATTATCAGTGGAATTGTACCCTCGGACTTTGATGGGAAGGATATCAGCATAAATATTTTTTTCAAAGTAGCACAAGTATTTGTCAAGAACTTATGAATAATATGAGATTAGGTTTGTAGGTTAGGTATGATTTTAGTCAGTTAGAAAGCACCTGTAGTTTGTTGCGGATTAAGACATTAACACGTTGAACGCCACCCGTATTAAAGGTAACAATAGTTACCTTTAACCCCTTGCCCTACGATTTGTTTTCTGACTGCCTTCACAATAATTCAGAATTTAATTGCTAAAATAAAAATTGATCAGTGATTCTTGATATATCGTATAATTTAACGTAATGTTAATATTACAGGAATAATATTGTCGCCTCGCGTCTCATTTATACTTTCAATTTGATAGGTTTTGCAAAACTTGCAAATTTCCTATCCCATTTACCTCATCACGAGTGTCACTCGTTATTGTAGGGCAAGGTATTCTATCGTTTTAACCCTTTGAGGGCGACGGACGCATATATGCGGTCGGAAAAAAAATTTGACTATAGTTTATCGGTGCATGATTACACCGTTGGAGTTGAAAAATTAAGATATAACCGTTGAAATATGATTATACAAATAGCAATTTATAACTTCTATACATTAACACTTTAGCTTTTTGATAAAAACGTGATTTTTGATCGCAAAATAAATGATTATTTCTCAATATTCAAAAAACTCTCCGTCCGCAAAGGGTTAAAGTCACAAGAAACATTGAATTGAATAGCGCCGGTCACCAGGGACCCCCGTGGCATTCAACGTGTTAACATATCGAAATATTCATGCAAATAGCTTTATCTCAGAAACTCAATTTTTAGAATTACTCATCCGGTCGATTTAATTAATCCACGATTTATCTTCAACGTTGAGAATCTCGGCGCAAATTCATTTCTCGCATCGTGAGAAATCGCTGACAGACGTTCGGCGTCGACAGAATCTAATTTTCTCGTGTCTCCGCGAGGCGTCGTCAGTTTAATAAGTCCAGTTGTCTCGTCGGACATTTTTCTCGCGGCGTAAAACGCTCGGTGCTTGGTGGAAACGTCGACGGGGTAAATTCGACGTCCGTAGGAGAAATCGGCGGCCACCCTGGCACCCTTACAACCGAGTATCGTGGCAGTAAAGCGAAACGAGCGTCGTATAAAAGCGCTTTCGTCCGGTCCGGGAAGCCAGCAAAGAGGGGCTGATGGGAGTGACGTTGAAATCGCGATGTCTACCCTACCCGTTAGGGGATGAACAGATCTTATCCGTTAACTGCAAGCCACGTTGCCCCCCTCTTTTACTTCTTCTATTGCCCGATGCTACCAGAAAATCTGAGCCGTTGATCCTATGTCGTGTGATCGTTATCTGTGCGTTGATCGAATCGGTGCATGGGTGCACATTGTCCGATAGAGCTTCAGAATGCTTTGTCTGAAATACCTGTGCAGCTTATTACTTGCTTGGCGATGCAGGAAGACGAAGTTGTTGATGATTCGTTGGAATTAAGATTGGTGTAATTAACCCCTTGCCCTACAATGACGAGTGGCATTCGTGATGAGGTAAATGGGGTAGGAAATTTTCAAGTTTTTCAAAAGCTATCAAATTGAAAATATTAATAGATGTATCGCGATAATATTATTCCTGTAATGTTAATATTACGTTGAATTATACGATAAATCGAGAATGACTGATTAATTTTTGTTTTAACAATTAAATTTTGAATTATTGCGGTGGCAGTCACAAAAGAAATCGTAAGGCAAGGGGTTGAACCGTTGCCCTACTATAACGAGAGCATTCGTGATGAGATAAATGGGGTAGGAAATTTTCAAGTTTTCCAAAACGTATCAAATTGAAAATATCAATGAGATATATCGCGATAATATTATTCCTGTAATATTAATATTACGTTGAATTATACGATAAATCGAGAATGACTGATTAATTTTTGTTTTAACAATTAAATTCTGAATTATTGCGGTGCCAGTCACAAAAGAAATCGTAAGGCAAGGGGTTGAACCGTTGCCCTACTATTAGGTTGGTAGGAAATTAATGTCGGTTTTCAAACTTTATCTTTAAATACACATGTTAAGAATGGGAATAACTTTTTTTAATCAAAATAAGTTTCATTACAATTTACACATTTTTCCCAAAGAGAAACAAGTTTTTAATAAAATTTTTTATCTAAATGATATAAGAAGACAAACAGATTAAAATGAACGGCTATCTTAAAATTAAGCGCCAAAGTTTGAAAATTCGAAAACCGACATTAATTTCTTACTAACCTAATAATATTATAGCATTACTGGCTTACAATTAGAGATGCAGGAAAACGAAGGTGTTGAAGATTGGTTGAAACTGAGATTTTTAGGAGTTATTGATGACTGGTTGGAATTAAATGGCCTAATGTTGATAACAGCTGATATGAAAGTTTCCGCGCAGGTGCACATTGTCTGATAGAGGCTTGGGATTCTTTCTTGAAAATGTCTATATAAGCTAATAATCTCTGATACCTTAAAGTAAAGTTTGTTAACACTAGAACTACCGGCGTTAAATGTATTATATTTCAATATATTAAATAAGTACTTTGAAAAAAGAAGAATCAAGAGGCGGAAAAGATAATAAATTTAGTCATTTATATTTTTTGAGTCGGACGTAGAATATTTCTCCTATGACTCTCCTGTAAACTTTTAGAATTTTTGGAAAAAATTGTGTACCAGTCATTTTGACTGGTTTGGTAGTTCTAGTGTTAAATTTAATGGACTCAATATTAATATAGGTATTTGTTTAATGCTGCCCAGACAAAAAGCTCGTTTCCTCCAACATCAAAAACATCGAATCAATCGTAAACAGTTCTATTATCAAACACTATCAACCCAAGTCAAACATCAACACCTCCGCGAGAAATCTCAAAACAACTCTCCAAACACCCTCAAGCTTTCAAAGTTTCACTGAAAGTTCATCAAACACGCAAATTCCACGTACTGAGAATATCGTTCCCTCTTTTCTCCCGTTGTTTCGCAACAGGATCGTAACTGTTAAAGCAAGAGATTCCGTATGTTTCTGTCAGGTACAGCTATCAGCACGTATCTCTCATTGCAACCCTATCTTAACGATGCCGTCGACAAAGGGATTTTCACGACCCGTTCTCCACAAAGTGAATCAGTTAACCATACTGATTTGATCTATGCACGGTCCTCACCAAGGCACACAGAGACTCTATCGCGATCATCCGGGGAAGCGACAAATGGATGGAACTTTTGCGATTAAACCGACGATTGTTTCAAACTCCGCGTAAGATCGACGAGCTGTTTTTGGAGAAATCAATGCTCCCCTCGTGCGCGCTATTCAGAGAAGTTTCATTGAAGTTCTTAAATTTCATTTGCATTGATGTTTTAAATAAATGTTTTAAAGAAACTTACAGTTTTTAGCTATATTCTAAGTTAGAATTGCCTGAAGATATCATGCCAATTAGTTGGAAGGGGTCATGGCAAATTTCGATGACCTTGGAGTACGTTTTCAAGGTCATTACAGTAAAGAACATTTTTCTACGACGTTAGACATTTGATTTTAATTTACAGAATATTTTAGTAATGTTACTGATGACGCATTCTGGCATTTTTTAACCCTTTGAGGGCTACTGACGCATATATGCGGTCTGAGAAGAATCTGATTGTAGTTTGTCGAGGCATTTATACAGTATTGGAATTGAAAAATTGAAATATAACCGTTGAAATATGATTCTACAAATAGTAACGTATAAATCGGGTGCATTAACACTCAAAATTTCTGATAAAAAAACAGTTTTTGATCGTCAAATAAATGATTATCTCTCAACACTCGAAAAAATCTCCGTCCGCAAAGGGTTAATCCGTTGCCCTTCGAATAAGAAATTCTCAAGCGTTTCAAGGACTATAAAAATGAAAATATCGGCGGGTCACGGTACGATTAAATTATTTCAATGCAATAAATATTTAATCAGGAATCACTCATCAATTTTTATTGTAGAATTCACGAAAGAAATCGTACAGCAAGGAATTACTTCCACTCTACGTGAAAAATTTCCCTAAAAGCCGCACGTTAAAGCGAAGAGACTTCTTGATTTTCAATCACGACAACAATCCTTTCAAAAGCATCGATTCCAAACAAAAATCCCCCGTCAATTTCCCAACGATACTTTCTCCTTCCCCAGAACGGAATGACATCTCACGGACCCGGAATAATAAATGAAAGCGAACGTTTCAATTAGGGAGTTCTCGTCTCTCTCAGCGTGGCGTCCTTCTTTCGAGGACCACCTCAACGTGCCACAGGAAGTCCGAGGGGCCCATTGGACGATCGGTGGGCCCGGCGAACTCTATATTATACTCTCACGTATATAAATACACGTGCACTGACTCGCGCCATGGAAGAATGAGGCGCGCTGATGACGAATGAGGACATTATGCTCGTGCAGCGTTAGGTGTCTGCTCCTAGTTAGAAGAAACTTAGACCCCTACCGTTCATTCACGGGACTTCTTGGGTCTTGAAGGTATCGGAGATGCGCAGCTCGTTTGCGCATAATGATTTCTAGAGCAGAGGATCAAGGATAGCTTGATACGAGAGCTGGAGGTGGATGACGTTGGTCTTCAATCGTTTCAATTGCTGTTTTATGGGAATGTGGAGGAGTATGGAGGTTTCTATTACTTTCTGTGTTAGGTTAGAAATGACGGTGCGTGGGTTTTAATACCAGAAGTCCCAATGCAGTCAAAATAACTGGTAGGTAATTTTTTATAAAAATTATTCAAGTTTGTGAAGTCGTGTAGTAGATATTTCAAGTCTGTTTTGTAAAACATGAATTACTGAGTTGATTATGTCTTTTTCTAAAGTTCTTTTTTAATGTATTTAAATATGATAGGTTTAACGTTGGTAGTTCTGGTGTTAAAGAGGATCGGATAGAGACATGTAGTTTCGGTAAAATTGTAACTTAGATTCAGAATTCCCGCCATTTTTTGAATTTCTTCTAGCGGTATCAAAGCTTGCAAAAAGGTGAAGTTAATAATAGGAGAATCAGATAATCTTCTAACTACTCTTCAACCTTCACTACCTGAACCGTAAATCATTCAAGACTGCAGGAGCAATCGAAACAGAAGATTTAAACCTTCAAACACAATCTCCAATTTCAAACTTCCTCGAACCCGATATCCGCAATGCGTCAAGTCAAAATTCACTTCACAACCTTTTCTTCAAAATTCCCGCCCCAAGTAGCTACCCAAAATTACAACACCCACTAAAAAATTAAAGACTTCTCCAAAATTTTACCACCCAAAGTCAAACCTCCACCTAAACTCATCCAAAAATTCTCCAAGCCCTACCTCAACCCCTTTACCACAAAAATTCCTCAGATCTGCCCGAAAGAAACTCTTCCAAAATTTTCAAAAATATAAGCCATCGTGAAAGTCGATCAGCCGTTCGATTTGCAACGATTGCGACCTTCTTTTCACCGGAATCGAGGTATCCGTTGACGAAACGGGCCAAAGGGAGCGCCGTTACGATGGTTATCCATCCGCAGGTCCGAATACAGGTAGCAGCCGTGCACTCGATGCTCCTTTTGCGCGACTATTTTTCACTCGTCCAGTTTTTAATGGGCGGGATTAATATCGCCGGGTAACAAGACACTTTTCCAAAGGCCCCTAGTGTGGGTGCGAAGGCCGATGCGTGGCCACATGCGTGAATGCGGCAGGAGACGCCACGCGAGACATAAAAGATTACGGATGCGATGCATCCGTTCAGCGGCAATAAGTCTGATTGTGTTCGGGTACCTGGACAAATTGTCCGGTATTATGCCGACGTCTCAGTCTATCAATTATATGAGGCTGGAGCTCGTTCTACGGTGTGTGCGTGCACACACACGCATGCGCGAGAATACGCATACGGATTTACATATAACGCGAGGGCTTCTGGAAGATCAGCCTCCGCGGCACAGCACGCCTACGGTCTATTTCATTGATCATCGTCAGACGCTTCCAAGTATTACATGACCAGGTCGATGGTGCTTCCTGGAAGGAGAGGAGATCTCGCTTTTTCTCGAGTTATAAGGCTTCTGTTCTCGACTCTTGACTTTTTTTCGGTGGGGGCATTTTTACTCGTGGGAGTGGGAAGGGTTTTTGGAATTGTGGGTTCATTGGATTTTTAGGTTGGTGAAGATTTGAGAGGGGGGCGTTGGGTTGGGTGCAAAGTTTTATTAGGTGGATGTACCATTGGATTTTTTAAAACTCTTGACTTTTTTGGGTTGGGGCATTTTTACTCGAGGGAAGGATTTTTGGAATTGTAGGTTCATTGGATTTTAAGATTGGTGAAAGTTTGAGAGGGGGAGAGTTGGGTTGAGTGCGAAGTTTTATTAGGTAGATGTACCATTGGATTTTTTAAGACTCTTGACTTTTTTGTGTGGGGCATTTTTCTTTTGGGAGTGGGAAGGATTTTTGGAATTGTGGGTTCATTGGATTTTTACGTTGGTGAAAGTTTGAGAGGGGGGAGTTGGGTTGGGTGCGAAGTTTTATTAGGTGGATGTACGATGGGATTACTTAAGACTCTTGACTTTTTTGGGTGGGGGCATTTTTCTCGTGGGAGTGGGAAGCATTTTTGGAATTGTGGGTTCATTGAATTTTTAGGTTGGCGAAAGTTTGAGAGGGGGGCGTTGGGCTGGGTGCGAAATTTTATTAGGTGGATCTACGATGGAATTTCGTAAGACCCTTGACTTTTTTGGGTTGTGGGCATTTTTACTCGTGAGACTGGGAAGGATTTTTGGAATTGCGAAACTAAGGAACTAAGAAACTTAGAAACTAAGGTCGACGGTGGTAAAACGTATGGAAAAAAACATTCTTCAGAATATTGGCCTTGACAAAATATTTCAAGGTCGAATCATCGAGGTATTTCACATTAATGTCAAATATAAGGTCGTTCAAATCATAGAGATTTTTCGGATCAATATCTAATAGATGGTCATTCAAGTCATTCAGGTGCCTGAAATTAATATCAAATATAAGGTCATTCAGATTATTGAGATTTTTCAGATCAATGTCCAATAGAAGGTCATTTGAGTTCTTCAGGTATCTCAAATTAGTATCAAATATAAGGTCATTCAGATTATTGAGATTTTTCGAATCAATATCTAATAGAAGGTTATTTCGAGTTCTTCAGGTATCTCAAATTAGTATTAAAATATAAGGTTATTCAGATTATTGAGATTTTTCGAATCAATATCTAATAGAAGGTCATCCAAGTCCTCCAGGTATCTGAAATTAATATCAAATATAAGGTCATTCAGATTACTGAGATATTTCGGATCAATATCTACTAGAAGATCATTTAAGTCATCCAAGTACTTCAAATTGGCATCAACTTTAATTTGCAGCAAAATAGCACCCCCATATTACCCCATCAACGATAATGCACATGAATTAAACTAGATAAACAAAATCTTCCTTACCAAACCACCCTCTCCAGAATTCCCCACATGTCAGCAACAAAATCCGACTACAAGTACTCCAAATTTGTATTTCAACCCTTAAATATTCACCTCAAATCCCAAAAATCAACGTTCACCAATCTCACCAAAAACCTTCTCCGATATTACAGAATTTCCAATTAAATCCAGTCCCATTGGCATTCTCGTGCGCGCCACACGCGGAGGATTTGATCGATTATCATCCCTAACCCCATGATTTAAAACGTCGAGGGAGGGTAGAGCATTGTGAAGCACGGAGTTTCAGGTATCCGCGTGCCTCCGGGTTGAAAGTCGAGAGACACCGGTGTCTTTCGAGGATTCTGCATAATTTTCCAACAATTTCCAAACAAACCCTCCATAAAGACCGTGACTTACGAGCGCCCCATTGACGCGCGGACCGACTCGGACGTTTTTCCCTTCGAGGGCTACACCTGACCCCATGGTCCATTACATCTCGTCTGAAACAGTTAGGTGGCCCATACATTTCTTCTGGCGGGAATGTACCTGACGAGCCGAACAAGAGAATGCAGGGATTGTTTTCTGTAGTGAAACGAAAGAAGGGAGTTTTGTTGTGCGAAGAAGAAATGGAGCTGTTGCTTTCAACCCTTTGTAGTTCTGTGTTTGTGTAGGGACATGGGTTACTGTTGATGTTCTTTATGGTGTTTAGTACTTATGGTATATTTATGGTGGCAAAACAATGCGCAGGGAGGTGGTAATTGTTTATGGTGTTGCGAAGATTGATGAAATAATATAATAGTTTTTAACACTGGAACTACCGGCGTTAAATGTATTATATTTCAATATATTAAATAAGTACTTTGAGAAAAGAAGAATCAAGAGGCGGAAAAGATAATAAATTTTGTCAGTTTTATTTTTTTGAGTTGGATGTAGAATATTTCTCCTATGACTCTCCTGTAAACTTTGAGAATTTTTGGAAAAAATTGTGTACCAGTCATTTTGACTGGTTTGGTAGTTCTAGTGTTAATACTTTATAATACTTTTGCATCTTGAGGCGGCAATTTTGAAAATTTTACTAATATATATTAATTATATGGTTTGAATATTTGTTTTTCAATTTTTTAACAGGAAGTTTGAAAGTTTTTATGTCTTGAAAGCCACTTTTCATTAATTGACTGCGGTATTTTTCATATTATGAGGAGAAGGTGTTAAATATTTTCGTAACAAATATTAAATCCTTGTGACTCGAATATATTTTTTCCATTTCTCGTCAGGTGACTGAAATAATTTCGTGAATTTTCTAACCCTTAGATGCTCAGTTTTTTTCAATTTCAAAGTTAAATTAAACTCCATAGAACATTGAATGCGCCGAATAGGAAAAATAACCCTGCGAAGGGCAAAATAACATTTTGATTTTCTTCGCAAAATGAGTAATTCCAAATTGCCACTTTTGTTAACTCAAGGTAAAACCAATAAGTCGATAAAGGTGCAACAAATTCACTTTAGATTTTTGCACCTCACTATTTAATCTCTCACACGTACAGTTTGTGTAACAAAGGCTTAAATCTTCAAGCTAATTGACCTCCATTTGACCTTTCCCCATTAACACTCCAAATAACACTTATTTGTCAATTTAAAATGCCCCGCTTTATTAACAATTTCAAATTCCCCCTTTATTAACAATTTCAAATTCCCCCCTTTATTAACAATTTCAAATTCCCCCCTTCATTAACAATTTGAAATTCCCCCTTCATTAAAAATTTCAAATTCCCCCCTTTATTAACAATTTCAAATTCCTCCTTTATTAACAATTTCAAATTCCCCCTTTATTAACAATTTCAAATTCCCCCTTTGCAATCAGCGTATCGAACAATTTTCAAAATCTCCCGCTTATAATATCACTCCAAGAGAAACTAGTTAACAGCAGACTTTTATTTCTACCAAAACTCCATCCCAGCATCCAAGAACATCTATCGTAAGATCTAAATTTTCATGGATATCCCCGAGTCTTCTATTTATCAACATTTTAATGTACTCCAGCACCGTATAATGGACTCCGGAGTATAATGCCCTCCCTCAAACCTTTTTCTCATGGCCCTCTATGGACCCCCTTAAGAATAAGAATAAGACGTTGACACATGGACGGACCCGTACAAACACAATGTCCGTGATATAATGTACGACGGTGTAACTATACTTTTATAAAAGATCCGTTATGGATTACGGCGCCGGAGACCGAATTCGTTCGAGATCGTTCGTGTTTCTATCACACGAGCCCTTACGCGATTCTTTGATCCCTGGACTATCCATTTATCATCCGGGGCTGTGACTCAATAAAAGTGACGGAGGGAATCGTGTGACGAAACAGAGAAATAGTGAAATTTATGTCTCCTTCCTTGGGAAATACTCTTTTTTTTCAATCTCTTTTTTGTTGGATTTTTGTAGGTGGATTTATGGAGGATGTTATTCAATGAAACGTGTTTTTGATGAGGACATTAACTAGTTAGTTAACTTAGCTGGTTTCTTCATTTCTACTGCAGTGAAAATTTTCCTATTAAAATCACATATTTGCAACGCAGAATCTTTAAAGACGCAAATAGAGATATAGTCAGCAGGACTTTAACTTTTGAACGGCTATATTTAAATAGTTAATGTATTAGGCAATTCATAAGTATTGGAATTTAAAAGTAGTATGAAATTTCATTGAATTTAATAGCCCCGGTCACCGGCGATATTTAAATACTTAATGTATTAGGTAATTCATAAGTATTGGAATTTAAAAGTAGTATGAAATTTCATTGAATTTAATAGCGCCGGTCACCGGCAATATTTAAATACTTAATGTATTAGGCAATTCATAAGTATTGCAATTTAAAAGTCGTATGAAATTTCATTGAATTTAATAGCGCCGGTCACCGGCAATATTTAAATACTTAATGTATTAGGCAATTCATAAGTATTGGAATTTAAACGTAGTATGAAATTTCATTGAATTTAACAGCGCCGGTCACCGGTGACCGGCATGGCATTCAACGTGTTAACGTTAAAATTTCCAAGACGGTGAAAATGACTGGTTGGTGATATTTTTTAAAAATTCTTCAAATTGATACGGAAGCTATACAGTAAATATTCCATTTGTGTCTTTTTGAATAAGTAAAGTACTTTATTTTTCGTCTTATTCACCTCTTAATTTCTCTTGTTCCAAATTACTTATTGAGTGTAAATTAACACGTTGAATGCCATGTGGGTCACCGATGACCGGCGCTATTGAATTCAACGATATTTCATGTCTTTTAAATTGTAATATTTACGAATTTTCTAATACATTGAGTATTTAAATATTGGCGTTCAAAAGTCCTGCTGACTATATATCTCTTTGTCTTTAAAATGTTTGCTTTGTAAAGATGTGATTTTAATAGAAGAACTTTCTCTTCAGTAGAAATGATGAAACTACCAAAATATCGTGGCGTTTAATGTGTTAATATAATAGATACAGCGCCGGCAGTTTTACTGTTAAGAAATTGAATATTGACTATTTTCTAATAATGCTATAAAATCAAAATGAATCTTTCGTGTTCGGCTTATAGTAAAAGGAGTATAGTATTTTGGATATTTTTTTCGTTCTGCATTCTTTAACTTTATGGTTGTTTTGTGTAGGTCCTACTGCTTTAGGTGTATTCCGAATCATCGATTCCAGTTATTTCTATGATTGGGTATTTTTTAAATCTAATTTCAATACTTTTTCCAAGCAGACACCAATGAACGAAGTTGACCAACAAATAAACTTGTCACCTGAACATTTTTCCAAATCAACCTACATAATCGCAACACGATCAGCCCCCATAAACTACCCAACCTCGAATTACCTCCGACAACCATCCACTTATTTATCAGACTCCCTAAATACCCGAGTTTACACCATCCACCTTAATCCCTCCGCTTAATCCAAGGCGCAAAATTAAAAGTACACCCGGTGCCAGATAATTCCACTTTTTTCCACCCTGTTTCCGTTTACTTCCTATCGTTCTGGTTACGGGGGTGAAGACGAAGGGTGGGGCAAGGGACCAAGGGAGATCGTAGTGAAAGTAGTGCAGCACAGCGATAAGGAACGCAATCCGATGCGCGTGCCAGATAAGTGGCTGATGCCTTTAGTATGGGGAACGACGATGTTTCGTCCGTGGGTTAAAACGCTCTCGAGGGGTCGCCATAACACCCTCGGCTAGGCCGTTCGACCGACTAAACCCAGGGGGTGGCATGGATCGAATTATGCCGGAGGGATGAAAAGTCGTTCGCGAACCAAATGGCTGGATTAAGGGACTCCGGGTCATTAATTGGTCAGCTTTGCTCCTACTCCATCCAACCTTGTCAGATCGTGTGAAAATCTTATTGGATCAATCTCTCCTCGGCCGGAAGAACGCGTTATGAACTTCGAACCTTGAAGTCCGTCAAATCCCAGGTTTCTGGGGCACTTAAAGTAGCTGGATGGTAGATTTTATTGTGGTTTTAAATGTAAAGTGATTGCAGGTTTTTGGTGATTGATTTTAACCCTTTGGTAATTAGGGATGTTGAGGCATTCACGGGGCAATTTGGTTAACTAGAATTTTCGAATTTTTTAACATTTAAATGGCAAAGTATTTGTAGAAAATTCAATGTGTAAGAAGTTCTATTTATAGAAAATACTATGTGTGGAAAACTCAATATATAGACATTTCAATACATAGGAAATTCAATATGTAGAAAATTCAATACGTAGGAAGTTCTATATATAGAAAATTCTATGTGTGGAAAATTCAATATGTAAAAAATTCTATATATAGGAAATTAAATTCGTAGAAAATTCAATATGCAAGAAGTTCTATTTATAGAAAATACTATGTGCGGAAAACTCAATATATAGACAATTCAATAAATGGGAAGTTCAATACGTAGGAAATTCTATATATAGAAAATTCTATGTTTAGAAAATTTAATATGTAGAAAATTCTATTTATAGAAAATACTATGTGCGGAAAACTCAATATATAGACAATTCAATACATGGAAAATTCAATACGTAGGAAATTCTATATATAGAAAATTCTATGTGTGGAAAATTCAATATGTAGAAAATTCTGTATATAGAAAATTAAATTCGTAGAAAATTCAATATGCAAGAAGTTCTATTTATAGAAAATACTATGTGTGGAAAACTCAATATATAGACATTTCAATACATAGGAAATTCAATATGTAGAAAATTCAATACGTAGGAAGTTCTATATATAGAAAATTCTATGTGTGGAAAATTCAATATGTAGAAAATTCTGTATATAGAAAATTAAATTCGTAGAAAATTCAATATGCAAGAAGTTCTATTTATAGAAAATACTATGTGTGGAAAACTCAATATATAGACATTTCAATACATAGGAAATTCAATATGTAGAAAATTCAATACGTAGGAAGTTCTATATATAGAAAATTCTATGTGTGGAAAATTCAATATGTAGAAAATTCTGTATATAGAAAATTAAATTCGTAGAAAATTCAATATGCAAGAAGTTCTATTTATAGAAAATACTATGTGCGGAAAACTCAATATATAGACAATTCAATAAATGGGAAGTTCAATACGTAGAAAATTCAATACGTAGGAAATTCTATATATAGAAAATTCTATGTGTAGAAAATTTAATATGTAGAAAATTCTATTTATAGAAAATACTATGTGCGGAAAACTCAATATATAGACAATTCAATACATGGAAAATTCAATACGTAGGAAATTCTATATATAGAAACTTCTATGTGTGGAAAATTCAATATGTAAAAAATTCTATATATAGGAAATTAAATTCGTAGAAAATTCAATATGCAAGAAGTTCTATTTATAGAAAATACTATGTGTGGAAAACTTAATATATAGACAACTCAATACATGGGGAATTCAATACGTAGGAAATTCTATATATAGAAAATTCTTTGTGTGAAAAAGTCAATATGTAGAAAACTCTATATATACGAAATTAAATTCGTAGAAAATTCAATATGCAAAAAGTTCTATTTATAGAAAATACTATGTGCGGAAAGTTCAATATATAGACAATTCAATACATGGGAAACTCAATACGTGGAAAATTCAATACGTTGGAAGTTCTATGTACAGAAAATTCTGTGTCGAAAATTCGATATGTAGAAAATTCCATATATAGGAAATTCTATATACAGGAAATTCTATATAGAGAATTCTATATATAGGAAATTAAGTTTGTAGAAAATTCAATCTGCAAGAAGTTCTACTTATAGAAAATACTATCTGTGGAAAATCCAAAATGTAGCAAACTCAATATACAGAAAATTCTACATATATCAAATTAAATACGTAGAAAATTCAATGTGGAAGAAGTTGTATACATGAAAAATATAGAATGTAATGAATTCAAATCTGAAACGTGAGCAAGCCTTCCAGTTTAGCGCAAGGTCACCTTATCCACGAAACCCCCGTGGCCATCACCATATCCCCGACTTTCCCCATCGACGTCTCTCCGTCGAGGCTCCCTCGGAAGTTGTGTCTCTTCGTTAAAAGCCCTCTCTTCCTGGGAGCGCTGGTAACCCAAGATTTCCACGAAGCCGTGAAATCAATCAAATCATGGGTTGACTGTTGCGTCGCGAAAAAGAAGTACGTAAGAATACGAAAGGAAGAAAGAAAGAAGGAAGAAGAAGCACGAGGAGAAGAGGCAGAGGAAGATCGGTAAGGTGCGCATAGCCACGGGGGTGTTCATCGTCCACGGTCCATAAGGACTTCTCCGCGGGTTCCCATGGGCAGGTTGGCCCACCCATGGCTTTTTGAGGACGCGGCAGAAGGCATTCAGGAGGGACCTAGCCGTGGAAGAAACGGATAGAGTCCTTCGTTCCTCCTGACAGCGGGGGATCCACGACCTGGCAGATATAAACGTGTAATTCTTTCGCGTTTCGCACTCATTGTTACCCTAAACTATGGATTGCGCCATTGTCGCGCATTGTGAACACTGCACAGAGGTGGATACCCCTCTGCGGGGGTGGAAACGGCATTATTTTCGAGGCGTCGAGCCGCCAGTGCAAACTCATGGGGACACTCTCTACTCGTTACGCGGACCTTTGTGCAAACGATGCACTTGACTCTTGCTAACTGGACCGATGTCCTGGTGAAGCTGTTAAGAAGTCGTTGGCTCCGGGTGGTTTTATTTTTATGGTGGTTGAGATGAAACACCGTTGAGGTTGCTCTTTGGTTGCTAACAATTGAGAGGAGTTGTAGATGGTTGTTGAGTATCTGAGGGCTGCTGGAAGTGCTATTTGCTTTTTGAGGCCTGATTAATTTAGGAGTGATAGATCTAATTGGTGGAAATTCGTTTAGGATGATTATTTCACACGGGAGAATTTTTTTTATTTTTATGGTGGCTGAGATAAGAAACCGTTGAGGTTGCTCTTTGGTTCCTAACAATTGTGAGGAGTTGTAGATGATTGTTGAGTGTCTGAAGGTTGTTGGAGGTACTATTTATTCCTTAAGGACGGACTAATTTAGGAGTGATATAACTAATTGATGGAAATCCGTTTAGGATGATTATTTCACACGGGACAATTTTTTTTATTTTTATGGTGGCTGAGATAAGAAACCGTTGAGGTTGTTCTTTGATTGCTGAGGATTGTGAGGAGTTGCAGGTGATTGTTGAGTATCTGAGGGTTGCTGGAGGTGCTATTTATTCCTTAAGGACAGACTAATTTAGGAGTGATTGAACTAATTGATGGAAATTCATTTAGAATGATTATTTCACGCTGGAAAATTATTTTTATTTTTATGTGGTTGAGATGGAAGGTGCTTGCTGCGAGTTGTGAGAAGTCCTGGATGATTGTTGAGTATCTGAGAGTTGCTCGAGGTATTATTTATTTCTTGAGGTCTGCCTAATTTAGGAGTGATAGAACTAATTGGTGGAAATTCGTTTAGGATGATTATTTCAAGCCGGAGAATTATTTTTATTTTTATGGTGGCTGAGATAAGAAACTGTTGAGGTTGCTCTTTAATTGCTGAGGATTGTGAGGAGTTGTAGATGATTGTTGAGTATCTGAGGCTTGCTGGAGCTGCTATTTATTCATTGAGGTCGATCTAATTTAGGAGTGATGGAAATAAGTGATGCAAATTCGTTTAGGATGATTGTTTCATGCTTGGAAATTATTTTTATTTTTATGGTGGCCTAGGTAAGAAACCGCTAAAGTTTCTCTTTCATTGCTGAGAATTGTGAATAATTGTAGATGATTGTTGAGTATCTGAGGGTTGCTGGAGGTGCTATTTATTCCTCGAGGTCCATCTAATTTAGGAGTGATGAAACTAATTGATGGAAATTCATTTAGGATGATTGTTTCACGCTGGAGAATTATTTTTATTTTTATGTGGTTGAGATGAAAGGCGGTCGCTGCGAGTTGTGAGAAGTCCTGGATGATTGTTGAGTATCTGAGAGTTGCTCGAGGTATTATTTATTTCTTGAGGGCTGAACAATTTAGGAGTGATGAAACTAATTGATGGAAATTCGTTCAGGATGATTATTTCAAGCTGGAGAATTATTTTTATTTTTAAGGTGGCTGAGATAAGAAACCGTTGAGGTTGCTCTTTAATTGCTGAGGATTGTACGGAGTTGTAGATGATTGTTGAGTATCTGAGAGTTGCTGGAAGTGCTATTTATTCCTTGAGGTCCGACTAATTTATGAGTGATAGAATTAATTGTTGGAAATTCGTTTAGGATGATTATTTCACGCTGGGAAGAAACTGTGTTCGATTCTTGTGGGAAGTTTGGGTATTGCGAGATACTTTGGTTCAATATGGATTTATAACGCAGAATTAATTCCAGAAATAACAGTTTCTCACTGATATGCCGTATCGCTTAAACCAATATTATGGAGAAAGTGAGTTCTGAAAGAATCTTGTTATGTTCTCATTTTATCTTGTTATTTTTTCATTGAAGTTACATTTCAACTTCTCGAAATAAGTCCCGTATTTATCAAAGAACAGAAATTTAAACTTAGTCCGACTTCTTTGCAATATATCAGCATCAACCGCAAAACTTTCAACAATTTTCTGACACGCTCTAAGCTTTTTTATCAAGACTTCAAAATGCGACAGAAAATATCCCACAACATTCACATGTTAAAAATCTGGAACAATTTTTATCTCACCTAGACCCAAAAAGTTAATATTACCTCAGCCCTGTACAATATTATCTCTCAAAGTTAAATAATTTCCAAGCATAATCAGCCAGACTATCTCGCATTACTTCAAAGTCATAAGAGCCTATAGACCATGAACGTCGATTAACAACTCGGTAAAAACGACTCTCGCGTTCCTCACGAATTCCAGGCGAAAGGTTATCGCGATGGAACTTCTTCGAATTACCTTAATTTCAGACCAGCATGTAAACTTCGATACCATCCTCGTATGAAGAAAGTTCCGAATTTCCTGCACGTCGAGTGACGCCGCGAAAACGCAAACTTCCCCCGCAAAAGTTAAAAGTCGAAGCAACGCGCAGCAACGTCCATCGCGTTAGCTCTAAGACACAACGGTCGAAAGTTCCGACATGCGAACATTCCGCGCTGAAATTTCCCGTGAAAGTTGAAATTGGAAATGTTGTAGGAATATATTCGCGTGCGAAGTTAGATCCGTTAAAATTACGAGACGACAGGCGCGTATTTATCTCTTATCATTGCCATTGTCTTGGGAAGTTTCACCTCGTTGGATTTTTCGGCGGGGAAAAAAATCTAACGTATTTCTCGAGCCACGCTTTTGTATGCAAATGTGAGACCCGCGTCGAAGTAATCGGTATCGCGTGTTTCGCAAATTATACGACACGTCGTTGAATCATTACCGAACGATAATGAGTCTCTTCATCGGCGAGGCGGTACCGAGCAACGTGTAATTTACCTAACGCGATTACGATACCTCGCAATCTACGGCTGATTCATGCACACTCCGACTCCTCGTTGGAACGATGTCTTACGTGAGAATTTCACAATGAGGGATTTATTAAAATTTCTGACGCACGCGTGCCAAGCATCGACGACGAAGGATTCGTGCTCTTGTAACGTATTATTAATTCTGTATGGGGGTTGTCTTTTATTTTGTGATTTTGAGAATTATGTGTTATGGTGGTTTCAGCTTAAGCTTAAGAGTCAGGGTGATACTGAACTAATGAGCTGTTCGAAATGATAAGGGAGGAAAAATCTGTGTGGGGTTTTCTTTTATTTTGCTTTTTTGGGAATTAAGTATTATGGTGGTTTGAGTTTAATTTTAAGATTCAAAGAGATACTGAACCACCGAGCTATTGAAAGTGATAAGGGAGGAAAAATCTATGCAGAAAATCTTGTGTGGGTTTTTCTTTTATTTTGTATTTTTGAGAATTATGTGTTATGGTGGTTTCAGCTTAATTTTAAGATTCAAAGAGATACTGAACTAACGAGCTGTTCGAAATGATAAGGGAGGAAAAATCTATGCGGAAAATTCTGTGTTGGGGTTTTCTTTTATTTTGTATCTTTGGGGATTAACATCAAACCTACCGACGTTATATTTAGTGAAATTTGGATATGCTGAACAAGTACTTTGGAAAAGGAGAAATGAAGAGGTGAAAATGATGATTAATTAATCAATTTAAGTTTTAATAAGATGGAAGTGGAATATTTACTTCATGTTTCCCCCATAAATTTAGGAAATTTTTAGAAAAAATTCGGAATAAGTAATTTTGACCAGCCCGGTAGGTTTAGTGTTAAGTGGTATGGCGGTTTTAGCTTAATATTAAAATTCAGGTTGATACTGAACCACCGAGCTATTCAAAATGATAAGGGAGGAAAAATCTATGCAGAAAATTCTGTGTGAGGGTTTTCTTTTATTTTGTATTTTTGATGATCATGTGTTATGGTGGTTTTAGATTAATCTTAAGTTTCAGGTTGATACTGAACTACCGAGCTGTCTAAAATGATAACAAAATATAATGATTTAATTCTAGGAAGTCAGGAGATCGGTTTCTAATTTCAAATTTGCAAGAAAGGCAAATCGATGATTTATTTAATATGAAATTCTATTTTCAATATTTGCCACTGTGATGTATTGTAAGTAATGTGTCCCTATTCTCCAAAATCATTTTTTTAACTTTGCGAACGATTATGATTTAATTATCAAAAGTTAGAGACATTCCTTGCAATTAAATGCTTTCAAATCAAGTCACATTCATCATTTGAAACCCAATCTTTAAATAATCCAGTAATAACAGTTACAAATATTGCAAAGACCTTTTCTCAAACATACAGAACAATCATAAAATCCCAAAATTATAATTACCCAACAAAATTCTATATTTTGATAAGCAAAATTCTCAATAATTCTACACGACGACCAAAAATAACAAATGATTACAATTACCCACACCAATTACCGTCATTCCAGGTCCACAAATCAAAACTTAACAACCCCTCCAATTATAATTACCCAATCAAAATTCTATATTTTATATATTTTCATAAACAAAATTCTCAATTATTCTACTCACTTACAATACCAACATCTATCGATTACACGACGACCTACAATTCCAAACGATTACAATTACCCACACCAATTACCGTCATTCCAGGCCCACAAATTAAAATTTAACAACCCCCAAAATTATTATTACCCAACCAAAATTCTATATTTTCATAAGAAAAATTCTCAATAATTCTACACGACGACCAAAAATTCCAAACGATTACAATTGCCCACACCAATTACCGTCATCCCAGATCCACAAATTAAAATTTAACAGCCCCCACAACGAATGCGCGCACAAGCATGACAAATCCAGCAGAGAACAGCACGTTTTTACGATTGCCGATTAATACACAAGCGACATTTACCGTCCTGTTCACACGCCTCCTCGATTCCCTTCGTCCATTCCATCTCCTGCCGTATCGTCTCTCGTCGATTCCGCCACCCAAACGTCCGATACAAAACAGATAATTGAAACAGCCCGTGATACCAGCCCCGTTAATTATCACAAAGGCGCATGTCCATAGATCCAAGAATAATAAAACACCGTTGCCCTTCCTCCACCGAGTGTCTCTCCCTCTTCAATCCACCGTAATGTCGTACCTTGAATAATTTTATTGGCGGTGAGCAATGAGAGGCCTCGTTCGACTCAGCCAGCAAATAGCCATTATATTTGCCATGGCGAATCTGTGTACAAAACAAGCCTAACCCGATGGTGTCACGCTTTCCCGGCCCACTTTTCATCCCCTCTTCGACGGACCCAACCCCCGGGACACGCGCTGCGGATGCTGAAAGTCTTGGGCTTGCGATTATACGGTGTTCCATGGTGCGTGACCACGAGGGTGCGGCTGTTTTGACTATCCCTCGGGCAACCGTGGAATTCTTGGGAGAATCTTGCCGAGATTCTTCGGAGGGATGGGAATTTACGTGGGTTTTTCGAAGGTTGCGTGAAATTTCCTTGCGGATTGGAGACGGAGGGTGGAGGAGTGCTGCGGGGGTGATTTTTGGGCAGAGGTGGACGTCGGTGAGATTTGCTGGTGAATGGGGTTTTTAAATGAGTCTTTTTTTAAATGGGGTATTTTTTGAAAATTGGTAACCATTTTTTATCGTATTGATTTATTGAGATTCCTGTGGAGGGGTCGGAGTTTCATTTTCTAATTCAAAGTAATTGAAATTCTTTCTTTTTACTAAAAACAAGCAACCAATCCCAGAAAGAGCAAAAAACACCATAAGATCTCCAATCCACCCATCCTCCACCTCTCAAAATGATCAAGGCCCCAAAAAAACACACTTAATTCTGTTTTTGCACGATAGATACGTTCCCGAAGAATACGTGAAGAAAAATTCGTGTAAAAAAATATACTGCATCTATGGAAAAATAGAAGATTGGTTCCAGTCATAAGAAATCAGCGATAAACCATGAGTTTTGATGTGAGGATCTGAAAAATATTGTTTCATAAAGATTGCACATGTATCATACAAAGTAAATTATCATTTGAAAAGGAAAAACACATGTCGCTAATTCATGAACACAAAAATCAGGCACAATAATATGGGTTACACATAAAAAGATTTTAATCGTTATCACTCTCTGACAATAAACGCATACGTTCGCGTAAGACTGCAATTTTACTGCAATCATTAGAAATGTCTTGGTTATCATCTTCGTGCTCCATTGGTGAAATTCTTTCTGCAATCTCTTCGACAAAATTAAGACTAGCCTCCTGTGGTCCCGATGTTTCAGTGGATTTAAGAACGAATTCAGTACTTAATCGCTGTATTTGCGTTTTGGCTAGGCCACAGTAAAGCAAAATATTCTTCTTAGAATTTTGGTCAGTCGTATTAAATCAAAATAAGCCGTGTAAAAAAAGAATTAAATTTTTTTTCTAATTCGTGTTAAATCAAAATCGTGTAAAAACAGAATCGAGTGTAATCACTCCCCAAAACAAAAGAGTCTCCTCTCCAGACCAAAACAGTTTTCCCCAACCCACCCCCTCCACCCACACTCAACTCATATCGCAAGGCCCTTTCCACGGAGCTCCATACATAACGCGGCATCGCGAAAGGAAGCAGATGATCGCAGAGAAGAGCCGAACGAATGATCGTCATCCCAGTTATCAGCGTTAGAGGAATTCCCCTCATTCGACCGGGTACTCCGAGCTCGGAACTCGAAACAAAAAGCCCGGCCAGTAATAGCGATCGATCGGGCCCTCGGCCGGTCGAGAAGCCTGCCATTCCACCGTTCCGATCCACTCTCATTCTCCTCAGGAAGCATTTTCACGGACAACGTGTCAGGAATCACTTAGGGCCTCAGGTGGCTAACAATGACACACGCTCCTTTCTTCATCCCTCTCTCCGTCCCCGTTCGATCTACGGTCATTTAAACGTGTGCGCGTTCTCATAGGTGATCCATGCTTCTTCGCGTGGATCATCCACACCTGTGCGAGCATGGCTTACGGGCATTCGGACTCTCCGAAGGTCCATAGACACTGACGCAGGCCCACAATGCGGAGACTAATCGAATCTCACGTTCTCTGCCAGTCCGCATTCATGTACAGTGCATGGCAAAAGTTTCGATGGGGTTGGTCGAGATTTGCGAGGCGGTTTTAGGATTCCTTGGGGTTTCATGGTGTGCGGGGTTGTAGTTTGACGCGGGAAAGGAGGTGTTTCTTGTGTTTTTACGATTTTAATGTAGTTGTGTGACAAAGTGGCATGTTTTGGGGATAATTTCTGTTTTGGAAATACTGGTAGCGAGAATTTTGTAGTTATTGGCATTGTCATAGTTTGGGAATTTGTTTTGCAGTTTTTTAATTAGGGCGGGGGTTTAGTTTGGCGCGGGGAGGGTGTATTTTTTAAAAATTTGTATCACAATGTGGCATGTCCTGGGGAATTTTTCTACTTTGGAAATATGGCTAGCGAGTATTTTGTATTTATTGACATTTGTCATAGTTTGGGAATTCGTTTTGCAGTTTTTAATTAGTGCTGGGGTTTTAGTTTGGCGCGGGAGAGTGAGTATTTTTTAAAATTTGCATCACAAAGTAGCATGTTCTGGGGGAAGTATCTATTTTGGAAATACTGCTAAAGCGCATTTTGTATTTATTGACATTTGTCATAGTCTGGGAATTCGTTTTGCAGTTTTTAATTAGTGCTGGGGTTTTAGTTTGGCGCGGGAGAGTGAGTATTTTTTAAAATTTGCATCACAAAGTAGCATGTTCTGGGGGAAGTATCTGTTTTGGAAATACTGCTAAAGCGAATTTTGTATTTATTGACATTTGTCGGACTTTGGAACTTTAATTGGAAATTTTTTAATTAGTGCTGGGGTTTAACAGGGTGGTGAGTTTTAGTTTGCGCGAGAGGGTGGTATTTTTTATGTATTTGCATCACAATGTGGCATGTCCTGAGGAAAATGTCTATTTTGGAAATACTGATAGCGAGAATTTTGTATTTATTGACACTTGTCGTACTTTGGGAATTCAAATTGCAATTTTTTAATTGGTGCTGGGGTTCAACGCGGTGGTGAGTTTTAGTTTGCGCGAGAGGGGAGTATTTCTTGCGTATTTGCATCACAAAATAGCATGTCCCGGGGAAAATATCTACTTTGCAATTGCTGATAGTGAGAATTTAGTATTCATTGACATTTATCATATTTTGGGAATTTGTTTTGCTATTTTTTAACGATAGGGCGATTATTCATGTTACACGAGGTCTTGGCGCAAATTTTAATACGCGTTACAAGCTTTCTACTTCATTGTGATTAATTAGTATTTATGAAAACAGGAAGAGATTATGTGATACAAATGATATCACAATGGTTCATTCTATCTAGACATATTAGGCTAAATTTTGATGCAAAACTCTAAAAACATGTCCCATCAACTTAGACAGTTTCTCGTATTTTAAAATAACAATACAATGTTAATTATATTATGGTAGATCAGTGGCTTCATAGCTAGAACTATTATGTAATCAGATATTAAGGTTCCACATTAATATACAACTTGACACGGCACCCTCGCTTCTAATATCAGTCTCCACAAATGTTCACGGTACATTTATATTTCTTTTGATACCTCACAATGACTACACAACTTTAATTAATTATAACTCGAGTTGCATCAGTCATTATGCATCTAAAGATCCTTCCACATATTATACTCCTTAAACACAGTATTCTCAACACCATAATAGACTTCAAAGCTACATATTTCCCATAGATACTGACTGTTTTTGCCATTTCATAATAACCATACAACATTGATAAATTTATTCATCCAACTTCACATTCCACCTTGACCTACCACCTCCAAAAGACAAAAAAGGTTACCCCACAGATTGAAATCACTTCCAATTCCTAACAACACCTGAAACAATGACAATATCGACAAAATTACGCTAAATTGTTGCTCCATCATCCAAAGACCACATCTTGAGCAAACACCCTCCCACAGCTCTAAGCTCCAGTCGCAATTGCAATCGCAGAAACCACAGGAGGAAACTTTTGGTCGACGTTGTATGTATAACAATGCACAGTGCATGTGTACGTATCGGTGTGCGTGTACATCGATTAGTATCGATACTCAGTCCGGAGTCCTCAGTCCACCATTCGAGAGACTGACTTCATTGTCCGTCTGACGAACATTGTGCTCCTGCGGCCTCTCCGATCGTTGCTTCCCTTTGCTCTTTTTCTTCATCCTCCTATCCTTTCTGCTTCTCCGTCTGTGTTTCTGTCATTCAGGACTCTCTCCTTTCGAACGTCTCTCGATGATGCTCCTCACCCTCGCCTTTTTCTCTCTCTTCTGCTCTTTCTTGCTCTCTCTCTCTCTCTCTCTTCTTCTTTTAGGGGACGAAGAGAAAAGGAAAGCCTGCGCGGACGGTGACACGTGGAATTTCGGGACGAGCTAATCTCGTGACTAAGTGGCTGCTTGGAGTTTCACTCGATACACGATCGATAGCATGAGCTGGTAATCTTGGAATATGACGGGGCTGCTTGGGAAGAGGATACACCATGGATTCACCTTGAATTCGTGACGGTTTCTCGAGTTGGTCGACTTCGCGGTGGCCATCTCTTTGAGGCTTGAATTATTTCAATGTTGAGTTTAACACTAGAACTACCAGACCAGTCAAAATGATTGGTACACAATTTTTTCCAAAAATTCTCGAAATTTATAGAAGAGTCTTAGAATAAATATCCTACGACCATCTTAAAAAACATAAATCACCCAATCGATTTTCTTTTCCGTCTCTTGATTCCTCCTTTTTCAAAGTACTTATTTCATATTTTGAAATATGATAGATTTAACGCCGGTAGTTCTCGTGTTAAGTTTTCTGTTTATTGCTTTGTGCAAGTTTCTGAGGATATTTGGAGGGTTAATTATTTAAATAATTTTGCGACTACTATCTTTTGGAAGCTTGGATTATTTCAGTTTTGGGTCCAAGGTGTACTGGTGCCCTTGGATTGTGATTTTTGCAAGTTCCTTCAGATATTTGGGGTGAATTATCTGAACAATTTTGTAACAATTATCTGGTGGAGGTTCGGATTACTTCGGATTTAAATTCAAGGTTTTTTCTTGCTTAGTTTAAGTTTTCTGTTTAAGTTTTCTTTTTATTGCTTTTTGATAATGACTTTTGCAAGCTTCTTGGGATATTTGGAGGGTTAATTATATAAATGATTTTTCAGTGACCATCTTTTGGAAGCTTGGATTATTTTAGTTTTGAATTCAAGGTTTATTATTGCCCTTGGATAGTGATGTTTGTAAGTTTCTTAGGATATTTGGAAGGTTAATTATTTAAATAATTTTGCGGCAACCATCTTTTGGAAGTTCGGAGTTCTTCGGATTTAAGTTCAAGGTTTTTTCTTGCTTAGCTTAAGTTTTCTGTTTAGGTTTTCTGCTTATTGTTTTTTGCAAGCTTCTGGGATATTTGGAGGGTTAATTATATAAATGATTTTTCAATGACCATCTTTTGGAAGCTTGGATTATTTCAGTTTTGAGTTCAAGGTTTATTCTTGCCTTTGGATAGTGATTATGCAAGTTCGTTCGGATATTTGGAGGGTTAATTATTTAAATAATTTTGCGACGACCATCTTTTGGAAGCTTGGATTGTTTCAGTTTTGAGTTCAAGGTTTTTTCTTGTCAGATAATGATTTCTGCAGTGCTCTGGAAACTTGCAGGCTTAATTATTTAAATAACTGCGACGACCCCGTGACAAAGGCTCGGCTTACTTTACTTTTAATTACAACTTCTTTTTCTAACTTCAGAAATTTCATTTACTGAAATTTTCTTACTATATGATAGATGACTACAGGCCTCCCACCAACAATGCGCTAAAATACTACCTAAATAAAAATATAAAAAGTACCGACTTGATAACAAACAACCCCCTTTGATTGCGCCACCCCAAAAGGCTTATTGTCCTTCATAAACTATTTTGCAAACATCGCTATACATTCCACCTACAATTATTCGCTCTCCAATCACAATACAAGCTCGGTTACATTCTCAGTGACCGATTCCATTTAAACGTTCCCCAGAGAAAGAAAAGGTGGTTCGTCGTGCGCGGTCGTCTCGATTTTCAAGGGGGGTTGACATTGGTCAAAACCTGTCATCTTTTGCGGCGAAAAGGGAGAAAGGTTCGGGTCGCCGGGGATCGACGGGGATTGGGAATCTTTGGAGAAGAATGATGCGTCAAAATATGTCGAAAAAACGTCAAAACGCTCGTCGAAACGAAGGAAGAGTGGGCGCGCATCGCAGAAACGAATCTCGAAATGGACCCTACGGCAACGTCCTCCCATAAACGTAAGTGAATACGGGCCCCCGCCTTTTTTCTTGGGCCCCATGGCTTCTCGGAAACGTTGCACTAAGTGCATTCGTAGCCTCGGCTTCTTTATTCTCGAATTCACGTGCGTTTTACAAATACGGGAAAGTCATAGTTCCGAGTATATGGCGACAGGTTGATGGCGGAAGAAACATGTTAGGTTTGCTGAATGAAGAATTGAATGTTGTCAGTTTTTATTGGACTGGGTGGTTTTAAGGTTCAATGAATTTGAGATTTAATAGAATAACTTCTGATAGAGGTAGTTAGAAATTTATTAAAAAATTAGGAAGTGTAAGTTCTGACTTTAGCTGTGTTTGCAGATTTGTATTGCATGGGTCGCTCAGAAGCCAATGCGATTAAGTCAATTTTTTGGATGTTTTCTGATTTTTGTGAATTTTAATAGAGTAAAGTTTTTTCTATAAAAATTTATAAATATCAGAAAATATCAAAAAAAGGCCTGAACCGCATTTCACGTGAATTTCAACACTTTGCTTCACGTGAAATTTACAAAATTGGCAAAGACTCAGGAAATAAGTTTATTTATCAAGATATTCTCTCTTATACTTATCATTGTAACATCTTACATCGAACAAACACCGTGTATTAATACAGAAATATAAACTTTAGTTACAAAATAAGAATGGTAGGCTTGCTTGATTCAATAATTATTACAGTTTGAAAGGAATTCTTTGACAATATTTTCTGTATTATTTCAAAGCACAAGCCGCTATTATCAAACTTGAACTGCAACTTAACATTTTCCTCCAACATCTACAATTTATCCACCAACATCGGTGTAAAATTTAATTCTCAAAATTCACAGTCCATTCTCATCAAAAGACCCAAGTTATTTTATAGAAACATCTCTATTGTAACATCATACACCATAAGAAAAATGTTAATACAGCAATTCGAACTTCCCTTAACTCTTTGAAGCACTCTTAAAAGTGTTCCATCTTTTTGATGCACAAATATTCATGGTGGGATATTTTTTGTACCACCTCGAAAATTTATATTATTTGATATCTTTGTTAATATTTGTTCAATTAAAAAAAGAAAATTTCTGTGCAACATGGGAAATTTTTTTTCTAAATTTCCGTGCCTCAAAGTGTTAAAGAATAAGTATTACAATTCAGAGCGGGCCTTTTTGATGAAACATTACATTATCTTAAACCTAAAACCACGCGAGCATTTACAATTTATCCACGAAAATTCTTCTAAAACTGAATTCTCAAAATTTATAGAAACGTCTCTGTTGTAACGTCATGCACCATAAAAAAAAAGTCAGGCACTCTTAAATGTCTCTTAAATGTCTTTGAGGCTCTCTTAAAAGTGTTCCACCCTTTTGATCCATAAATATGCATGGTGGGATATTTTTTGTACCACCCCGAAAATTTATATTATTTAAAACATTCCTAATATAAATAAACCAACTTTGTACAATTAAAAAAAATTTCTGTGCAATATGGAAATTTCTTTTCTAAATTTCCGTGCTTCAAAGTGTTAAAGAATAAGTATTGCAATTCAGAGCGGGCCTTTTTGATGAAACATTACATTATCTTAAACCTAAAACCACGCGAGCATCTACAATTTATCCACGAAAATTCTTCTAAAACAGAATTCTCAAAATTCACCGTCCACCTTCAAAGAGCCAGGTTATTTTACAGGAACGTCGATGCTGGTACACGTCGAGCATCAAACTCGTAGATTCTCTCGATAGTGTCGATGCGTCTTCTGACTTGCAGTGAAGGAATTGGAAAAAGTCCGTTGGTTTGCGGTGATCGAGCGATCCTCGGATCGATTTGCGGGTAGAGGTGAGTCTGAAGTAACCATCCGGTGTGAGAATTCCATTCGAAAGCAATCGAAACGTCCGCGTCGAGGAGGAAAATAAAAGTCGAGCCAATCGCCGCCTCAGCGACATCTCCTTCTCGTACTTTTCGTGACTTTTTATCCCAAAATGGAGGGAGGATCGTCGCCAGGAACGCGAAGAAGCTCGCGAACGAGCCGAAAATGAATCTGTCACTCGTCTCTCGAGTCCTACTCCTCTTTGGTCGCCTTGGACTTTCGCTGATCTCTGCTTCCGACAGTTTTTCCTTCTTATTTTCCTTGTCGGCGAATCTTGCAGCGCTGGCTTCGCTTGGAGTTGCCAATAACGTTTGGAAAGTCGAGGTTCTGAGTGGTTGTTTTTGGATGTCCATCGGATTGGAGAATGAGAGTGAAGATTCTACAGGGGATTCTGTTTTTTATGTTTTGGGGGGGTTAATCTTGCAGAGCTGGCTGTGCTTGGAGTTGCCAATAACGTTGGAGTAGTTGAAAAAAATGGAAGTAGCTGTTTTTGCGTGTCTGTTTGACTGGAGAATGAGACTGAAGATTCTTCAAGAGATCCGGCTTTTTAATTTTCTTCTTAGGCTGGTTAATCACTCAGAGTTGGCTCTGCCTGGAGTTGCCAATGATGTTGGAGTAGTTGAATCAAATTGAAGTAGCTATTTTTTGTGTCTATTGAATTGTAGAGTGAAACTAAGAATTCTACAGGGGATTCGGGTTTTTAATTTTCTTCTTAGGGTGGTTAATCACTCAGAGTTGGCTCTGCTTGGAGTTGCCAATAACGTTGGAGTAGAGGAAATTGATGGAAGTAGCTATTTTTTTGTGTCTATTGAATTGTAGAATGAAACTGAAGATTCTCCAGGGTATTCAGATTTCTAATTTTTTTCTTAGGGTGGTTAATCTTGCAGATCTGGCTCTTCTTGGAATTGCCAATAACATTGGAGTAGTTGAAATCAATGGAAGTAGCTATTTTTTGTGTCTATTGAATTGTAGAATGAAACTGAAGATTCTCTAGGGTATTCGGATTTCTAATTTTTTTCTTAGGGTGGTTAATCTTGCAGATCTGACTCTGCTTGGAATTGCCAATAACGTTGCAGTAGTTGAATCAAATGGAAGTATTTTTTTTATGTCTTTTGGATTGGAGAATGGGACTGAAGATTCTCTAGGGTATTCGGATTTCTAATTTTTTTCTTAGGGTGGTTAATCTTGCAGATCTGGCTCTGCTTGGAATTGCCAATAACGTTGGAGTAGCTGAAATCAATGGAAGTAGCTGTTTTCGGGTGTCTATGGGATTGAAGAATGAGACTGAAGATTCTAGAGGGGAATCTGGTGTTCTTATTTTTTTAGGGGATTAACCTTGCAGAGCTGGGTCTGCTTGAGTTGCTGAAAGCGTCGGTGCAGTTAAAACCACCGGAAGTGGGTATTTTTTAGTGCCGGCAACCTTCCTTGTTTATTTTCTTACAAACTAATCTTTCCATAATCATATAAAAATGCTTAACCAGCAGCCAAATACTTCACGAAATTAATTTCACTCAATTGACAACAATTCTGTCAAATAATTCATCCCAGACACACTTACAAATATTATAAATCCCTATACAACTTTTCCAATCCATCCATCTCACCCCTATCATCCAGGAAATGTTCTCCACCAGCTCCAAGAAAAGTTTGCCCCCGGAATGTCAAAATAAGAGCATCGTACCTCCATAAGAGCACCCTGTAGACGTCGAAATAGCCGTTCGACATTGTACAGGGTGGTTCCGTATGCAAATAAGGCCTCTCATTCTCTCCGTTCTTCGGGCTCCACCCCCATCCTCGGGCGTCCATTGTGCTATGGTTCACCGTGTAAGCCCATACACTCGGAGGACCGTTTACTCGAACGCGTTACACATACTCGAACATACACGTGAACGCGCATCGGCCCGATATAAGTATATTAATAATAATATACGCGGTGGCTCGGGGATCCGATATAATTATAGTCCGAACACCGTAGATACCATCGATGGAGATTACGCCAGGCTACTCTCCGTAAGGGACAAAACCGTTTCAGGCCAAGTTTATACTTATGGAGCCGCGAGCATTAGAGGCCAGTCACTTTGGAATGCGCGAAAAAATTCGGTGCTCAGTGACGAGTTATGGCGTTGACGGATTTATTGACAGATTTTTTGGAATTGTGCGGTTAAACGTGATTTTTTTAGGGTGGTTTTATGTGACCATTGGCGGGCTATGTTCAAATCTGCGTCAACTTTGAAGAATTTTCTTAATCATTTAATATTAATCACATAATCACATAATTATGATTTAATATACCGTAGCGTTGGTAATTCGGAATCCACTTCACAAAGTAGGTCTCAGACGAACAAACTATAGCTCGTAAATTCAAAGGAAAGAAGTTTTAAACTAAAAACCTCGAAACCACCTCCCCTATCTACAACTTCGCAAAATATTCACCCTTTGCCATCTGAAACTGCGTAGATTTCAAATCATTCACCCAGATGCCTTCAGGAAAGTAGGCTTTAGTCAAACTGACTTAAATCTGAAAAAAAAGAAATGTCAAACAAACGAAAACCTCAAAGCCGTCTCTCATATTTAAAACTTGACAAAAATCTCATCCCCTGCCATCAGAAACTCCATAAACTTTGAACCATTCACCCAGATTCCTTCAGAGAAGTAGGCTTTAATCAAAATGACTTAAATTCAAAGAAAAATAAATAGCAAAGAGAATAAAAGCCCCAAAACAGCCTCTTCTATCTTAAACTTCGCAAAAATCCCACCCCCTGCCATCAGAAACACCATAGATTTTAAACCAATCACCCAGATTCCTTCAGAGAAATAGGCTTTAGTCAAAATGACTTAAATTTGACGAAAAATAAATAGCAAAGAAAATAAAAACCCCAAAACATCCTCTTCTATGTTAAACTTGGCAAAATTCCCACCCCCTGCCATCAGAAACTCCATAGATTTCAAACCAATCACCCAGATTCCTTCGGAGAAGTAGGTTTTAACCACAATTATTTAAATTCGAAGAATCAAAAATACCAAATAATCCAAAAAACTCAAAACAGCCTCTTCAATCTTAAACTTGGCAAAAATCCCACACCCTGCCACCAGAAACACCATAGATTTTAAACCAATCACCCAGATTCCTTCAGAGAAGTAGGTTTAAACCAAAATTATTTAAATTCGAAGAAAAAAAATACCAAACGAGCCAAAACGCCCAAAACCGCCCCTCCTATCTTAAACTTGGCAAAAATCCCACCCCCTGCCACCAGAAACACCATAGATTTTAAACCAATCACCCAGATTCCTTCAGAGAAGTAGGTTTTAACCAAAATGACTTAAATTCGAAGAAAAAAAAATACCAAACGAACCAAAACCCCCGAAACTGCCTCTCCTATCTTAAACTTGGCAAAAATCCCACCCCATGCCATTAGAAACTCCATAGATTTCACACCAATCACCCAGACTCCTTCAGGAAAGTAAGTTTTAACCAAAATTATTTAAATTCAAGGAAAAAAAATACCAAACGAACCAAAACCGCCTCTCCGATCTACAACGTCGCAAAAATTCCATCCCCTAACGATTCGAAACTCCATAGACCTCGAGCCACACACCCAGATTCCTTCAGGGAACCATGCACGTCCTTGTTCATCATCACCCCTTCCCCAAAGTCGATAGATCTCTCGATCTGCCGCGAGGAAGGTTTATCGTCTAACGCGGCGCTACTTTCCGTCCCGATACAATATTTACGAGGCGATGCATCATGGCCAACAATGGCTCATAACACCCTCGAAGAAAAACCACCCTACTGCCTTCCAAACCTACACCCACGTAGCCAAGATCGCACCGTACACGTTTAACATCCCTGAAAGGAGGGTAAATGTATCCCGATCTTTCTGTACATATATGTATACCGATATTTTCGAGGCCCGTGTGGATGTCCATGCATGTGTAAGGACATCCTCGTGGACGTGTGCGTCGGGACGCCCTGGGGGCTCTATCGTATCGGAGGCCGAGAGATAACTGTTATCTCTGCAAAGCAGTATTCTTACAGAGTCCTGCCGGGAAGGAGGATGGAATGTCGGGTTCAGGATCGTATCTGTTGTCGGGGTGAAAGGAGGATGCGAAATATTTACGAGAATTTTCGGGAATTAGGGATCGATGAACGATTGGAGTTTTTATCGGGTGAAATAATGTGATGTTTTTGGGGGTGGTTTGGAAAAATTCTGGTAGCGGAGGTTTTAATTGTGATTTGGAGACGATGGAGGAATAGTGAGCAATGATAATGGACATTTTTTTATTTGTCAAATAAATATTTAATCAATTTTATTGAGGGTTAATGTCAGTGTGATCACTTGGGACCGGGACTTCTGAGAGAAAAGGAGAATTTTGATCATAATTAACACGTTGAATGTCATGGGGGTCATCGGACACCGGCGCTATTGAATTCAATGAAATTTCATACGATTTTTAAATTGAAAATTTATAAGTATATATAATATTTAGAAATATAAATACTATTACTACTATTACTATTACTATTAAAAATAAATCAATAAATAAATATAAATATAAAAACTATTACTACTATTACTATTACTATTAAAAATAAATAACTAAATATAAATATAAATATAAATACTCATAAATTTAATATTTTTGAGTTTATTAATTCAGTCAACATTTACGCGAAGGTCTCAAAAGGGTAAAGTCCTGCTGTCTATATATCTCTTTGTGTCTTTAAAGTTTCTGCTATGTAAAGATGTGATTTTAATAGAAAAAGTTTCATTTCAGAAAAAATTAAGAAACTAGCGAAATACCGGTGGCATTCAACGTGTTAAGTACTCGTTCAGGTGTTAATAAATTGCAGCATGCAGAAACAATGCAACAGTACGTTTTACACATAGAGAATTCAGTTTTAAAAGCTATTTACCTTGTACGAAAAATAGAACTTTACGATCATGTCATTTTATAATAAAAAAAAAATTGTTAAAAGTAGTCGTGAAGAAAATAAACTGTGAGCTGGGTATTCAGAAAATTCAGGTTCAAAGAGTGTAGGTAATGCGTATAAATAACTGTTGGTGTGACTAAAAGCAGGGGTTCCTCGTGCCAGACTGCTTGGGGAGGGATGATACCCCATGAGCAACGAGGGGTTGCACGCGTGCTCTCCGCAACTCCCGGGGGTGAGAGTAAATCGACTAAACATATACCTTCCGCTTCGTTTAACCGCCAAATATGTTTTAGATTTACTTCGACCTTAGGCGCTCTTATTCGATAAGTCTGCCAATTAGGTCCTGACTGGAAGATCCGATATTTTCGATGAACTTCTACCTTTTCACTTTTCTCCTTCTTACTATTTAGATTTGATCATTATTTTATTTTTATTTTCATCTTCTTGGTTTGTAGGCATGTAGCAATTTGTATTCCTTTATATAATAGATTTTATTTTCTTGAGATCGTAACTGTAAAAAATTCGACTGTTTGAAATTTTAACTTTGTAAAATGGGGTCTTTTAAGATTTAAATTGCAAAATAAAATTTCCATTTGTGCAAGTTTACCCAGATGTATTAATGAAAGGTTAGTGAAATTAAAAATTGGTAAAGCTTTGAATCGTTTCTTATCCAAAACGTCGTCAGTATTAACAATAAATTTAACAAGTAATTAGCAACTAATTAACAATTAATTTTGAAAAGCTGGCTCTGCTTGGATTTTCCAATAACGTTGGAGTAGTTGAAACCTCTGGAAGTGGGAATTTTTGAGTGCCGCTATTTTTTCCAAACCAATTTTGCCATTAATTAACAATTAAAGTGTGATGATAGTCTGTAGGCGCTCGACAAAGCATGATTTTAATCGAATATAGCTATTCGAATGAAGTCAAAATCGACGTGTTGAGAGATTACCAGTAGCTCGGTCACAGATTCAAAAGATCATAAGAAACAGCGAGTATGACGTAACGGTAACTGCTCGATCATAAGGTCGAAACAATGCTGTGCTCTAATAACAGGGGACGATCGGTTAAATGTGCCTCATCATCATCATTTCCGTCCTCATCATCATCATCATCCCGCGGAGGCTCGGAAGGTGGAGCAAGAAGGTCACACGGCTAATGTATTCAGATTCCGTGGATGGGCGTTTATCGGATAAAGTGCTGGGCGTCCACTTTTGCCTCTCGAAATTCCACCTACTTATTCAATCGCCTCCTTTTTCTGTCCTCAATTTCGTTCTCCTCTTTCGGGCCTTAACCTCTCAAACTTTGCCTCGAATTCTTCAACGAAAACCTGAGGGTTTCGGGTTAGGAGTCCTTTAACCCCTTTGTGTTATGATATTGAGTCAGAATTGTGGCGTAGAAAAAGAAATTTAGGTTTTTTGATTTTTCGGATCGATCATCATTGTGACTTGGAATTCTTGGGACTTAGGATTTTTGCAGGTTAGAATCTTTGGGACTTGGGATACTTGGAACTTGAGATACTTTAGACTTGCGTTGGTTGCGACTTGGGATTCTTGGGACTTAGGATTTTTGCAACTTAGAATCTTTGGGACTTGGAATACTTGGAACTTGAGGTACTTGGGTCTTGGGATACTTGGGACACGAGATTGTTGTGACTTGGGATTCTTGGGACTTGTGATTTTTACAACTTGGGCTGTTTGGGACTCAGGATACTAGATACTTGATATGTTTTTGTCTTGGGATACTTGGAATTGAGGATTTCTGCAACTTGGAATTTTAGAGACTTGAGATTGTTGTGACTTGGAATTCTTGGGACTTAGGGTTTTTACAACTTGGGATGTTTGGGACTCAGGATACTGGAGACTTGGTATATTTCAGACTTGAGATACTTGGGATCGGGAATTTTTGCAACTTGGGGTTTTTGGGACTTAAGATTGTTGTGACTTGGGACTCTTGGGTCTATGGAGTTTTACAACTTAGAATTTTTGGGACTTGGGATACTTGGGACATGAGATTGCTGTGACTTGGAATTCTTGGGACTTAGGATTTTTGCAACTTGGGATTTTCGAGACTTGAGATTTTTGGTATTTGGGACTTTTGTGGCATGAGCTTCTTAGGTCTTGGGCCACTTGCGATTCGGATTTTTCAAGATTCGAGGTTTGTGTTTAACACTGTCGAGATTTAGAATTTTCTAAATTTAGAATTCCGAAAGAAATTTGTAGTTTTCTAAAACTTGACAATTAAGATGTAGCCAAATATAACATATAATTGTACACATACAAGGAGAAGTAAAATACCAAAGTATAAAGTCGCTGTAAAGGCGGCTGATCCTTGTCAAAATTCAAGAAGCAATCGAAATCACAACACCATCCCCGTATATTCCCCGTATCAGAGATTAGACGAGCGGAATTAGACTCTAGTAGCAGGTTGCCTGTGGTCGGTTAATAGTCCTCGGTAAACTATCGACGCGCAATACGGGGGTGGCCTGTCCCCATTAAGAAACCCCTTAACGAGGGTTACGTGGCAAGGACATAATGTGGAGACCCCCGTGGCGATCCTGTCGCTACAACCCGCCGTGTAATTCGCATTGCACATCTGTTTCGCCGATCGAAAGTATCGTAAAATTTCCAGCAAGTACATCCAAGGATTTCACCCTTAAAACTACACAGGATGTAACATTGATTTATCTTAGAAGTTTCTGTTGTAATACATTTAAAAAAATATTTCTTGCAAAAGATGCATAGTTTTGCGCGGAACGGCGCATAATGTAAAATAAATATACTATTAGGTTTGTAAGAAATTAATGTCGCTTTTCGATTTTCAAACTTTGGCGCTTAATTTTGAGATAGCCGTTCATTTTTATCTGTTTATCTTCTTATATCATTATAGAAAAAGAAATTTAATAAAAAACTTGTTTCTCGTTGGGAAAAATGTGTAAATTGTAATGGAACTTTTAATTAAAGAAAGTTATTCCCATTCTCAACATGTGTATTCAAAGGTAAAGTTTGAAAACCGACATTACTTTCCTACCAACATAATATAATATTGTAAATATTATTCATTTGAATGAAATGTTTCGAAGGTTTAGAGACGTCGGATGACTTTGAAAATTTAGCGGGATATTATTCACAATTTTATACGTTCAATATTTTCAAATTACTCCTCTTAGAAAATTCTTCTATCTCTATCAGACTTCTGATGAATTTTTGCATGAACTCAGACATTTAATATTCTAAAATCTAAAAAACCAGTTCCTCACTCCATCTAGCATCAGTCTAAGATTTTAAAGACTCCTATTCAAAAATCTAGCATTTTTGCAAATCCTCCTTTCGCATCTGATACCAGATTACAATCTATTTAACTTCACTCCCCCAAAATATTCAAAAATCAAAACAAAACTTCCCCCATCCTAATCTCAAACAAAAACCAATCCATTCCAAAAAACTCAACCTCCACAAACTACAACCAGAAAAAAAAACATCCCATGCATACCCGTCACCCGTTTACCACCATAGAAGTATCCACCATAAATGGATAGTTTGATATAACAGAGGGAGAAAAAAAAAGGAAACGGGATAAAGGCTCGACTGATAGAAATAACGGGAGAACAGAGGGGGTGCGTTGACGTAAATTCGAGGGGTGCCGGCGCGCGTTCCACGGCGCAAAGAAGCGAGGGTTCACCCGGAACCTTCTCCTCTCTCCATTCCGAGCGAATGAATGGAATTAGTGAGGAGGCTAGCTGAATAATATCGGTTCTATCTGTGGGGGCTAGACCGGGAGCTGAAACGTATCTCCTCGGCGTATCTGCATAGACGACGAGGACGAGGACGGCGGGCTCTGCTCTTGTCCCGTCATAGGAAACCAGCTTTTCTCTTTACCTTAATCCAACCTCCTCCTTCTTCCTTCTTCCTCGCGTTTGCATCTCTTTCCCCCCTCGTTTTTCACCCTCTGTTTCTTCTCTTCCGTTCGATCGCTGCGTGTTTCTTTGATTTTTTTATTATCGCGTTTATTCCCGGGTTTTTATTAGCCTTGTTTCCTGAGCTGTGGCTTTTTTTGGTTAGGTTCTTCTATTATTTTAGTGGGGGTTTCTAGAGGATTAAGAGTACTATGATTCTAACAGTCGACGAACTTAATGAAAGGAGATTTACTTTTGCAGTAATCATTAATCCCAGTTTGCCTAAGTTTTGGAATTTTATTACCCTATATAGTCCGAATTTTCTGTGGAATCTAAAGATCAGTTGCACGATGGTATATTAGAAAATTATAAAAATATTGTTATATATGATATATTTCTCTTGATATCGAAACATTAACTTGTAAAGAATTTTATGATCTTTAAGAACTAAATTGTAATATTTGGCAAAGTTAAAGAATTGAAAAGTAATCATTAATCCCAGTTTGCCTAAGTTTTGAAATTTTAACCCTATATAGTCCGAATTTTCTGTGGCATCTAAAGATCAGTTGCACGATGGTATATTAGAAAATTATAAAAATATTGTTATATATGATATATTTCTCTTGATATCGAAACATGAACTTGTAAAGAATTTTATGATCTTTAAGAACTAAATTGTAATATTTGGCAAAGTTAAAAAATTGAAAAGTAATCATTAATCCCAGTTTGCCTAAGTTTTGAAATTTTAACCCTCTACAGTTCGAATTTACTGTGGCATCTAAAGATCAGTTGCACGATGGTATATTAGAAAATTATAAAAATATTGTTATATATGATATATTTCTCTTGATATCGAAACATTAACTTGTAAAGAATTTTATGATCTTTAAGAACTAAATTGTAATATTTGGCAAAGTTAAAAAATTGAAAAGTAATTATTAATCCTAGTTTGCGTAAGTTTTGAAATTTTAACCCTCTACAGTTCGAATTTTCTGTGGCATCTAAAGATTAGTTGCACGATGGCATATTAGAAAATTATAAAAATATTGTTATAAATGCTATATTTCTCTTGATATCGAAACATTAACTTGTAAAGAATTTTATGATCTTTAAGAACTAAATTGTAATATTTGGCAAAGTTAAAAAATTGAAAAGTAATCATTAATCCCAGTTTGCCTAAGTTTTGAAATTTTAACCCTCTACAGTTCGAATTTTCTGTGGCATCTAAAGATCAGTTGCACGATGCTATATTAGAAAATTATAAAAATATTGTTATAAATGACATATTTCTCTTGATATCGAAACATTAACTTGTAAAGAATTTTATGATCTTTAAGAACTAAATTGTAATATTTGGCAAAGTTAAAAAATTGACTGAAAAATAAAAGCTTAGATTTGTCTTGTGTTACTTCAAAGTTACACGGGCCCATAGAGGGTTAACCCTTTGCCCTTAAACAACAAGTGGCACTCGTGATGCGGATGAAGGAACAGGAAATTTTTAAGCTTCTCAAAAATTATCAAATTAACAATATCAGTGGAAAACGGCACGATAATATTATTTTTATGTTAATAATATTGCGTTAAATTCTTAAATATATCAGGAATCACTAACATATTTTTATTTTAACAATTTAAGTTTCAAATGTAGCGGGAGCAGTTGCAAAAGAAGTCATAGGCCAAGGGGTTAAGTAAGTTCTACAGGATCGAAAGGTCAAACTAAAAGTACTATATTAAAATTAAAATTCTTCGGCTGATTTAGAGATGCTTTTAGCGATAATTTCACTATCTAAGAATGTTAGAATCATTTTAAAGAATTTGAAAAATTCAGGAAAGCGTTACCTGTAATTTCAACCCCTTGGCAACCTCAACGACAGAAAAAATATTTCTCCATCTCCCCCAAAGTGTTCTCCACCTCTGAGACAGTCAACTGCCAACCTCAACTTCCTTCCCTCACGTTCTCCACCATAACCACCACCCCATAACCGCCAGTTCTCCGACATCTTCATTCCCAATAATTATTCCCTCCCCCGCGACCACTTCCACGAACGAATCTCCCCGCAGTCGTGAGATTTAATTCCATCCAGATCGTCAGATCGAATTGAAACCCTTCGCGATCACAGAATTCACCTACGATTTTCTAAGAACCGACCTATCCCCTTTCGAGGCTCAAGGTATTTAAATACAAAATAATATCGTGGCAATCCAGATGTCTCGGCGTGGCCGTAATAATATTTAAATCTCTCACTCTCGCGACTACTGTTTGATATATTAAAAATGCTAATATGCGAAGAAATACAGAATACGTGGGCCACCGGTGGTAATCTCGTGGACAAGAGAGCAATCAGAGGACATCCTGTTATCCCCCGGGGAACACCCATACTTAACGCGCTGCCAAGACTAGAAATCGGTCCCATCGACAACCATACGATTCTACGGATGCCTTCGTTTTGGGACTGATTTGGCTACCGGCTGCCACACCCTCTTCCTTTTCTCGCCACTCGAGAAACGCTTATTTCGAATGTCGTCTTCCATGGGATTGGGCAACGGGACGATGGACAGCAGTGGTGGAAAAATGTTATGCGATCAAACTGCTATGTATATTAAAAGTTTAAGGGGTATTCCTATTTGGAACTTTGAAAAAATCAAAGAATCCACCGAAATTAAAATAAAATAAATTAACGAAGATATAAATATTTAAGAAGCACCATTGCTGCTTTTCCTACAACTGCACCGTTAGGTTTAAGGGGGTATTAATACCCCCAATTGGAAATTGGAAAAAATTAGTTTTTTATCTTTGATCGTTGATATTTGTCAAAAGATGTGCAGGGATTAAAATAAAGTAAATTAACGAAGATATAGATATTTAAAAAACACCGTTGCTGCTTTTCTATAACTGCACCATGAAATTTAAGGGAGTATTCCCAATTGGAACTTTGGAAAAAATTAATTTTTGATTTTTGAACGTGGATATTTGTCAAAAGATTTGCAGGGATTAAAATAAAATAAAATAACGAAGATATAGACGTTTAAGAAGCACCGTTGCTGCTTTTTCTACAGCTGCATCATGAGGTTTAAGGGGGTATTCCCATTAGGAACTTTGGAAAAATCGATTTTTGATCTTTGATCGGTGATATTTGTCAAAAGATGTGCAGGAATTAAAATAAAATAATATAACGAAGGTATAGATATTTAAGAAGCACCGTTGCTGCTTCTTCTACAGATGCAATTTGAGGTTTAAGAAAGTATTTCCATTTGGAACTTTCAAAAAATTGATCTTTGGTCGTTGATATTTGTCAAAAGATTTGCACGGATTAAAATAAAATAAAATAACGAAGATATAGGTATTTAAGAAGCACCGTTGCTGCTTTTTCTACAGCTGCACCATAAGGTATACGGGGGTATTCCCAATTGGAACTTTAAAAAAATTGATTTTTGAACGTGGATATTTGTCAAAAGATTTGCAGGGATTAAAATAAAATAAAATAACGAAGATATAGATATTTAAAAAGCACCGTTGCTGCTTCTTCTACAGATGCAGCATGAGGTTTAAGGGAGTATTCCCATCAGGAACTTTGGAAAAATCGATTTTTGATCTTTGATTTGTGATATTTGTGAAAAGATGTGCAGGAATTAAAATAAAATAATATAACGAAGATATAGGTATTTAAGAAGCACCGTTGCTGCTTCTTCTACAGATGCAATTTGAGGTTTAAGAAAGTATTTCCATTTGGAACTTTCAAAAAATTGATCTTTGGTCGTTGATATTTGTCAAAAGATTTGAATGGATTAAAATAAAATAAAATAACGAAGATATAGGTATGTAAGTAGCACCGTTGCTGCTTTTTCTACAGCTGTTTTTCTCGAAATGATGTTTTCGGAGGTGGCTGACATGATATCTCAAGATCTGGTCGTCCGATTGACTTGAAATTTGAATATGTTCTTTAAAAGACTCGTTGCCATAGCCGGTACAAAAATCTTAAAGGTATCTTAATGTTTTCTAACCTTCTTATTACGATAAAGCTCAAAACGCAAGCCGAAATAGTCAATTTTAATTTTAAAGAGTAGCCCCTTTTTCAAACTATGAGATATATTTATTTTGTACATAAATAATTTACTTCCTGCTTTAAAGGGTGAAATAAGCAATATTTATCTCTTTAGTGACGCTAATAAAAATAAAAATGGTATCTTTACTTCTCAATTCCGCCTCAGTAAAGCGGTTTAAATTCTGAAAACCAGCAAAACCTTCCTTGTTGAAGTATAACTCATGCAACTTCAACTACTTCAATTAATCAAAAAAGACTTTAATCAAAAATGTATAAGTAAATACTTGTACAAAAGACTAATACTAACCAGAAAATCACATCCATATACCCTTCCGCCGATAAAATTTCAAAGACTCAAAAAATCACTCTCCAAAAGCGCACCGCAAGAAAAACAATTTCTGCCAGTTCCAGGACATCGGAATATTTCAAGCAGTTCCGAGAACCGTTGGCAGGACCCCGAAGGAAGGAAACAGTCTAAACGATCGTATTGGAAAACGGATAATCTTCGTCTGGCAGGAGGATGCGTTCCAGGATGTAACTCATACATTATGTTCACCTCAGTCTCGGGATAGGACGACATCCTGAGGGACTGGTAGCGCTATGGTGGACTGTAGGAGGTCTCGCCACGTCCTGGGGGTTCTAGGACTGGAAGTATCAATCTCGACACCTGGCCAGGATGATTTTCCTTGACGCAAGTCATTCTCATAATTTATTTTACGATCACCTCCTTTCTCAGGCGAGAATGCTACTTGGAATTGTGGGGTAGGGAATTTGGAAATGACAAAATGTTGCATTATATACAAACGGAATTATCGCTGTGAGTATCTCTAAGTCAGCCGAAGATTTTTCATTTTAATGTTGCAGCTTTAACTGGATTTCCGGTCCGTAGGACTTACTTAAAATTCCGAGACTTAAGAAATGTGGAAAGCTTCATCGAGTTCTAATTGTAAGTCTGCAAAGATCTCAGAGTGCAAAAATATCAAGCTGTAGAAGAAACTGAAAATAGAAAATTAATTTTGGCTTTGGAATCTCACAAATTCACACCGAATCACAAAATCTGGTAAAAGTACTTACAATAATTATCACCAGAGTATAAAATTAGTAGGAATGTGCCAAGTTTCATCGAAGTCTAATTGTAAGTCTGCAAGGATCTCAGAGTGCAAAAATATCAAGCTGTAGCAGAAGCTGAAAATATAAAATTAATTTTGGCTTTTCAATCTCACAAATTCACACTAAATCACAAAATCTGGTAAAAGTACTTACAAGAATTATCACCAGAGTATAAAATTATTAGGAATGTGCCAAGTTTCATCGAAGTCTAATTGTAAGTCTGCAGGGATCTCAGAGTGCAAAAATATCAAGTTGTAGAAGAAACCGAAAATATAAAATTAATTTGGGCTTTTAAATCTCAAAAATTCACATCGAACCACAAATTCTAGTAGAAGTACTTGCAATAATTACCGCCAGAATATAAAATTAGCAGAAATGTGCCAAGTATCATCGAGATTTAATTGTAATCTCAAAGTGTAGAAGTATCAAGCTGTAGAAGAAACAGAAAATATAAAATTAATTTGGGCTTTCAAATCTCAAAAATTCACATCGAACCACAAATTCTAGTAAAAGTATTTACAAGAATTGCCACCAGAATATAAAATTAGTAAAAAAGTACCAAGTATCATCGAGATTTAATTGTAATTTCAAAGTGTAAAAGTATCAAGCTGTAGAATAAAAATTAATTTTGGCTTTTGAATCTCACAAATTCACATCGAACCACAAATTCTAGTAAAAGTACTTACAAGAATTGCCACCAGAATATAAAATTAGTAAAAAGTACCAAGTATCATCGAGATTTAATTGTAATCTCAAAGTGCAAAAGTATGAAGCTGTAGAATAAAAATGAATTTTGGCTTTTGAATCTCACAAATTCTAGTAAAAGTGCCTGCAAGAATTACCATGAGTGTATAAAATTAGCAGAAATGTGCCAAGCTTCATCGAGATCTAATTGCAAGTCTGCAAAGATCTCAGTGTTTCCATGCGAGAATCAAGATCGACCGTCGGTGAGTTCGCCCGAGCGTTAATGAAATCCAAAAGGAGCGAAGTCGTTAGAAGCGAAGTGATTTAAACCGCGCCGCTGTGTTCACGAAGAATGAAGAAACGATGGAAGAGGTCACCGGCGCGATAGAGTAATTTCTCAAGCGCGCAATGCGGCCGGTTAATTAAGGGGAAAGGAAAAAAGAAATATGAAAGACGAACGCACTTTTTATCTCGTGAAGAAAACTGCGCGTGCGCATATTTGCACAAACGCATCAAAGCCCCACTGTCGGGGGATCGTCTGTCAGGAAGGAAGAGCTCTGATCATCGCGAAACCGCATCCTCCGCTCTTGTCTGCCATCGGGAGACGCGAATAACGGTGGAGAATGAGAGAATGTTGCGAGATTTTACGTAGGAAGAGAACGGGATATCGCGGCGATGAGAAAGGAAGAAATGTAGGAAATGCGCGGACGAGGAGGTAACTGTAAAAGGAAGACAGGAGTGGTGAGAGCAGGAAGAGATGGGAAGCTATAGAGACGGGGACGAAGAGATATGATACAGGGAGAAAGAAGAAAACGTGAATTTCAAAATTGGATCAGGAGTAATTGAATGCTGGTAATAAGAAGCTGAATAATTCGTGTTTCATAAATGAAAGAGATGGAAATAAGAATCTCATAGGGACGGGGAAGAAGAGATATGACACAGGGAGAAAGAAGAAAATGCGAAAATTCAAAATTGGATGAGAAATAATTGAATGTTGGTGTAAGAAATAGAATAATTGCTGTTTAGTAAATGGAAGACATAGAAATAGAAAACTCATGAAAACGGGGAAGAAGAGATATGATACAGGGAGAAAGAAGAAACTGCGAAAATTCAAAATTGGATGAGAAATAATTGAATGTTGGTGTAAGAAATAGAATAATTGCTGTTTAGTAAATGGAAGACATAGAAATAGAAAACTCATGAAAACGGGGAAGAAGAGATATGATACAGGGAGAAAGAAGAAAATTTGAGAATTCAAAATTGGATGAGAAATAATTGAATGTTGGTGATAAAAAGTATAATAATACGTGTTTAATAAATGAAAGGGATGGAAACAAGTATCTCATAGAAAAGGGGAAGAAGAGATATGACACAGGGAGAAAGAAGAAAATGCGAAAATTCGAAATTAGATGAGAAATAATTGAATGTTGGTGTAAGAAATAGAATAATTGCTGTTTAGTAAATGGAAGACATAGAAATAGAAAACTCATGAAAACGGGGAAGAAGAGATATGATACAGGGAGAAAGAAGAAACTGCGAAAATTCAAAATTGGATGAGAAATAATTGAATGTTGGTGTAAGAAATAGAATAATTGCTGTTTAGTAAATGGAAGACATAGAAATAGAAAACTCATGAAAACGGGGAAGAAGAGATATGATACAGGGAGAAAGAAGAAAATTTGAGAATTCAAAATTGGATGAGAAATAATTGAATGTTGGTGATAAAAAGTATAATAATACGTGTTTAATAAATGAAAGGGATGGAAACAAGTATCTCATAGAAAAGGGGAAGAAGAGATATGACACAGGGAGGAAGAAGAAAATGCGAAAATTCGAAATTAGATGAGAAATAATTGAATGTTGGTGTAAGAAATAGAATAATTGCTGTTTAGTAAATGGAAGACATAGAAATAGAAAACTCATGAAAACGGGGAAGAAGAGATATGACACAGGGAGAAAGAAGAAACTGCGAAAATTCAAAATTGGATGAGAAATAATTGAATGTTGGTGTCAGAAATAGAATAATTGCTGTTTAGTAAATGGAAGACATAGAAATAGAAAACTCATGAAAACGGGGAAGAAGAGATATGATACAGGGAGAAAGAAGAAAATTTGAGAATTCAAAATTGGATGAGAAATAATTGAATGTTGGTGATAAAAAGTATAATAATACGTGTTTAATAAATGAAAGAGATGGAAATAAGAATCTCATAGAGACGGGGAAGAAGAGATATGACACAGGGAGGAAGAAGAAAATGCGAAAATTCGAAATTAGTTGAGAAATAATTGAATGTTGGTGTAAGAAGAAGATTAATATGTGTTTAATAACTGAAAGAGATGGAAATAAGAATCTCATAGGGACGGGGAAGAAGAGATATGATATAGGGAGAAAGAAGAAAATGTGAATTTCAAAATTGGATCAGGAATAATTGAATGCTGGTAATAAGAAGCTGAATAGTACGTGTTTAATAAATGAAAGAGATGGAAATAAGTATCTCATAGGGACGTTGAAGAAGAGATATGATACGGGAAGAAAGAAGAAAATGTGAGAATTCAAAGTTGGTTGAGAAATAATTGAATGTTGGTGTAAGAAGAAGATTAATATGTGTTTAATAAATGAAAGAGATGGAAATAAGAATCTTATAGAGACGGGGAAGAAGAGATATGATACAGGGAGGAAGAAGAAAATGTGAAAAGTCAAAAGGGTGTAAGGAGTAATTGAGTACTGGTGATAAGAAGTAGAATAATACGAGTTTATTAAATGAAAGAGAGGGAAATGGGAAACTCATGGAGACAGGGAAGAAGAAATATGATACGGGGAGAAAGAAGAAATGTTGAAATTCAAAATTGGATCAGGAGTAATTGAATGCAGGTAATAAGAAGTCGAATAATACGTGTTTACTAAATGAAACAGAGGGAAATAGAAAACACATGGAGACAGGAAGAAGAGATATAATACAGGGAGAAAGAAGAAAATAGACGACGCGGTTGTTTTGAAAATGAGGGTGGAGAAGAAGGAAGAAAATGTTAAAATTCAAAATTGGATGAGAAATAATTAAATGCTGGTATAAAAAGTAAAATAATAGGTGCTCAGTAAATGAAAGAGATGGAAATTGAAAACTGCCGGAGAGGTGAAAGAAGAAATATAATACGGGAAGAAAGAAGAAACTGTTGGAATTCAAAATTGGATGAGGAATAATTGAGTGTTGGTGTAAGAAGTAGAAGAACGTTTACCAAGTGGAAGAGATGGAAGCTGAAAACTCATGGAGACTGCAGGGAGGAGATACGATACGCAGAAAAAGAAGAAAATAGAAGACGATGGTTGATGGCACACAGATCACCAATAAGGCAGAGAATTCTTCCTTAAAAATAAAGAAAGACATGGGGCCAGTTGTTGCATCCCCTACAGAATACAATCTCGCAAAAATTCCAGCGATTTCTAGCAAAAGTCGCACCCTCCTCCTGATTAATGAGCCCGTCGAGAGATACAATTTCGCTCATAAAACGTCGACAAAAGGCTCGCCACAATGGCACTGATCGAGTCTTTCTCTCGAAGCTTGCGACACGATCCCAACGGTACCAATAACCACAAACAAATTCTCCCGGGGTCCCGTTGGTGTCACGTGGAGCACCATGGATTTCGCCTCCCGTAGATCTTCCACCCTTATTATAGAGATGTCCGGACATCCCCGTGGAAAGTGTTGGTCCTCGCGAGCCTCCGCGTACCCTCGACAATGGTCCTCGACAATGCCCGCCAAATTACGGCAGTTCTAGTCAAAATATGTACCCCCGACCCTCCTCTGCCCTCTTCATCCCTCTCGGCAATTCTTTCTCTTTCCCTCCCTCCGGTAATCGCGATCGGCCATCTACGGCCACCGTGCATCGGGTGACCGCAAACTGCAGCTGTATTTTCGGTTATCGCCGATCGCCGATCTGCGGATTTTCGGTTTTTATGGCCGACGCAGAGGGGGTGAGGGCGCCTCGCAACCCCCTTCCACTGGTTGGGGGTTGCACGGTTTTTGCTGGATGGTACAGAGTCTCCTCTCTGGTCTGGGTTTTTTTGTTTGCCCGTTTTCTTGGATATTTGCTTGTAAAAGATTTTTTACGTGGGACTATCGAGAAGGGGTTGTTCGTCTGCTTTTAAGGGGGTGGTTTGTTAATTCTTGAGATACAGAATGAAAGATAAAATGGACACTTGGATTATCCAGGTGGAAACTTTTTAAAATATTTACTTGAAAATGAATATTTATACTATCTGACAGGGTGGAGTTGTTTTCTTGGTAGAAGGGGGTGAATTGTTAATTGTCGAAGTAGAAAGTTAAAGATAAATTGGAGACTTGAATTTTTGAATTAGCGCTTCTGCAGATATTAGCTTGCAGAGCGTTTTTACGTGGGGCTATCGGGAAGGGGTTGCTCGTCTGGTTTTAAGGGGGTGGTTTGTTCATTCTTGAGATACAGAATGAAAGATAAAATGGAGACTTGGATTTTTAGCGTCACGCCTTCTTGAATATTTGCCAGAATAGGACTTTCTATATCATGTTACAGAGCAGGGTTGTTTTCTGGTTTGAAGGGGGTGAATTGGTAATTGTTGAAGAGGAGGATGTAAGATTCGTCGGATAATTATTTGTAGGGGTCCTTCACATGGTGTTATCAAGAAGGGGTTGTTTATTTGGTTTGGAGGCTGGGGGTGGACCATTAATAAAAATATAGGGTGTAAGATGGAACGGAACCTTGAATTTTTAACCCCTTGCCTTACGATTTCTTTTGTAACCGAATGCACAACTTCGAATTAATTGATGAAATAAAAATATATAACTGATTTTTTATGTAGCGTATAACTTAGCTCAATATTAATAATCTTTAATTTACAATATTTTTTCTAATATTTTCAATTTAGTAGTTCTTGAAAAACTTCAGAATTTCCTATTTCATTTATCGCGCCACGAGTATCACTCGTTCTTGTAGGGTAAAGGGTTAATTTGACGCTTCCTAGAATATATGATTATAGAGGATTATTTACAGGGACGTTGCTCATTGATTTAGGGGCAGAGGGTAGTTTGTTAATTATTGATCTGGAGGATGGAAGACGAGATGCAAACTTGAATTTTTATTTTAACTTCTTTCAGATACTTGCAGAGAATTTTTTACAGGGCAATCGAATTTTTGGTTTCAAGAGGGTAGTTTGTTAATTATTGAACTCAAAAATGGAAGGCAACATACAGACTTGAATTTTTGCTTTGCACCTCTTTCGTATATTAGTAACGAACACTTTTTTCTAAAGTGTTATGAGAACATGTTTCCTAGTTAATGAAACAATATTTCAAATTCTTAATCAATAAATTAAATGCTGCCGACTGACACACTAAAAAGAACGATCGGAGATCATGAAATCGCAACAACCCCTCACGATCTCTCCAAAACTCACCACACCATCGAAGATACCGCATACCAACCGTCGTTCTCCATCCACGCGTTCGATTCCTCTCACGTTAGTCCCGAATCAAGAATCCACGATGTAGAGCCTCGTTCGCATGGCAGCGATAAAGGAAAGCAGCGAAAGAAAAAGAGTAAAAGAGAGAAACCGAGAAAGAGAGCGAAGGAGACTCGCAATGCTCTTGCGTTAGGCAGCTGTCGCCCATTCTGCGCCATTGTCGTGCGATGTTTGAGTGTTCCCGAACAGTGGAGAACACCCGGTATTGTCCTGCTCCTGGAGATCCGACGATTACTCGGTCCCGATAGGATCTCATCTGCATCCCTCCTTCAGCATCGTCTCCTTTTTCTACCGTCGTATAAATACGAGTTTGCGCCCGTGTACGTGCACGCGAGCACGTATATATACGTGCTGGGAGCAGCCTCCGTTTGGAGAACGTTGGGCTGCGCTCCTTGGTCAAATATCATTCGACGCGAATTTAGATGCCGAGATTGCACGCCACCCTACAACATCCACCGGATCTCTCCTGCGGGACATCCTTATTAAGGATGGAAAATTTGACGAGCCGTTTCGCCTTTGTCGTCGAATTCTATCTCGATCTCTCTTTATATCCGCCTCTATCTCACTTTTTCGCGGATGATGACGCAGCCGGGGACTTCTCGGGTTGGTAGCGGTCGTTTGGAATTGTGTAATTGAATGGGAATTGTGTTTTTTTTTAGGGTGAAAGTGTGTGGGAAGTTTGACAGACTTGGACGAATGTTGACGATTTGCGTTTAGGGAATTTTTAGCTTGTCAGCAGCCTGTTGAAAGAATTTTGGTAACGGTTTGGATACAGGATTTCGAAGGTTGGAATTGTGGGAGGTTTTTGTTATTAAATACCGTTAAACGGGAAATTATAATTGATTGGAATTCTTTGGTCTGTGGATTTTCAACTTTTACTTGGATCTACACATAAAATTAACCATTACGCAAATTTTCCCGCTAAAAATATGTGATGAGCAACTATTCCGTAAAAATCTGTGACAAATTCAGAACTGAAAATCAGTTATATCAAGAATCAAGGGAAACTAAAAACCAGTTATATAAAAAATCAGGCAGAACCCTTTTCTATATCTGAAAATTAATTACATCAAAAATCAAGCAGAACCCTTTTCAATATCTGAAAATTAACTATATCAAAAATCAGACAGAACCCTTTTCAATATCTGAAAATTAATTATATCAAAAAACAGATAGAACCCTTTTCAATATCTGAAAATTAATCGTATGAAAAATCAAGCAGAAGCCTTTTCAATATCTGAAAATTAATTATATCAGAAATCAGACAGAACCCTTTTCAATATCTGAAAATTAATTACATAAAAAACCAAGCAGAACCCTTTTCAATATCTGAAAATTAACTATATCAAAAATCAGACAGAACCCTTTTCAATATCTGAAAATTAACTATATCAAAAATCAGACAGAACCCTTTTCAATATCTGAAAATTAATTATACCAAAAATCAAGCAGAACCCTTTTCAATATCTGAAAATTAATTATATCAAAAATCAAGCAGAACCCTTTTCAATATCTGAAAATTAATTATATCAAAAATCAAGCAGAACCCTTCTGAATATCTGAAAATTAATCGTATCAAAAATCAAGCAGAAGCCTTTTCAATATTAGAACATTAATTATATAAAAAATCAGACAGAACTGAAAATCAGTTATATGTATCAAAATTCAAGAGGAATCCTCTTCAAGGAGAACTCTAACTGAGTTGTATTAGAAATCAAGGCGGAAAAATCTACAAAAAGTATTTTGGAAAATCAGTCTCCTGAAAAACGGGGAAAAAACGTACAAGTCCCATTAAAAATACTTTTTTTGTCATGCTGTCGTTAAAACGCCGCGGCGGGGCGGGGGTGGTGGTATCGTTCCGCGCGATACCAATCCGATAAGTTATCGGCATTATGCAGCGGCTTATAAAAACTCGACTGTCGTCGAACGAGCAAACAGAATTAATCTCGATCGGCCTTTTTTTTTCGGTATGCGACCGGGCGTTTTTGCGCTCGGGAAACTAATACTGATTTATGGCGCGCGTTAATTCGAGATCGTCTACCGATTGCAAATATACGAACTGTAAAAAATGTATTTTTAAAAAGTCCCAACGATAACGGGAAAACGAATTTGTCCCGTTTCGAATGACCGAGAAATATGTTTTTCCACGATTCTTCGTAGAGGAGGAAAATGTCACCGCAATTTTTATTACTTTGCAGTGAAAATATTTGAAAATTGCTGCTAATTTTAAATTTGCCATTACGGAACTCTAAGAGAATTAATAACAAAGAAAATTAATGACTTATGATTAACATAGGACCGCAAACGGTTAAAACATAGTTCCAATCAATTTGCAAAAATGCATTTGTAAAAAAATGAGCCCCATAGGACGAACCAAACCGTATTGCAAGGCTGCAGGACATTTGCACCATCATAGGCTATAAATCGAGGTGTACACAGAGTCAGGAATTCCGTTTGCGGGATAATTGATTTACGGTGGACGCCCTTTGGTCTCACCGATCATCGACGTTACCGTTAATGATGTAATTGGACGATGGCGTCCCGACGTCTAGAAAAGGGTCGTCGGAAGGAAAGTCACGAATGCTCGTGCGGTTTAATCCTCCTTTGGGCTCTGTCTCGTCGTTCGGTCGCCGAGCAGACGCCAAATTGTGCTCCGCTCGTAAACTTTCCTCATCCGTGTTGGAATTCCATGGGTTTAGAGAGAAGAGAAAATGGAACGTGAATTTACATTCGCCGTTTCGTGTTCCGCCGCTTGTTAACAATTTACCTACTGTAATTCCTGAGTGTTCTGAAAAATGACGCTGACTGTTGTATAATTTTGCTACTAGATCAATTAATTACTCCGGTATTTATGCAGGGTGTTAATAAAAACATTCAATTTTTATATGGTGTATAGGACACACTGTACTGAGTAAAAAAGCTTTAGTAAACGTAGGTCGAAAGGTCAACCGTTTCTGATATATAAACATTTTTGTTTGGTAGTATCATATCTTTTTTACTCAGTACAGTGTATCCTCTATACAATATAAATGTTTAATGGTTTTTTAACACCCTGTATATCAACAAAGCTACCATTTAACACTGATTAAAATTTGATAAATAATTAACCCCTATAGTGACGAGTGGCACTTGTGACGCGGTAAATGGGATAGGAAATTTTGAAGTTTTCCAAAAACTGTGAAATTAAAAATATCAGTGGGTCTGGAGATGTTGAAATTAGTTTTATGCCATTAATATTGCGGTAAGTTATACGGATATCAGCGATAAATTATTATTCCAATCATTGAACCGCTTGGAGGCCAATACGGTTAAGTGAATTTTTGTAATATTCTCTGATTTTTGTAAATGTTAATAGAATGAAGTTTATTGTATTAAAATGCACAAAAATCAGAAAATATCCAAAAAATAGACCTAACCGCATTGGCTTCTGAGCGACTCAATTAATTCTGAGTAGGGCAAGCCTGCGATCATCATTTAGCAAATTCAAAAATCTTCCACAATAAACAAACATCTGGTTTAACCCTTTGAAGTCCTACGTCGACCTATACTCGACATTTTCACTTCATTTTATTTCCTGACATTCTAATATCAGCTTTCCAATTTTACAATGATTTTGAAAAATCCCCTAAATATCCATCAGTACCTATAGTTATCGCCATCATTACAAAAAATGAATAACCAACGATAGAAAATATTATTAAATTAATTTCATTTGGTCAACCCCTTGCACTCCGATTAATTTTGCGACTGTGCGTGCAATAATTGAGAATTAACTTGCTAAAATAAAAATTAATCAGTGATTCCTGATATATCTTACAATTGTGTGGTATGAATGGATTTCCAGTTATGAATGTATAATTCTTCCACTCCTTGCGCGCCAGGATTCGCTGTTGCTCTTATTCCAACAATAAATAACGAAACTCGGCTCACCCAGAAAAATGAAAAAACGAGAGACTTGAAACCATGAAAAACACAGGATACCCTGTAGAAGCATCTCAATTACAAAAGTTCCTCTGAGAACACAGGTTTCCCTGGTATATCAAGGGTGGTCCAGGATCGCATCAGCGGAGTTTCTCAATCCTGGCAATTAATTACGACGTACCGAGACACGACACTTCATCGACGTCCTGTCAGCGATTCTTTCCGGCTCGGTCGATGCCAATTGCGCGTTAAGAAGCCGAGCGAAGGGCCCTTCCTTCCTGCACGAGTAAGTATATACTCTTCCACGTCCTTTTTTTCCCCCAGGACTTCTTAGGATCGCCTCGTTATGCACGCGTCGTCGAACGCGCGTGCATCCGAGGCTCGCTTTGCAGCGAAACAAATCTTCCTGGAAGACGTCCTCTCCGATATTCCTCTGTCGTTTTTATTACGAAGTCTTCTTTAGGCAGGTTCTCTTCGCTGCACGAAGACACTGGATGATTATTTGCACGAACAGTGTTCCGGACAACGTGTTCTCGTCGTGGAGAAAATTCGATGGGGTTTAAACATTTGGGGTTCGAATTATTTTGTCAATATTGTAGTTAACCCCTTGGCCTTTAACACTAGATTTACGGAAGCCGTCAAATTGACGGGTTCCTACTTGTTTTATAAACATTTCTCAAATTTACAGAGAAGCTGTACAGTAAACATTTCACGTGTAGTTTATAATATAACAATGACTTAACAAATTACCAACTTTGCCGCTTGATCCCTCTTTTTCCAGAGTCCTTATATAATATATTACAATTTAACAGATTTCACGCCCGTAAATCTAGTGTTAATAACGAGTGGCACTCGTGATGTGGCAGATGGAATAGGAAATTCTGAAGATTCCCAAAAATGATGAAATTATTAGGTTGGTGCATATGAAATGTCGGATTGTATACGGCGACATTAAAATGTCCACAGTTTTTGCAAAATGAATGTTTATAAATCAAAATAATTTTCATCCACATCAATACACTTCTGCCAAAGATCCACAAGGGCTTTTATACCATTTTTAATAAAATCTGAGTTTTTAGAAAGGATGCAATTGGAGGCGACTTTTTTATTGTCACCTTCATTATTGAATTTTTTTTTCTATAATGAAGTGGCCTAAGTGTTTAAAAATGTGATAATCCGTTACAGGAAGGTCAGGTGAATAAGGTGGGTACGTAAAATTTCATATTTCAATTTGCGAAATTTTGTTGAGCTCACTTTTGACGGATATGGTCTTGCGTTGTCGTGCAATAAAGTAGGCCCCCGCCGATTAATTGAAACGGAACGCAGTATTTTCAATTCTACGAGCATTTGTTCCAGTTTTTTACAGTATCTGTCAATAGTCATGCTCTCAATGCCTTGGAAAAATGGAAGTTCAGTTTTCCATAGGACATTATTATGGCATACGGTTGTGGGTTTACCACGAGGCGCATTTTGAAGATACTTATATCCAGGACAAAACTTTTTGAACCAACATTGTACGATTTTTTTTATTAAGAATTGCCTCCCATATGCTCTATTTATGTTAAGACTTGCAGCTGCAGCATTATTACCAAGTTTAAATTCACATCGGTTTACTACTCGTATTTCACTACTATTCGCGTTGCACAAAAAAGCTTATTTTTTTATAGAAATTAGGTGTCTTCCAAATAAAATGTATCTCAATATTGAGAATATAGATCAAACAACCTGTTTCAACTGTAAAATTACTAATTTTACGTCTACCTATTTACAAAATATGGCCAAAATGTAGTGTACAGACCTAATACGACATTTCATATGCTCCAACCTAATATAATAATAAATATTCCACAAGAAGCTCTACTAATTATTATTACTATTATTATTATTATACGGACTAAAAGCCCCTTAGCGAGCTAAAAGCTAAAAGCCCTACTATAAAATTCATCAGGCGCAGACTCTAATTCAAATAAAAATGTATTCCCAAGTTTTATTAATCAACCAAGACGCGTCCCTTCGTTCAAATTCTACTTCCATTTACGGCGAGCTACAACGGCAAGAAGGCTCAGTGCACATACAGATGCATCGTTATTTGGAGACGCAGTATGCACCGCGATGCAGCACAGATTGCGTCAGAACGGAGGCTGCAGAAGTTCGAAATCAATTAGCGATTCGACATCGGTGCTCTGCTCGGATTTAATCGAGCGCGATGTAAACACGCTCCGTTTACTCGGAGCGAGTCACAGAGACGCCACGCGTCTCGACGTCTGCCTCTGCCGTCGTTCGTTTCCATGCGCAGCTATTTCCTGTGCTTTCTCTTTTATTTCAAATTTTTCTACGTAATCGCAGAAATTTACCGCCTTCTGTAAATTTCAAAATTCATTTCAAATCCTTCCCTTGCAATTTCGTATCTTCCTTAACCCTTTGAGCACTACGGACGCATATATGTGGTCTGAGAAAAATTCTGATTATACTTTATCGATGCAGCTATACGCGGTTAAAGTTTAAAAATTTTAATATAACCGGTGCAATATGATGACGCAAATAGTAATTTATAACGTCTATATATTAATGGTATGACTTTCTGATAAACGGGTGGTTTTTGAAATGCAATGAAATTCTAATTTTATTAAATTCAATGAAATTTCGTATGACTTTTAAATTGTAATATTCACGAATTTTCTAATGCATTCGACATTTAAATATTGGCATTAGAAGGGTAAAATCCTGCTGACCATATAACTACGTGACCTCTAAACATTTTAAACATATTAAAATTTACGAATATAATTTAGTTTCCGCCAAAATTGCAATTTAAATATCAAATTGTGACAAAATTTTATGCATGACGGATATAGTCGTCATGACACAAAATTCTGCCGCATCTCCATGACGGATATAGTCGTCAAGCACACTTAACTGGTTGATACATTTAAATATAATAGATTCAACGCCGGTGGTTCCAGTGTTAAAATATCTCCTTTGTAAAAATGTAATTTTAATAGAAAAAGTTTCACTTTTATAAAAATGCTGAAACTAGCAAAATATCGGTGGCATTCAACGTGGTAAAATACAAAAAGTAACTTCCAGTAATAATTAATTTTCAGTCAAAGTAACTTCAGCTCTGCAATTTCCTAACAATTGGACACACCGGAAGTGCTACTGCACTACCTACATCTTGCTATCATCAAATTAATTTCACATAATTAACACTAGAACTACCGGCATTAAATCTATTATATTTAAATATATTAAATAAGTGCTTTGAAACAAGACGTATTAAGTGGTGGAAAAGATGATCGATTCTGTAATTTATGTTTCATGAGATGGATGAAGATCATCTATACTATGACTCTTCAATAAACTTGAAGAATTTTTGGAAATAATTGTGTACCAGTCATTTTGACTGGTTTGGTAGTTCTAGTGTTAAAAATTTCTGCAATTTCAAACAAACTTCCTTCCATCTTCGTTCTTCGGCGATTCCTGTCGATAAATCTCCCACGATATTTTCATCTTGCAGAGAACAAATTCGTATTTTATCCGAGGGATTTTTTGCAACGAAGATTTAATGATTTCCACACCCCCAGCATTTGCTCGTTCCACGGTGGACATGAATTACGGGAGACTCCGGTGGAGGTATATATGTACAGTCTCTGTGACGTTATTCTTTTAAAAGTTTATATCGAGTTATCAGCGGCACTGCTTCACGACCGCTGTGATAAGTTGAAATTAAAGCGGCCACTGATAAGAAATTTATAGCAGAGCGGAGTTCAAGGTGTGCTGTTTGCGTGGTTTACGTATCACGAGATTGCCTTCTTCTCGACGATCGAGAGACACCAGGTATTACTGCCTTTTTACCACCTTTCGCAAAAAGTGTCTGGTGTATGATGCAAAGCTGCGGAATTTGTTTTAATTTATGCCAATTAACTTGATGATAAGAAATTTGTTGGCTGATGAAGAAAAAGAACATTGTTATCTAATATAAATGCATTGCATAGGGAAACGGGAGCCACGATGATTAATTTTTTCTCGGTAAAGAAAAGAATTTTTCTCCTCGATCATTGTGTTTTTGCACGTCAAATTGACGGGTTCCTACTTGTTTTCGAAACATTTCTTCAATTTACAGAGAAGCTGGACAGTAGATATCTCACGTGTATTTTATAATACAATAATGACTTAAGGGGTTACGCCACCTTGAGATTTTCAAAAAATCGATTTTTTTTTGGCTAGATGAATTGCTTATATTTTTAGGAATATTTTAAGCGTTTAACCATTTCAAAATTCAAACTATTACCAAAGTTATAGCAATTAGCAGTTAGCCTGACGTCGTGCTATTTCTTCTCTTGCGTTTTTCTCGTAACTACATTTTTCAAATCGGTGTACACGATATCTCAATATCTACTCAACCGATTTGGTTAAAATTTACAACAATTGTTGTTTATAATATTCTCTAAAAGGTGACGTAGGATTTTTTTGATTGGATGCCATGTCCAAAAGTTATACAGTTTTTAAACTCAACATCTCGATGCAAATACGAATTCTTTTTTCAAATAGCTGTCATTTCTACAAAAAAATTTAAAAATTTTTTTCCCTACGTCACATTTTAACTATTACCCTTATAAATAAGAAAACAACAATTTTTTATATTTCAGACAATGCCTAACAGAGAAATCATGTACACCGTGAGTAAGGGTTTTCAAAAGAGAGTCCTACTTATCGCCTCATATCTCCGTCATTTTTTAACATTTTTTAATCATTAACATTGCAAATTGTTCATAAAACTACTATATACATGTGTAAACTAAAGAACATTTTATATACTTAACATTTTTGCCGTTTGACCCCTCTTTTCCCAAAGTCCTTATTTAATATATTGCAATATAACAGATTTCACGCCCGTGAATCTAGTATTAATTAAACGTGTCAATTATCGCGGTAATAAGTAATTTTTCTTCGAATAATACACTCCGTTTGCCAAAGTCACTTAACGAAACGACGGTCTTTGAAGTTTTCGCATTATTTAGTACGATTGAACAGCGCCGGTAATTATCGAACTCAACGAGCGCCGCTTCTGGCTTTTAACATCATTAACGACGACCGCAGGAGAAGCTGGCCGATGTCGCTCGTAAATCAATTAACCGGGGACTCGAGTCGTCTCGGAGTTGACCGGGGTCAAGATCACAGGGACGCTAATTAAATTCAACAGACTCGATAAATTAATTCCTAGAGATACCGAAACATATTGAGCTACCCACTCGGACTTCATAAAGTACGATGCGCGCTCAGGTTAACTGTAAACTTCGGCATCGAGTGACGTTCAGTGCTAATTAACGCAACGAGGAAATCGAGCCGGGTAGTATTTTGCCATTTTTCTGCTAAAAGGTACTTGGAAAATGTCTTTTCTTTTTTTCCTCACCGTCGGAGTATCATGAGAGGATCTTTAGATGCTGAAAGTTATGAGAGATGATGTACATCCTTCTGAGATATCAGAAACCAACTTTTGTCGTCTTTGAATTTTGCAATTTTTGTGGCAATTTAGTTAACACGTTGAACGCCACCGATATTTCGCAAGTTTCATGATTTTTTTAAAAGTGAAACTTTCTGTTAGAATCACATCTTTACAAAGCAGACACCTTAAAGACACAAGTATATAGTGCGATAACTGAAAGATGGTTAGGGAACGGCGGAACCTCTCGTTTTCAAACGTCTGTTTCCGCCATTTGGGTTTTGGAATTATCAAATTCAGTCTCCTAAAGCAAACACTCCACATAGTTGTTTACTTTAGGAGTCTAAAACGAAATGGTGAGAATAGAATGTTGAAAACGAGTCTCCGTCCCTCCCTAGCCATCTTTCGGTTGTGGGGCTATAGATATTAATATAGTCAGCTGGACTTTACCCTTCTAATGCCAATATTTAAATGTTGAATGCATTAGAAAATTCGCAAATATTAGAATTTAGAAGTCATACGAAATTTCATTGAATTTAATAGCGCCGGTCACCGGTGACCCCCATGGCATTCAACGTGTTAATTAATATCTCCGTTGCTTTGTTAATCGTTTAAATGCGAGGAAAGGTCTATAAGATGCTGAAATTTGCTAAGAATAATGCAAAAGTTATATATTTCGCAAATAGGGACGGATGGAAAATTGTGTTTCGTTTGAACTGGCTGCAAGTATTTAAGTAGGCAATAAGAAAAATAATTATATTGTACGTTTATAATTAAATTGAAGAAATTTTATGAGAAATTCAATATGAGGCGATAAAAAGAGCCCTGTGCCTGGAAGATTTGCGACATTCAACGGGAAAACTAACAGAGACGTTGCTTAATTATTCGCTGAAAAGAGTAAAAAAAGTGTAATTTATATTCCAGTTAAATATATAATATATCTCCAACTTATATTATAAGTTCTGCAATTAAACTTAGAACATAATTTTCGATCGACACCTCTGTCAAAACCTGTCGTATTATAATATTTTTATTATGTAAAATCACTTTAACTCCTTGCAGTCGACGTATCGCTTCACTTCATTTTATTTTCTTACGATTTAAAATCGACTTCTCAAATTCATAATGAATTTGCAAAATCACCTAAATTACCGTCAGTACCTAGTTATTGCTATCATTAAAAAAATGAATAACCAACGACAGAAAATGTTGTGCAATTAATTTCATTTAGCTCGCTACAAACTCGAGAAAATAATTCGGACCGCAAAGGGTTAAATCGTGTTAATTTCAAAATTGAGCCAACCTTCTATCCTAAAATTCAACATAAACGTTCTCATTTCCAAGCTGAAAAATCCCTATCAATAATATTCAAAAATACAACAAACATATTTAAAATCCCCACGGTTAAAACCATCCCGAAGTATCTCCACTTACCCCCAGAATTTCTCACCCCTAAGGGGCTTCCAACTTCAGCTCTAATCTCCCCATTGTTTTGATCCGTGGAAACGATCGTACCGATCGCTAATTGGTAGATTTTCAACGGCCGAGGATTGGATCGCAAAGCACGATGATTAGTCTCTTTAATCGCGGTCAAATCCGGGGCTACCGTGCTCGTTACCTGAAAGTAGAGCGGATTTTCTACACCGGAAGGGACCCGGCAAGATTTGCCACTTGACACCTGACTACCTAGAGATTCTTCTTCCTCCAGTTTTAAGCCGCAAATTACGCTAACGACCGACGGTTATTGGCGAAATGGGAGGAATTTTTAAGTGTGTTCGAGTGATCGACGGTTTTATGGGGGAAGTTGGAAGCGTTTCCTCTCGTTTTTTGGAAATACAATGCAATAAGATCACTTTTGAGGTGGTTGGCTACAACGAAACGGTGGGAAACGATTCTGGGTTTCGTTGCTGCGGATAATTATTTAGTTAGAGAAGTGTAGAATTTCAAGTTGTAGGAAAAATAACCGTAGCAGGTAAATTCACCATGGTAGCTAAGCAGATAGAGGCTCAAGATCGCATTCAAGGAGCCCGAGTTCAAACCCCATCACCTCTGGAATGTTTAAATAATTTCTTATATCATATGTACACCTGGGTGATTCAAAACCTACCTAAAATTGTAGCTAGTAGACGAAAAAGTTCTAACGTCGTCATTCTGCAAACGAATACAGTGAAACCTCGATAAATGCGCAGAGTGCCGGTGTCGAATTTGTGTTTACATTGGAGCTCGAGCCGAGCGCGAACTTGTAAAAGGACAGACAGTAGAAGAGACAGAGAGAGCAAGCAAACAAAGCGAGCTGCTCGAAAGTATCAGCGAGGCATTGCTAAGGCAACAATAAACTTGTTCATTTATTAATGTTTCTAAATGTACCTTTTCCGAATGTATTTCTGAGATTTTTCTGATTAAAATGATACCAAACACGATATATTTGAATTACGTCAATAGAAAGTTTTATTAGATATTAACCTGTTAACCGGGTAGGACGTAATATTTCGTCATACCAGGAAGACAACTCTAATGCGTATGACGATGTTTTTCGTCGTCGCAATTTTTAAATATGGTATGTTGAACGCATTACGTTTTACGTTATTCTTTTCCATTAAATTCTAGCGCGGTACTTTAGGTGTGATAATATCATTTCTCACTGCGAAGAAAAAAGTCTCAAGAACAAAAGTTAATTCCCCGGTTAACAGGTTAAGTAAATATAATTCAAACTATATCGTGTTTGGTATCATTTTATTCAGAAAAATCTCACAAATATATTAGCAAAGGTTTCAAAAAAATTGAAAATAAAAACGGCCGACCTTCCAATTAGTATTGCCTCACCGATACACTCGGGTGGTATGTCTTTTTTGAGATTCTGTTGATTAAAATGATACCAAAGACGATATATTTGAATTATGTAAATAGTAAGTAAATTTATGAAATATTAAGTAAATATAATTCAAACTATATCATGTTTAGTATCATTTTAATCAGAATAATCTGACAAATACGTTAGCAAAGGTTTAAAAAAAATTGAAAATAAAAACGGCCGCTCCTCCAATTAATATTGCCTCACCGACACACTCGGGTGGTATATTTTTTTAGATTCTTTTGATTAAAATGATACCCAACACGATAAATTTCAATTATGTAAATAGTAAATAAAATTAAATATTAAGTTAATATAACTCAAAGTATATCGTGTTTAGTATCATTTTATTCAGAAAAATCTCACAAATTCGTCAGCAAAGGTTTCAAAAAAATCGAAAATGAAAACGGCCGACCCTCCAATTAGTATTATCTCATCGTTTCACTCGGGTGGTATGTTTTTTTGAGATTCTGTTGATTAAAATGATACCAAACACGATATATTTCAATTATGTAAATAGTAAGTAAATTTATTAAATATTAAGCACTTAAATATAACTCAAACTATATCATGTTTGGTATCATTTTATTCAGAAAAATCTCACAAATACGTTAGCAAAGGTTTAAAAAGATAAAAAATGAAAACAGCCGACCTTCCAATTAGTATTGCCTCACCGTTTCACTCGGGTCGTATGTTACACTTCTCTCTCGTCGAGCGTCCAGGTTCGCCAAGGCGGATCCCCCTATCTGGAGGGAATAGTCATGACGCATTTATCGAGGGAGACTTCTGATGCCTTTACCAAGGTTTCGTACATCGTCGTTTCCAGTTTACCCCATGACCCGTCCCCCTCGAAGGTTCTCCTACCAGCGTGAGTCGAAATCAAGTCAAAATTCGAGTCCGGCATTCACGCAGATCTCCGAGCGGTTTCCATCGTCGGTTATCGGTGAATAGGAGCATAGGGGCGAGTTGTGTCGTTGGCTCCGAGAGAAAGAGACGACCCCGAGGAGGAACGTGACGCAGACGTCACATTAGATTTGGAGGCTAGACGTACACGTTCACAAACGTATCTCGCGATAATCTCTCTCTCTCCTAGCCTTCTCTCTCTCTTTCCATCTATCTATCCTTCTCTTTCCTCTTCGTCCTCTGCACGCCCGGGGCGAGCAGTTCGCTTTTCGGCGGCGTGCGGCTCCAGATACCGCGGAAGATAATCTCCATCTACGCCAAACAGCATAAGCGGCTAAACCCTTGCTCGGATAATATAGATAGCATTCAACTCCACCCCCTGACCCTCCTTCACCCCTTTCACCCCGGCCTCGTTCTGCCTTTCTCTCCGATTCCTCCGGTCTCTCCGGATGTCTCTTTTGCCCTCCGCGGAACTGCGGATAACGCTGTCCTCCTCTTCGTTACCATCCCTCTTCTTTTCCTCTCTTCTTTTCCTCTCGCTAGCGTTGCACGGGTCAACCTTGTCCCTCTTTTCGCGTGCCTCTCGCTTTCTCGGACACATGGACGAATTCAATAATGCCTCCGTGTCTATGGGAACCTGAATGAATCCATTGTTCTTCCCTGCGAACACTCCACTTTGGGATCTCTTGCGATCAACCATTGAGGAATCTGTCTCAGTTTTGGCGGGGAAAGAGAGGAGTGGTCATTTTGAGTGGTGAAGGATTTGTTGGAATGTGGGTGAGATTTTTGGAGAGGGTTGGTGGTGATGGAGAGGGTGGTGGTGAGGCAGGGTGGTTCGTTTAGATTAAGGGTAGTCAACATGGTCTCTATAGCTCAGTAAAAGGCGATTCAAGGTTTCATGGGGGTGGTAGGAATTTTTTCCGATGCCGAAACTATTTTTTTTGGCCATCGGCCATCACTGGAGTTAAGTTTATTTCTCCTTTAAATATTAACTCTTCTAAAGAACATCTTTTAAAATAATTTTACGGATCACGCATATTTCATTCAGAAGCGCAAACTCTACCAAACAGAATCTATGTAGTGTTTTTTTCGCTTACTAAATATTAAAACGGGTTTAGAAAATTTTATATCAATATTCGTATCAATATCTAAATTTTCCATAAATATCCGCGGTCTAATTATTATTGTGAAATATTCTTTCACATTTATTTCTCCTTTAAATATTAACTCTTCTAAAAACCTCTTTTAAAATGATTTTACGAATCACGCATATTTTATTCGGAAGCGCAAACTCTATCAAATACAATCTATGTAGTGTTTTTTCGCTTACTAAATATTAAAACGGGTTTAGAAAATTTTATATCAATATTCGTATCAATATCTAAATTTTCCATAAATATCCGCAGTCTAATTATTATTGTGAAATATTCTTTCACATTTATTTCTCCTTTAAATATTAAATCTTCTAAAAACCTCTTTTAAAATGATTTTACGAATCACGCATATTTTATTCGGAAGCGGAAACTCTACCAAACAGAATCTACCTAGTGTTTTTCTCACTTACTAAATATTAAAATGAGTTTTGAAAATTTTATAGCAATATTCGTATCAATATCCAAATTTTCCATGAATATCCGCGGTCTAATTATGATTGTGAAATATTCTGTGTGCAATTCCAGGTTAATGGCACGTCGACAATGCGATTTTTGCCTAAAAATTGTATTATTTTAACAGCGTTGACGTTAGTTCGTGATTATCCGTAAAGCATGTAGGATTAAGCTTTCATATAAATAGAAAGGCCGCGATAAAAATATTGGTCGAATGAAAAATCCCGGAGTAGATGAGGTTGTATCGCGTTATACCCTTTCCCCATTCTTCGTGGATCACGAAATTGCCCAAAGCATTGCAATAAGCTATAAAGATACCATGGTGGATACTGCGCCTTGCACGCGAACCCTTCTTTATAAAGATATGTGTATCCTGCATGGAGAATAATTATGGTCCTTAAACCAGAAGATTCGTACCGTAGATGCACCCTCGATGCACCTTCTTCCTTTTTCTCCCTTTTCTTCCTCGTTTCGGAATAAAATATGTTGCATTTCACTTTGAACTGAATTCTGTAATAAATATAGGCTTTTTGAAATATTTTCGAATTTTGCGGGGTGATTTTAGAACAACCGTCGAACAGTTTATGGATTTGAGTCAATGGAAAATTGATGGTGTTATAGTAGGGAATAAATTCGGGAGGAAAGTGAGATTTGAAGGCCCCATTTATTTCTTTGTTTACTCGTCTACTTAGAAATCCCCTTAATCACGAGTAAAGCAATTTGCAAACTCCTAAATGAGTCAGTAGTCTCTTCCATCCATAAATCTCTTCAATGATGACATAAAAGGATCGAAAAATCCATAAACCACCATCACATCCAAATGTTACAGACCCATCCTCATCCTTGATTTCATATGTGCTCGCAAATCCTCTCAGTCATCACATAAAATAACTCAGGAACTTCTAAATTATTATCACTGGCAAAACTCATCACATTCATCCACGTATAAACCCTCTCAGTCAGAATATCCAATCACCTCAGAATTATTCTCATATTTAAAAAATTCAGATTCCATCCACTTCTTCGCATATGCATCGACTTACAAATTCTCCCAATTATCACATAAAATAATTCCCTAACTTATAGTGATCGTGACTCCCACCCACGTACAAACCCTCTCAGCCACAATATCCAATCACCTCACAATGATTCTGACATCCAAAAGATCCAAAATCCATCCACTTCTTCGCATACGCATCCACTTACAAAAACCTCCCAATCATCACATAAAGTAATTCACAACTTCTAAATTATTATCACTAGCAAAAGCCGTCACTCCAATCCAAGTATAAACCCTCTCAGTCACAATGTCCAATCACCATCACAATTGCCACCATACCCAAAAAATATCCAATCATCGCATAAAGTAATTCCAAGCACCGATCACTACCAAAACTCATCGGTCTTATCCACGTATAAGACCTCTAGATTGCAACATCCAATCACCATCACAGTTGCCAGCATATCCAAAAAACATCCAATCATCCCATAAAATAATTCCAAACACCGATCACTACCAAAACTCATGACACTCATCCACGTATAAACCCTCTCAGTCACAATATCCAATTACCACCACCATTGCCACCATATCCAAAAATATCCAATCATCGCATAAAATAATTCCAAACAGCGATGACTACCAAAACTCATCACACTCATCCACGTGTAACCCTTCTAGATCACAACATCCAATCACCATCACAGTTGCCACCATATCCAAAAACATCCAATCATCGCATAAAATAATTCCAAACACCGATCACTACCAAAACTTATCGCTGTCATCAATGCATAAGTCCTCTAGATCACAGCATCCAATCACCATCCCATCCAAGAGATCCCAGTCCTATCCACTTCCTCATCCATCCATCCTCTCTCAAACTCCCGAAGTATGACGTTACACGAGCTTCCTCGAATTACGAGTCTCCTCGCGTCGGAGAAGCCAAAGACACCGGCGATATTCAACCGATCGCGGTCGCACGTAATAACATCGAGTATCGTTTAGTTGCAGGTGGTTGGATCAAGGAAGGGCATCGAAGATAGGCATATGCATATCGCCAACGAGCCGTGATACCTCGAGCGCAGGTGCATCGTATGCGATTCGGGGACACCTGAGCTCGACATTTAACGGTGAGTCCAGTGTCCCCTCTTTTACTCCTCTTATCGATCCTACGTCGTATCGAGTTTAGATCCGTGCATCGATCCGAGCCAATATCTCCCGGCACTTCCTTCCACTCTATCTGATAGGGACACGTTGGTTTATGTTAATGCGAGCGGGCAGGTAATTCGATACCCGGCTACCGGTATTTTCACTTCCGAGAGGAATTTCTGCGTTTCGCGAGACTGCTGATGGGAATCTGTGCCAGGAATTAATCAATTTCGATTTTTTATTATGGAAGTGTAAAGGTGCTGGCTCTTCTTTTTATTGTTATTCTTGTGTTTCGACTAGGCGCTAGAATTTCAAGTGCCGTCTGAACCACCCAGGCTGCGATGATGTCAATAAACTAATATTCCAAACTACCCTTAATCCTTAGGCCTAGTTGAAAACCCACTCTGGCTCTAAATACTCTCGATCGTGGCATAAACTATTTAAATTCTCATAAGCGATAATTTTCACCGAAAATTATCACTCTTCTCTACTTTCTCTTTCAATCATTGGTTGACAAAACTTCTCAAACATGGCAGAAAAATATTCAAAAATTCACTAAGGATCATTCTAATCAAACGTTCTCACTTCTCTCCACTTCCTCTTTCAGCCATCAGCTTAACCTCTTGCCGTACAATGACGAGTGATACTCGTGACGCCATAAATGGAATAGTCAATTTTGAACTGTTTGAAAATTTATTAAATTAAAAATATCAGTGAGTCAGGATAAAAAAAAATAATTCTATGCTATTTAACACTAGATTTACGGGCGTGAAATCTGTTAGATTGCAATATATTAAATAAGGTCTTTAAAAGAAGAAAGATCAAGCGGCAAAAATGATAATTCGTTAACTAATTTCTGTATTATAAAATGCACGCGAAATATTTACTGTACTGTCCCTCCATAAATTTAGATATGTTTATCAAAAAAGTAGGACCCGTCAATTTGACGGCTTCCGTAAATCTAGTGTTAATATTGCGTTAAGTCATACGCTATATCATAAATCAGGGATAGATTGTTATTTCAGCAATTAATTCAGAGTTATTGCGCATTAAGTCACAAAAGAAATGGTACGGCAAGGGGTTAACACTAGAACTACCAAACCTTTATGGGAGAGCCATAGAATAGATATTCTTCGTCCATCTCATAAACCATAAATTACCGAATCGATCATCTTTTCCCCTTCTTAATTTTCCTTGTTTCAAAGCATTTATTTAATATATTTAAATATAGTAGATTTAATGCCGGTAGTTCAAGTGTTAAAAAATGAAAACCACACAACAATTTCCTTTGTATCGCAAACGCCGCAAACTGATCACTCAAAATTCCCTATCGCTCGCACCTTCAAACGCACCTCACCTTATCACCACAAAAAACAATAACACTGTAACGATTTTCCACTGGAACCCTAACAATCCGACAAACTCTCAGCAAAATATCGCACCACAGAAACACAAGGACACTGAAACTCCCATAAAGGAAAGATCTCCCATAAGCGCCGAAGCCATCCATGTTTACAGAGCTTAACACTGTTCACCATTGTCAGAGCAGGTTACCAACAATACTCACGCATTACGCGGCTCTCATTATATCGGCGCCAACTCTTTTTGTTGGCGTGGATTAAGGACGATCCTTCGCAGCGGGAACGATCCTCAAGGACCCTCCTTTTTTCCTTCAGTTTTAACGGCACGCAACTGGAGCCGCCCACTTCCGTTTCTACAATGCCTGAGACAATGCCTTATCTCGGGGACAATTCGGGGCAGCCGAGGTGTCCGGATTTCTTGCAAAAGATCGCCGAGATCTCCGCAGGATTTCGCGATCCTGCGACAGGATAACGTCGCCGTCACGCGGGGCGACGAACTTTCGGCCTGTCGCCGTTCCGAGAGGATACTTTCGGCTACCTTTCTTCCTTTTTCTGGGTGAATGGGAAATGGAGGGAGGTGAGGTATTTCTTTTTTATGGGACGAGGTGTGGAGGCTGTTGGGGGGAGTTTGTATTTGTGAGGTTTCGGGGGTAGTTTTTGGTGCAGAGTTTATGAATTTGAAAGTTTTGTGTCTAGTTGAAGAGACAAAGGTATTTTTTCTTTTGGTTGGAATTGTTTGTTAAAGATTTTTGTGTTACTGAGGTGTCCTTTAATTTTAATAAAGGAAAGTAGTTACAAATAGTAATATTAACACTATTCCTACCACGACCGGTCAAATGACCGTTTTTAAAATTTCGATTAGAATTTCCTATATATAACGTAATTGAATTGCCTTTAAACTTCACGACTTTTCCTCAAATATACGTATAATACATTCACATTATAATACATTTTTCAATATTCACTTCTTATTTTACTGTTCATTTTCTGGGAAAAAATTATCATTTGACAAATTCACCGATTGCGGTAGGAAAAGATATACGTGAAGTGTCGGTAGGAATAGTGTTAAATAGAGTAGTTACAAATAGTAGTATAAAAGAGTAGTTACAATACATTTGTAGGTATTGACAGAGAATTTTATTTATATTGAAAAATACTAAAATTAACCTAGCGAACAACACTGACAATTTTTGTAGGGTTAATTTTAATATTTTTCAACAATTTTAGCAACCTTTAATATACGTATAATTGAAATTAAAAAATTGTATTAATATTCTCCTTCATCAGTAGTTATATTTTTTTTAATTGCAACGATATTTCTTTGTTGGAATCCTTTATTAATTATTGTCTCTCTAAAAATTACGTTGCATTTGTAAAATTAAAAATGTGTAAATGTTATTACACAATTTATTTAAGATACAGACGAAGTATAATATACAAAAACATTGTAATTGGAATTCTCACAGCTTTTAACTGACAGTATTTGATTTTAATCGCTGACTCTTTATTCAAAATACTGATTCAATAAACAATGGTCAAATAAGCATCCAACCATAGAGAATATTGTCAGATTAAATAACTGCAAAATAGAAACTGAATTCGTCCCGGAAAAATCTGACAAATAAGTATTTAAAAAAAAAGTGTTTTGTTAAGAAATTGTCGACGATTTTGTAATCGATATTAGAAATATTTAACAAATATATTTGCAGAGTATAAGCACAATTTTTCTGAAAGGATTACTTGTAAATTTGCAATTTCACCTCGAAGATTGAAAGCAGATAGCATTCTTCGGCAAAGGACACCGTAAAAAAGCGAAAGGATAGTCCAAGTGTTTGACAGATTTTGTGTTCTCAAAAGAAGCAGAGCGGTCTTTATTCTCCAAGGATATGGAGGACGTATCGACCTGTTCGGAGGACAACTGGAACGTGTCTAGATCCTTTGCGGAAGATCGTAAAGATCTGTAAGGTTTAGCGATCCTGCGACAGGATAACATTGCTATGTAGAGCAGCTTTAAGCTGGTCTTAGTGTCATCGAAATGCCATTTCTCCTATTCTCCTTTCCGCTGGTATTCTGTCACAAGAAAATGGCCCGGGTTCGAATACAAAATTTGCAAATATCATATCTGTAATTCATTTGCAAGTGATATATTGTTTCCAATAATCAATTTGAAAGCTGCAGTAATTATCAATTTTTTCGCGTTTCTTATTAGGACATAATTTACTAATTTGCAAATCGAAGAAAATCCATGACTGGTCCCACATTCACAAAATGGTTCTCTGCAATTTTTATTGTTGCCATCTACAACCCTTGCAAAGAAATAAATAACAGACAAAAAAAAATGTTTAGTTGGTCAAGCATTCAAAAAATGGCTCTCTGTAAATTTTGCCATTGCGATTTAGAATTTTCACAAATAAATAAAAAACAAAGATAGAAAGGAGTTCATGGTTGGTCCTGCACTAACAAAATGGTTCTCCGGAATTTCTACCTTCGCAATCTACAACTCTCTCAGAAAAATAAAAATCTACTAAAGAAATTCGTAGCTGGTCCCGCATTCACAAAATGGTTCCCTGCAATTTTTATTATTGCCATATACAACCCTTGCAAACAAATAAATAACGGAAAATAAAAAATCTATAGCTGGTCCCGCATTCCCAAAACGGTTCCCTGCAATTTTTATTATTGTCATCTACAACCCTTGCAAACGAATAAATAACGGAAAATAAAAAAATCTATAGCTGGTCCCGCACTCAGAAAATGGTTCTCCGCAATTTCTACTATTGCAATCTACAACTCCGTCAGAAAAATAAAAAACAACCAAAGAAAACTCGTAGCTGGTCCTGCATTCACAAACTGGTTCTCCGTAATTTTTATTATTGCCATCTACAAACCTTGCAAACAAATAAATAACGGAAAATAAAAAAATCTATAGCTGGTCCCGCATTCCCAAAACGGTTCCTTGCAATTTTTATTGTTGTCATCTACAACCCTTGTAAACGAATAAACAACGGAAAATAAAAAAATCTATAGCTGGTCCCGCACTCAGAAAATGGTTCTCCGCAATTTCTACCATCGCAATCTACAACTCCGTCAGAAAAATAAAAAACAACCAAAGAAAACTCGTAACTGGTCCCGCATTCACAAAATGGTTCTCCGCAAGTTGTACAATTACAATCTACAGCCCTCCGCGAGCAAATAAAAAGCGACGAAAGAAAATCCATGGCTGGTCCCGCATTCACGAAGTCGTTCTCCGCAACTTCTATAATTACAGTCTATCGAGCATCCCCCTTTGAGCCGGGACCGTCATTCTGTCAGCGCGGAAGGCGCGGCGAAAGAAGGGAGGGTAGTGGAGCGTGTCGTCCGCAATCGGCGAACGCTTAATGGAGACATCGGTTATCCGTGTCTATTCTCTTTGTACTTCCAATTACCCCTTCCCACCGCTGCCATCCACGTACGTGCCACAATGTACCCCTACGTCTCGCCAACCCCTTTTGCAGTGCATGCACGAGGGCGCCGGATCGTGGAGGGTGGGAGCAAAGTCCTCGTATCTAACTTGTAGCTCATGCATGAGAAAAACAGGCTCTCGGATAGAGAAGAAAAAAAGAGGACGTCCGAGGGAAGAGAACAACCCCCGGAGAGAAGAGGGGGTTGAAACTCGGTTGAAACCACAGGGAAAGACGACGGTGCACGAGCGGAGCGAGAAAGAAGACAGAGGGGGATGGAAGGAAGTGGGAAGAGGAAGGCCCGTTTAATTTTGCGGTTTAATTATTTTTTAAATTAAAGCCAAACCGGTGCAGCGACGCGTGCAGGTGTACCCCGTGCAACCGGTCCACATATGCACCCTCACGCACGATCCATGTTTTATATTCCTTGCAGAGATACGCCAGGAACCTCGTCCAAGGGAGGGTGAGTCCGGCAGGCTTGTTGGGAGAAACGCCGGACGCTTTTGAATGTGAAATACCGTCTCCGGGGGTGGAGGCGGTGCTACCAGTGTCACCCCCTCCTCGTCCAGGGGGTTGATCGTGCGCTCGTTCGTTCGCCGGCGAGGTTGCGGAGGCTGGGAGGGGAGAAAAAAAGGAGAGCGAGGAATAAAAATGTAAAATGCGACTCGCCCGGAGGCTTTCCCCCTACCCCCTTCGCGCGGCTACCCTCTGCATGCATCGTGGCTGCATTCTAAACAGACGGCGCGCTGTCCTTTTTTCTGGGGGGTGGAGATTCGCGGAGGAATCGGTCGCGCGGGTTTGTTAACGAGATAGGATACGCGATAGGGGGTGGAGAGTTTTTTAAGAGGATTTCGGGTATTAGGAGAAACGTTAATGTCAGCGTGAATTTTGCGGGGGTTGGTTTTACGTATTTAATTTTCTAATCGTGCTTTCTAAGATCATTTGGAAAGCTCAACGATTTAAATTCTTATCATTTCTGCAGAATAAGTGATAACTTTGATTTTTAAGCTGTTCGCCATTTTCACCCTTAGCCTTCACTTACTCCAGCACCTGTTTCAACCCCGAAAAAGGATGTAGCTGGATAAACGTGGAAAAGGTTAAAGCTTTTTTTAAAAAAAGCTAAAGCTAATTGACCTTAAAAAAACCTTTCCTGCAAACTGTGAAACAGCTACCCCCACCGTAGGGGTAGTTACATTGTAATTTCCGATTAAATTACCCATAATAATTCCGATTAAAATTGAAATTACCTTACAGTGCTGCAGAAATAAATTGTTTAGAAAAATAGGAATTTTATAGGCCACCTTCCAGCAAGCTTTTCCAATTTCTCCACAGTGTCCAGAGATTTAGAAGCGAGGGGAGACCCTGTACGGGGTCCCGTGCAGGACGTTCACCATACATGGGCAACGATGTATGTATATCAGAGATATCGGCGTTATCTCTGCCAGATATATCGTGCAGAAAGTCGTATACTTCGGCAGGAGAACGCACTTGGAAAAAGAGACATTTTTACGAGGAAGCTGCGGGACGCGCGTACAAATTCGGACGGAATATCTCATTGATTCCCGGGCAGTCGTTCTCCTGCGTGAAATATTTTAACGAGATAAAATTCCCATTATTTTATTCGTCATGCCCTGTACTGGAATTCTCTTTATTGGAATTTTTTCGATTCAAAAATTTCAACTGCGAGCCGAGGATTCAAATTTTTTGTAAAATTTAAAATTTCAGGGTTTATTGTCGTGATTATTGTTATGGTGTAATGGAGAAGTACTCCTTCTGTGGAAGGAGAGAAGTAATGGAGTTTATCTTTGTTAGGAGGTACTATTAATTATTTATAAAATGACAGATTCACCATAGTTAATATTACCAGAATTAGAAGATTTAATTTTCAGATAAAGAATTGCTAAATGTCTGCGAAGTGTTAGGCTTTCATTTCAAAAAATCCTGGCGGAAAAGTTCGCCATGCAAAATTCGTCAAACTACTGTGAGTAGTGTCAGAGTTATAAATGTTATTAACAAAGTGCCTGATAAAATTATTAACCCTTTGCACTCCGTTGTCGCCGCAGCGGTGACATTGTAATAAAAACTGATAATCTCTCTCTCTGGTAAATCTCAAAAAAGTGATTCTCAGGTAAATTTCTATATTTTTCATATTTTAAAACATAATTGTAAAATGTGTACTCTTCTTTTTTAATGAAAGAGGGAGATTCTCAATTTTCTACAGATGTGCACCAGCACAGCTGTAAATATTCCTGGAGTAGGGGTAGCTCATAGTAAAACTGGGAGTGTAAAGGGTTAAATTCCCATGAATCACCATTGGTACCAAATTTGATTTTTTGTTACTAAAATAGCCATGTATTTTCCTAACGAAATTTCAAAATTTAAGAATCTACAAACGAACCATCTTCAACCAATCATTTAAATTAGAACAACTCCCGCGACGTTTCTCTACGTGAACGTGTTAATTAATCGTCAAATTACCAACACGCATCGCCACCCCTGTAACAACCCCACCCTCATCTTCCTCGCGAAACCAAGAAGAAAATGCAAAGACCACCCCTCGTTACTTTTCCATCAAGCAGATAACCGTGGTGGTCTCTCCAACCGGGGGTGTTGGAAGATGAGCAGAGGGGGTGTACGGGGGTAGAAAACGAAGCAGGATGAGAAGGTGTATTTTTTCACCCTTTCTTGCAATAAATCTGGTCGCGGGGAATTAGTTTGGAGATAAAGTATAATATCGGGCCCTCGGCGGGTGACGTCAGAGGCTGCTCCCCAGTATTTATGGCCGCGATAGTGTCAGTCGTGTGCGCTCGCCCGCTCGAGCACCGCTACCACCACCGACGTCGAGCAAACTCACCCCCGGAAAACCACCACCACCAGCACGTCTCCCACATCCCCACCCGGCGGGCTAAATTATTGGAAAATAGTCGTCCGCTCTGAGATCCTCCGACGGTGCGGTTATTATTATTTTTGTATTTTTCGACTCAAATTACTCTGGTTATTTCATCGTCCGGAGGAAAAAATTGGGGGTGAATTATTTGAAAACAGAGCTGAGATTCTCTGGTGGTGCGATTGTTGTTATTTTTGTATTTTTCGACTCAAATTACTCTGGTTGTTTTATTATCCGGAGAAAAAAATTCGAGGTGAATTATTTGAAAATAGGGCTAAGATTCTCTGGTGATGCAATTGTTATTATTTTTTTATTTTTCGATTCAAATTACTCTGGTTGTTTCGTCGTCCGGAAGGAAAATTTCGGGGTGAATTATTGTGAAAATAGGGCTGAGATTCTCTGGTGGTGCAATTGTTATTATTTTTTTATTTTTCGATTCAAATTACTCTGGTTGTTTCGTCATTCGGGGGAAAAAATTCAGGGTGAATTATTTGAAAATAGAGCGGAGATTCTCTGGTGGTGCGATTATTATTATTTTTGTATTTTTCGACTCAAATTACTATGGTTGTTTCGTCGTCCGGAAGGAAAATTTCGGGGTGAATTATTGTGAAAATAGGGCTGAGATTCTCTGGTGGTGCAATTGTTATTATTTTTTTATTTTTCGATTCAAATTACTCTGGTTGTTTCGTCATTCGGGGGAAAAAATTCAGGGTGAATTATTTGAAAATAGAGCGGAGATTCTCTGGTGGTGCGATTATTATTATTTTTGTATTTTTCAACTGTAATTACTCTGGTTGTTTTGTCATCTGGAAGGAAAAATTCGAGGTAAATTATTTGAAAATAGAGCTAAGATTCTCTGGTGATGCAATTGTTATTATTTTTTTTATTTTTCGATTCAAATTACTCTGGTTGTTTCGTCATTCGGGGGAAAAAATTCAGGGTAAATTATTTGAAAATAGAGCTGAGATTCTCTGATGGTGCGATTGTTATTATTTTTGTATTTTTCGGCTGAAATTACTCTGGTTGTTTCGTCATCCGGAAGGAAAATTTCGGGGTGAATTATGTGAAAATAGGGCTGAGATTCTCTGTTGGTGAGATTATTATTATCTTTGTATTTTTCAACTGTAATTACTATGGCTGTTTTGTCACCCGGAAAGAAAAAATTCAGGGTGAATTATATAAAAATATAACTGAGATTCTTTGGTGGTGCGATTATTATTATTCTTGTATTTTTCGACTATGATTACTATGGTAGTTATTTCTCCCGAAAGGGAAAATCTCCCGGAAGGGAGATTGACGTAATATTACAGATTTCTTGAAAAAAGAAATTTGTAATATTAAAAATTACTTAGAGCACGTAGGTCTTTTGTGCATCTTAGCTCTATACTTTCATCAATTTATTTTATCATATCCTAGTTTTAAAAAAGATATCATGATTTTGAAATTTATTCAGGACTTGAAGGACTTAGGGCCTTCAGGGACTTAAAGGATCTTGGGTCTTTATCTTTGGGTCTTCAACCATCTCCTGTGCTTTCTCTTTACTTCAAATTTTTCTACTAAATCGCAGACATTTACCGCCTCCTATAAATTTCAAAAGTCCTTTCAAATCCTTCCCTTGCAATTTTGTATCTTCCTTAACACGTTAAATGCTATGGAGGTCACCGGTGACCGGCGCTATTGAATTCAATAAAATCTAGTACGACTTTTAAATTATAATATTTACGAATTTTCTAATACATTCAATATTTAAATATTATCAATAAAAAGGTAAATTCCTCCTAATTATTCTATCTTTAACATTTCTACTTCGCAAAGATATGATTTTAATAGAAAGAATTTCACTTCAATAAAAATTATAAAACTACAGAAATACCGCTGGCGTTCAAAGTGCTAACAAAAAAACCTGTAACATTAACCTTTATTTATAATACTCTTCAGAAGCTCCCCAGCTAATACTCTTCAATTTTATTTCTTGAACGAAACATTTTTTTCCATTATATTATTTTTCCAAAAAGAAATTTCTCCACAAAGCCTTAAATAAACACAGCCAAGAATTTCGAATTTACATACAACCTATAATTATTTAAATTCTTTAAAAATTCTCAGTCTTGATGCGTTCTCCAGTACCACCACCACGAAATGTATCCTCACCCCCGGAAAACCACCACCACCAGCACGTCCCCCGCGTCCCCCACCCGGCGGGGTAAATTATTGGAAAATAGTCGGCCACCCTGAGATCCTTCGGCGGCGCGATGCCAGCACGGGGACGATCCTTCTTCTGTTTTGTATTCCGCGGTACCTTCGGGTGCCCGTCTGATTTATGCCTCTTCTACTTCCATTCGACCACCCTTCCGGCGCAGTGCCGGGGGTTGAATTTTGTTTCGCGCACTCGGCCCGCTTTATCTCTTCGAGTTTCCCTGCCACCCCTTTGCCGACTTTCTGCCGCGATACTCTGCCCCCGTTTTATCGACTTTTTAGTATCTTCGTCCGGCTACGGGAATCTCCTCGATGGACGATGGGGGTGAAATGGGAGGGGGTGGGTTTTACTTGGGTGGAGAGAAGAATGTAGGGGGTTGTGGTTGTTTTCGAGGTTTTGGGATGGTGGTTTTTCGAGAGGATGGATTTTGGGGTGGATGAGAGCCACTCGGTGGGCTAAATTAGTCATCCGGAGGAAGAAATTCGAGGTAAATTATTTGAAAATAGAGCGGAGATTCTCTGGTGGTGAGATTATTACTATTTCTGTACTTTTCAACTGTAATTACTCTGGTTTTTTTGTCATCTGGAAGGCAAAATTCGAGGTAAATTATTTGAAAATAGAACGGAGATTCTCTGGTGGTGAAATTATTATTATTTTTGTATTTTTCAACTGTAATTACTCTGGTTGTTTTATCATCCGGAGAAAAAAATTCAGGGTGAATTATTTGAAAATAGAGCTGAGATTCTCTGGTGTTGAGATTATTATTATTTTTGTATTTTTCAACTGTAATTACTCTAGTTTTTTTGTCATCTGGAAGGAAAAATTCGAGGTAAATTATTTAAAAATAAAGCTTAGATTTTCTGGTGGTAAGATTATTATTATTTTTGTATTTTTTGGCTGAAATTACTCTGGTTGTTTCGTCATTCGGGGGGAAAAATTCAGGGTGAATTATATAAAAATATAACTGAGATTCTCTGGTGGTGCAATTGTTATAATTTTTGCATTTTTCGACTCCGAGTACTGTGGTTGTTTCGTCATGCGAGGTGGTTTCGTAATGAGGGTAATTACACCTCCTGTAAATGTAAGTCCATTTCACCCTTTTTGCCTCAAATGACCTTCGTTGACCTTCAAAGAAATGTTGCATATCATTGGATTCGTCTGGATATCCGCTATCAGAAAATAAGTAGCAAAACATAGCATTCTATTTAAAAAAACAAAGTTGACCTTCAAATCTCTGAAGCGACTTCAGCTAGCAACAAAAAACTAATGTCATTTCCCCCGTTGTCCCATGCAGCTTTTGTTTCGAAAACTTTTCTACTACTATCATACTTTCGGAATTATTTTAGGTGGCAATAGTTAGTGCCCCACTCTATATAATACACTGTGAAAGTTAAACAACAGAATAAACAATCTACGCTTATTTAAATAACCTTTTCCAACATTATTTTACCAATTTAATTCTGAATTATTGCGAAGACACTCAAAATAAATTGTACGGCAAACGGTTAAAGTGAAGAAAAATTCTTGGGGTTAAAACTTCCCTTTGCTAAATAGTTAAATATATTCCAATCACTAAAAATAGAGATTATAATAATAGTAATAATTATAAAAATAGTGATTATAAAAATAGAGAATCTAAAAAGATTCTTCCACAAAAAAATTCTTAACCCATTGTAATTCACTTAACACTAGAACTACCGGCGTTAAATGGATGCTATTTAAATATATTAAATAACTCCTTTAGAAAAAGAGGACTCAAAAGTTGGAAAAGACGGTTACTTCAGTAATTTTTGTTTTATAAAATAGACGTAGAATATCTGCTCTATGACTCTTCTGCGAACTTGGAGAATTTTTATAAAAAATGAGAAACCAGTCATTTTGACTGCCTTGGTAGTTCTAGTGTTAAAATATCATAACTATATGAGCCGCTCAGTGCACAAATCGATTAACTGCATTTTTTGAATTTTTTTAAATTTAAGTCTGAAAGCACTTGATTGAATCCCAACTTTTTATGTTTACAATAAATTTTTGTAATAATAACGATTAACACCATTAAATGACGAAGTTTGTTTGGCCGTCGAATAATAAATAATTGAATTCAGAAGTCAATCTAATTAATTCCAAGGCTATTCCGCCTTATTCATTTTGTACTTCGTTAGAAGAAAGCTAAATGCGATTATATATTCTACAATACTTATTTGTATTTATATTTCGAAGGGAATTTCGAAAAGGAGTGTATACTATTTCATCTCGTTTCTCCTCTTTACGTTTTATGAAGTTAATCGATTTGTGCACTGAACGGCTCATATCATAAAGCATCAATATATATAAAATATCATAAATATCTACTGTAAAATATCAAACCAATAACCCATCTCAAAACAATTCCAATTTTTGTTCCCTGGAGAACCACCCCCACCCGAATTTACGCAACCCCTCTCAAAATCTCCACCCCCAACCATCTTGACCATCAGCAATTCCCTCAGCATGCTTCTCCGCACAATGCAACCATGCAATCGTACAATCCTCGAGGCAGATGGTCCAAGTGCACCCTCGGGAGCCAATAAAATAATTTCAACGTCAACACCCAAGTGCGAATTCCTCTCGTCTCTATCTCCGCCAGGAGACAACACCAAATGCACTCGCGGGATGCACTTTGCCAGCAGATGCGTGGCGACGTTTGATTCGGCCAATTGGCCACCGCGGGTGGTCTTCGAATAGGGGTGAAATCCACCCTTAACATCGGCAACCGGGGAGAGCAAAACAGTCGTAGATCGGTTCTTAAGCGAGTCGTAATTGTCGATGGTGCATCGACGCGACAGGCGCATTTTCAAAGCCGCTTTGCAATCGTACCGTCTGCCCGTTACGCTTTATTGCACTCACCCCCCACCCCATGGGGTGGATTTATGTGCGTCGAGCAGGTGAATTTCACGGGCGAGGTGTTTACGTGTTCGTATTTTCATGAAACGTTTTATCATCGTGCGGATGCTGCTAGGGGATGATTTGTTGGGTTTTAATGGCGGTTTGGAGGGTTGCGAGGGAGTTTTGACTCCTTGGAGGGAGAGTGGTGAGTTTGGGGTTGTTAGAAAATGTTCGAGGTGTATTTAGATAATTTTTTGGAATTTTTTTACGGGAGGGAATGAGGGGTGGGAGCAACAGGGAGAACAAGGTATTTTTTATTGTATGGATGTTTGAAATGATACGGAGTTGTTCGGATTTAATTAATGTCTTCGGTTAATTATCACCAAGAAAGAACACCTGTAAAATTCTCTATTTGCTGAATGTTCATCAGAATTATAATAGAAGTATAAAATCACAGTTGATAAGTGTGAAAACTCGAAATAAACTTGAAGCACTTCACACTTATTTGATAACACATAACATAATTTATTAATTAAATATAACAGGATTGATCTTTTTTAATATATAACAAAAATCAATAGAAACAATACACAACTTAACGTATGGACATTTCGGATTACACCAGGGCTGTATCCTCAACAATAAGACAAATATAAATGCAACATTGTGTCTACCAAGTCTCTTCGCTTATCAATTTAACTTTTTCATAATTAATTAGATGAGTAATTAGACACTCCGTCTAGAGAAAAGAAGTCAGCCGTTTCCTTACCGTCAAGAAAAATTAATAAGCCCCATTTCTTCAGCCAACTTCGAATTTGCATCCCTCAAAAAAATTCAGTTTTCCCCCTCACCAATTAAACTCATCAAATCCACGATAAATATAAAAAAAACATCCCCCAGTTCTCACATCCGCGACAAACTCCTCCACCATCCACTCAAAACAGCTCTCTCCTCACCTCTTCGTTAATTGGCACCGCGAAGGTTAATTAGCGGCGAGTCAAAACGCGAATGGAAATTATCACGCGATTATACATGCCATTAGCGTTCGCATGTACGACAGAGACGAACTCTCCGCGCCGTTGGAAACGCGGCGGGACGGAGAGAGTGGGGCCGTGCAACGTGCAATCGTCTAATTTACGCAAATTGCAAATCTCCCCTTCTCTCTCTCTCAACGTGTTACACAGCAATGTCGACGATCCCGGTTTGCCGGTGAGCAAACTAAGATCTAATAAAGCGACAAATCAGCCTAACGAGCGACACGCGGCCGGTGGAAATGCGGCTTAATGCGGCATGCCCCGTACGTTGGATTAACGCCGCCACTAATGGCTTTCCTATGCATGCTGGCAAGGATTCCTAGACACGAGACGCGTATGATTTTCCTTATCTCCGTTGGAACTCTCGAGCGTATCTCCTGGCTATTGCCATCCGGAGGCGAGCGTTTCGATAATTAACGCGTAAGAGAGTGCCGAGGCACCTATTTGCGCGACGTATCGCCGTTTCTTTGAAGTCTGAACGGCTAGGAGGTTGCTAATCCAGCGGGGTTGAGAGAAGAGTGTACGTGGAAGCGGTGGATTCGATGGGGAATAAGTTGTAGAGGCTCTCAAGATTTATTCGATGCGCGAGGTGTGAATTATCGAGGGGGTGAAGGGACTTTGGCGGGTTGCGTGGCTTTAATTGAATGGTGGAATGGAGAGAGGATGGAATTAGACGGGTTTAGGAGACGTTGATGCTGTGGAGTTGGATTTGTCGGCTAGTGATCACGGTATGTGGGACTTTTCATGAAAAAGTTTTGTTAAATATTATCATAGATTTTGTAACACTCCAAAAAATTTTGCCTCGAATTAATTATAAACCTAAAAACATATCCCACGCAGTTTCCAGGCCAAGAATCTAATAAAACAATTTCCTTAATCTCAATAAAAAATAAAACACCCTGTACTAATCAAAGAGATCATAATTCAGCTAATTGTAACCAAATAACTTCCTAAGAAGAATATAATTAACTATAATCATAATTTGTATAACGCTATAACCAATTTTCACTCGAATTAATTACAAATCTTAAACATATTCATCACAGTGTCCAGGGCAACAATCTAATAAAACAATTTCTTTCATTTCAATACAAAAAAAAACACCCTATATTAATCTAAGAGACTATAATCCAATTACACAATTGTAACCAAATAACCTTCTAAGAAAAATATAATTATCTATCATCATAATTTGTATAACACTCCACCAATTTTCCCTCGAATTAATTGCAAATCTAAAACAAATTCATCACAGTGTCCAGGGAAACAATCTAATAAAACAATTTCTTTAAATTCCATACAAAATAAATCACCCTATATTAATCTAAGAGACTATAATCCAATTATATAATTATAACCAAATAACCTTCTAAGAAATATATAATTATCTATCATCATAATTTGTATAACAGTCCACCAATTTTCCCTCGAATTAATTGCAAATCTAAAACAAATCCAAAAAACAGTGTCCAGGCCAGAAAATTAATCAAACAATTTTCTTAATTTCAATAAAAAAGAAACCACCCTACGCTGATCTAAGAGATTATAATTCAACTAATCGTAATTAAACAACTTCTTAAGGAAAATATAAGTAACTGTGATTATAACTTTTACAGCTAATCATAATCAAATAATTTTCTAAAAAAATTATAATTAATTATCGCCGTAACTCCAACAAGCCCCCCTCAATTTTTCCTGCTCCTACTCACAAATCCATAAACAATTCTCTCATTGTCCGACTTAAACGTCTAATCAAAAAATATTAACAAAAAAGAAGCCACCCTACCCCTATCTAAGAGACTGTAATGCAACTAATCGTAACCAAATAACCTTCAAAGAAAACTATAATTAATTATCGTCGTAACTCCAACAAACCCCCCTCAATTTTTCCTCCTCCTACTCACAAATCCATAAACAATTCTCTCATTGTCCGACCTAAACGTCTAATAAAAAAATATTCACAAAAAAGAAGCCACCCTACCCCAATCTAAGAGACTATAATTCAACTAATCGTAACCAAATAACCTTCAAAGAAAACTATAATTAATTATCGTCGTAACTCCAATAAACCCCCCTCAATTTTTCCTCCACCTAATAACAAATCCACAAATCAATCCGCAAACAAATCTACCACATTCTCCAACATAATTATCTAATCAAACAATTTTCCTGAAAAAACAAATCTCCCTACCCTGACCTAAAAATTGCGCCCCACTGAAACCACCCCAAAGTCTCGTCGAATCACAACACCACGATATCCTCCTCCAATTTCAAAAGTGCCCGGGCAAATTGAACACCGCGAAAGATAACAGCGCGAAAGGAGTCAGACGAGGCAGAGAAACGACACGTTTTCGTAGCGATGACGTATAGGAGCCACCCAGGACTATCTGGTCCAGCAAAGCGATGGCTGAAATTAATTTCAGCTTGACGTACGACGCCTCATAATATTGTCTCATAACTCTCCGTCGCAATCGGGCTTATCGGGCGAGCAGTGGCGTTTCAATTAGCCGCAGGCTTGCCCGAAAGTCTTATCCCTCGGTGTTGCATAATACGGGCATAAATACGCCGTTCAATTAATTTGCCAACGGCGAGGAAATCTGCGAAAGGCGCGACGTCCCGCCTCGTGACGTTTCGCAATGGCCATTGTATCTTGCGTGTAGCAGCCTCACATTCTGGGCTGATGGCGATGCGGGCTGATTTTAAAAGGGGTCGAGGAATTTTGGGACTTGTAAGGTGAGGAATTAAGCGGATTCAATTTTTTTCACGTCGAAAATTACTATAATCTGGTAACGGTTAATTAAATGTGGGGCAGGGAGAAAGGAAAATTAATTTGCTGTATTCTTTAAAGCGGTTCCAAAAAATTTAGCAGCGCTGGAACCAACGGCGTTAAATCTATATAGGGGAAGGTTCTCAAAAATTTTCTGATTTTTAAGCTGAGAAATTAAGCGGATTGAAATTTTTTCAGGTCGAAAATTACTGTAATCAGGTAACGGTTAATTAAATGTAGGGCAGGGAGGAAAGAAATTTAATTTTTTGTATTCTTTAATACGGTTCCAAAAAGTTTAGCAACGCTAAAACTAACGGTGTTAAGTCTATTAGAGCGGAAGGTTCTCAAAAATTTTCTGATTTTTAAGGTGAGATATTAAGCGGATTGAAATTTTTTCAGGTCGAAAATTACTGTAATCAGGTAAGGATTAATTAAATGTAGGGCAAGGAGGAAAGAAATTTAATTTGTTGTATTCTTTAATACGGTTCCAAAAAGTTTAGCAACGCTAAAACTAACGGTGTTAAATCTATTATAGCGGTAGGTTCTCAAAAATTTTGTGATTTTTAAGGTGAGAAATTAAGCGGATTCAAATTTTTTCGCGTCGAGAATTACTGTTGTCGTAGGGTAGGTAGGAAAGAAATTTAATTTGTTGCATTCTGTAATGCGGTTCTAACAAGTTTAGCAATACGAGAACCAACGGCGTTAAATCTATTATAGGGAAAGGTGCTCCAAATTTTGTGATTTTTAAGGTGAGAAGTTAAGCGCATTGAAATTTTTTTACGTCGAAAATTACTGTAATCAGGTAACGGCTAATTAAATGTAAGGTAGAAAGGAAGGAAATTTAATTTGTTGTATTCTTTAATGCGGTTCCAAAAAGTTTAGCAACGCTAAAACTAACGGTGTTAAGTCTATTAGAGCGGAAGGTTCTCAAAAATTTTGTGATTTGTAAGGTGAGAAATTAAGCAGAATCAAATTTTTTGACGTCCGGAATTGTAATCGGTTAACTGTTAATTAAATGTAGGGTAGGAAGGAAGGAAATTTAATTTGTTGTATTCTTTAACGTGGTTCCAACAAGTTTATGAACAGTGGAACCAATGGCGTTAAATCTACTATATTTAAATATATTAAATAAATACTTCGAAAAAGTGGAATTAAGATGGAAAAGGTGATCGATTCGGTTGTTTATATTTTATAAGGTGGACGTGGAATATTTACTCTGTGACTCTCCTACAAACTTGGAGAATTTTTGCAAAAAATTCTGCACCAGTCATTTTGATTGCTTTGGTAGTTCTAGTGTTAAGTAAAAACTTCTACCCCTGCAGCTAACCCCGAAAATGAATTTCCAACGAAACAACCCCCAAACAGCATCTCCTTTTCAATACAGCAGTTCGATCAGCATCGATCATATTGTCAATTTCCATTGAATACAAATTAGAACAGTCTCGGTTCCACGACGAGTATCCTCCGCGTTATTCGCGATGGTGAGAATCAGCAAACCTCCACTTCCGGCCTTCGCGGACCTTCGTGACACGACAATGAGAAAGATCACGAGCTATTCGCAGAGCCGCGGTGAAAAGACTCTAGACGACGTGCTGCGAAACTCGAGTTACCTTTTTCACCCTTGCGCCGTTGAGTGGTACCTTGAGAAGGGCCACGATCTGCCCTATCGACATCTATAGGCTCGAGGACGCTGAAGCATTTAATGCAGGCCACTCCTTCAGCCATACGTCTCGACAAGTGCACGGCTCCTCGAGTCGTTTATATAACGATAGACGAGCCACTTGAGCTCGAAGGGAGAGCCAGCATCGCGAATGTCATTTCAGGGAGTCAACTGGCTAACATTTCGAATCCACCGTACCTTTAACCCTTTGCTGTTTCAAATTATTTTGCAATTTTTCGCTGCTTTCCAAGGGAAATTAATTCAGGCATATTTGAGCCGTTCACAGCACAAAGTGATTAACCCTTTGTGGACGGAGACATTTTTCAATATTGAGAGATAGCCATTTATTTTTCGATCCAAAAGCACCTTTTTATCAGCAAGTTATACTGTTAATCCACGTACACTATAAATTATTACTTGTTTAATCATATTTCAACGGTTGTATTTCAATTTCTCAACTCTAACTGTATATAAAAGCGGCTATAAACTATAATTAGGCCGCTAATATGCGCTTGATTAAAAATAATCAGGCCGCATATATGCGTCGCTAGTCCTCAAAGGGTTAACTACAATGTTTGAATTTTTTTAACACTAGAACAACCGACGTTAAAACTATCATATTTCAAAATATTAAATAAGTACTTTGAAAAAGGAGGAATCAAGAGGCGGAAACGCTAACCGATTCGGTGATTTATGTTTTTTAAGACGGACGTAGAATATTTATTCTAAGACTCTTCAATGAGCTTGGAGAATTTTTGGAAAAAATTGTGTACCAGTCATTTTGACTGGTCTGGTAGTTCTAGTGTTAAGTCAAGGTCTCAAAGCACTTGATTGAATCCTAACTTTTTATATTTGGAACAAATTTTCGTAATAATAATGATTAACACCATTAATTAAAAAGTTTCTTTGGCCATCGAATAATAAATAATTGAATTCAGAAGACAATCTAATTAATTCCAAGGCTATTCCACCTCATTCAGTTTATACTTGATTAGAGGAAAGCTACATGCGATTATATATTTTACAATACTTATTTGCATTTTCATTTTGAAGGGAATTTTGAAAAGGAGTGTATACTATTTCATCTACCATTTATGAGAAACGAAACAACAATATTAATAACTTATAAGCAGAAAAACGTCGAAATCTTACTTTGCTGCATTCTTGGATGCAAAAAGGAAGAAGCGCGATTTCGCTGTTTGGCAGTTTTAATTAATTGTTAATGATAGAAGTAACTGTGGCAATTTGGGAATATTTGTGTGACGATGCAAAATTATTGCTGAATCCTAAAATCAAAATTGAAGAGGTCAAAGGCTAATTACTGGAGGAAGATGTGTCGAGGGCAAACAGACATAAGTTGCATAGGGTTAATGTCTTTCTTTTTTTACGTTGATTGGTAAATAATTACATCGGACATTTTAGAAGTTATTTGCAGCAAGTTGAAATATATCGATTTAAAATTGAATATGTAGGAAATTCTGAGAGTTGAGGGCAGCAATTTTTGTATTGCTGGGTATATGGGAAACTTGAAAATCTTCGTTTGAAATACGTCTTTTAAGTGGCAGATGGTGTCGATTTTATTAAGTGTTGAGAAGCATTCACCAAACGTACTCACGTGTGTCCCATAGAAATGCAAACACTCGGACAGAAACACATGTAAAACCGCAAAAGTCAAAGACCTATTCCCATGAGATCCTCGTGCTCCTGCAATTCCCGCAAAACATTTCAAAACGAAGAACGTCCAGAAGGAAGGAAGGAGGAGGCGCAGGCTAAATCCTCGTCCTCCGGGGATAAGATTTTCGGGTTTCCATGGGGTTTTCATCGTCGCGTACGGAAAACGAGGCACGCCTACCTCGTTATCGAGCACGAGCGACTTATCCGAAAAGTACTTTACGACCTTTTAATGTGCGGTTGTCATTGTGGTGATACGCCTCCGAAAAACCTTTGGTTCGACCATTCGTCTCGAACGTGGATGAAAATTTGTCTGTCTGAACGTCACTTTGGTAAACATCGGCTCTCGTGTCTGTCATTAATTATAGACGTGGGAGGAAAGATGGGAAATTAGGTGGGAAAGACGGAAAATTTAAAAAGGTGGAAACGATGGAAAATTGGGAAATCAAGATGAAAAAGTGAGAAGAATGTTGGAAAATTAGGTAAAAGGTGGAAAATTGGGAAAGTTTGGTGGCAAAGATGGAAAATTTTGAAGAAAAATCCCTTCACTCGATGCTCAAACTTTGTTAAATTATAAAAATTATATTTCCTGCGAGATTCTCTGTCCACCGCAAGTAGTATTCACGAAAGGTTCCAAGGGTTCGTAGAAAAAAAGGTGGAAAAGATGGAAAATTGGGAAAATAAGTTGAAAAAGTGAGAAGAAAGATGGAAAATTAGGTAAAAGGTGGAAAATTGGGAAAATGATGGAAAGTTTGGTGGCAAGGATGGAAAATTTTGAAGAAAAATCTCTTCACTCGATGCTCGAACTTTGTTAAATGATGAAAATTATATTTCCTGCGAGATTCTCTGTCCACCGCAAGTAGTATTCACGAAAGGTTCCAAGGGTTCGTAGAAGAAAGGTGGAAAAGATGGAAAATTGGGAAAACAAGATGAAAAGGTGAGAAGAAAGATGGAAAATTAGGAAAAAGGTGGAAATTGGGAAAAACATGTAAAGTTTGGTAGCGATGATGGAAAATTTTAAAGGAAGGATGGAAAATTGGAAGGGAAATTGCACAGGGAACATGGAAAATTGAGGAAAAGATGCAAAATTAGGGAAAAAACTATGGTTTCCGGTGGCTCGAGCCATTGATCATTGGAGGTTGAAGATTAAGGAATAAATTTCCTAGGTGTCTTGATGCTGCTGTTAGTTTTGTTGCTGCTTTATAAGAGGTGGGTTGAAATTTATGGTATTTCGTGGCAAACTCTGTGTTTTGTATCTATTTTTGAAATTTTTAGGAACGTTATAGGATACAAATTATTTTTAAATCGTTCTGCATATTATTTTCGCATATATATTATTAAAGTATCATTTTCGCATACGTAGCAATAAAAGTTTGCATCTCAGCGAGTTTTTTTCCCCCTTTTACATTTCTAAAGCACCGGAAGCCAACAAAGATTTTATATTCCCCTCACACATTGTTTCCAAAATTCTATAAATATTCCTTCCCCATTTCAACAAATTTAAGAAGCACACTAAATTTTATTAAAGCTCCCATAAATTACATTTGCAATAAATAAAGTATATTATCATTAAGCCACATTTATTCTAAATTCAATCTTATACTTTTTACCATAGAAATACCATCAATGATTTTATATAAATTGAATTACTAACGTCAAAAGAATTATTTCCATCGATAAATTACAATTGTAATTATTGTGCCGTATATTCTCAAAAAATTGCATCGGAGAGCAACCGTGGACGTTCACATGCAAGCCTGCAATTACGAAGGTGAAACGGTGCAATCGAGCTGTCGAGGGCAGGAAAATATTGAGAGGCAAGGATAGAAATTAGGATTAGGGCTTCCGGTGTTTCGAGTGTCCGATTTGCCAGAGAAGTGCTACCGTATAACCACAGATCATCGAATGATTGGAGGAAGGATCGATGGGTCGAAGGGAAGAAGAAATAATTTGAGAAACGAGGGTTCCTGGGACTACTATTATTTGTTCGTTCGTCTTCTACGCGTTAGCTGCTAATTGACTTCTAATTGTTGCCAATTATACTAATTAAGCCGGGCTAGTTTGTTGGTTTTTGAAAAATAAAGTTACTCTGTAAAATTCGTATTACTTTGGAGAATACTTTCATCGACTGTTTCGATCAACAGATTTGACAGTGTCAAAATTACCGTGATCCTCTTTATCTCACAACTTTGGCAATTAAATTGAAAAGAAGGCGAACAGAAATATCCTTTTTTCATTTCAATTACTGAAGTACTAATTAATACATTAACAATCTTTTTAATTTACTGTTATTGAAGATGAACTTTATAGATTCCAAAAATGCAACAAAATTGCTGTATTCCACTTTGGCAAATAAATCTTAAAAATTACGATTATACAGGAATTTCCTTATAGGAATTAGTTTCATTCTCGGCACAATTACTGCAACGGTAACTAATTAATTATCAATTTTAATCATCCGCCAGAATAACAAATGAAATCCACAGTTTCTAAAAATGCAATAAAATTACTATGTTTTACTTTTTCCCACAACTTCAACAATTAAATCTGATGGAAATCATTTATATATAAATTTCCTCCTTATATACAATTATCTTGTGATATTAATTAATTCATTAGTAATTCTCCTAACTTACCAACATGAAAAAGCAAATCGCACATATAAAACCTCTTCGCTCGATCCTCGAACTTCGTTAAATTACAAAAATTATATTTTCCGTGAGATTTTCCGTCCAAAGCAAGTAGTAATCTCGAAACGTTCCAAGGGTTCGTAGAAAAAAAGCTGGAAAAGATGGAAAATTGGGAAAACAAGATGAAAAATTGAGAAGAAAGATGGAAAATTAGGAAAAGGGTGGAAAATTGGGAAAACAAGATGAAAAATTGAGAAGAAAGATGAAAAATTACGAAAAGGGTGGAAAATTGGGAAAACAAGATGAAAAATTGAGAAGAAAGGTAGAAAATTAGGAAGAGGGTGGAAAATTGGGAAAATGATGGAAAGTTTGGTGGCAAAGATGGAAAATTTTGAAGAAAAACCTCCTCGCTCGATCCTCGAACTTCGTTAAATGACAAAAATTACATTTCCCTTGAGATTTTCCGTCCAACGCAAGTAGTATTCACGAAACGTTCCAAGGGTTCGTAGACAAAGGTCGGAATTTTTTATTTGAGCGAAAAAAAAGCAACGACTCCTTGGTAGAAGCTGAAAGAAAGCAGCGACACTCGAAGAAACCGAGGAAGTTGCTTGGTACCCCATAAAACTGGAAGATACACCCTACAGCGTTACCCTAATCCTCGAGGAAGAATACGAAACAACTCGAGACACAAGGACACCCCGCATCGAAGGGTGGATCGTTATTTACGACCACTGAAATCGATACCCCGGCAAATCAATTATGACAATATAGCCTTTGTGATGCGACCAAGGTAGAAGCTAGCGGTTAATTTCGTAGGCGTTTGCAATTTCAACGAAAGTCGGAGAATTCGCAATTTTTCACGAGCCTGATGGAAGACGTATCGTTTCAAGGCTGTGTTGTGACTTTGTGTCGGATTTATGGGGTGGTTTTCACACTTGTGACTTCTTAAGATTGAAGAAGGAAAAGGAAGGAGAACTTGAAGATAGAGATAGAAGAAGAGCTTGTTGAAGAAAGAGGACGAGAAAGAATTTGGTAAAGAAGAAACATGAAGAAGATTTTGGTGAAGAAAGAGAGAGAAGAATTTTATGGATATAGAGAACGAAGAAGATTTTAATGATGGAAGAGAACGAGAAAGAGTTGGATGAAGAAACAAAATGAAGAAGAGTTTCGTGAAGAAAGAGAAAGAAGGATTTTATGAAGAAAGAGAAAGAAGAATTTTATGAAGAAAGGGAAAGAAGAACTTTATGGATGAAGATAACGATGAAGAGCTTGATGACGAAAGAGAACGAGAAAGAGTTGCATAGAGAAACAAAATGCAGAAGAGTTTCATGAAGAAAGAGAAAGAAGAATTTGATGAAGAAGTACAAAGAAGAAGAGCTTAGAAGGATGGAGCTCTAATTAGCAATTAATTTTCAATTAAAATAATACAAAATTAGAAGAAAAGAGAACATAAGCCTTATGTGTGAGTGATTGAGATTTTGAAGGAGTCGAAAAGTTTATTCTTTTTGAGATTGGTGTGGTTGTTAAGTGTTAGCTAAGCCTTGGAGTATCTGAAAATGGAATACTGTGTGGAACAAAATGCTTAGCTACGAAGAAAAATAAGTGTTGGAACAAAGAGTAAAAATTCTAAATCAAGAACTGGAAATCTCTTCTTCGTTTCAAGGAAAAATTTCAATCTTACAAAGAGTATGCGAAATAGAAATGAAGTAGCAGTCTTTATACCGAGGATCAATATAAATTCTCAAAAACTTTTGCAGATGCATTTTCAAATGAAGAAATAACAACTTCTTCTCAGCTTTAAAAGTATATTTCACTCGTCTTGGAAGGTATACAAACATAGAAACAAATCACATGCAAACAAAGTACTTCTTCCGACTAAAATCAATACAAACCCCCAAGAAACATTCTAAAACCACTTCCTACTAACGAAGTACAATCCCCTTTCTTCATTCCAGCAAAAATTTCGCTTCTTACAAAGACACAGTACACAAACCCCCCAAAAATCCCATCCTCCATCATCTCAACATCCCCAGCCTCAAAATCCCAAAAAACATCCAATCGTCACCTCTCCAACAACCCCATACCCTCCAATTGGAGGGTATAACTCCCACATAGAAATAACAAAATAACCAAACCAATTAAAAAAAAATCTCTTCAAAATCGGGCGCCAGCGTCTCTTGGCTCGTCCCTGCTGGAGAGACAAAGAGCGTCAGAGAAAGGGCGATAGGGCTTGCGTGCACGAGACGCTTTTTACATTTTACGGGTTTCGCAGCATCCATAAATCAGCCACGGGCGACCATAAAACCGTGGTATTCGCGCCGAAGGTATACAGAAGTAAGGAGCTCCACGGCCGTTCCTCGAGGACGATCCCGAGAGTCGAGAATTCAGGGGGGTGCACAGGCAGGGTGCCCTCAGCAGCTCTACGGGGCCCTCCTGCCACTCGAGGAAGGACAATGGGCCCTCGACGCGTAAGACATTGCGACATTTTGGAGCATCCAACGCGAAGACTATGGGGACACCACCCTCCGTTCGGGGTTACCTGGGATCTTAAGCCCGGTGCAAAGACGGAGGAACTCTTCCTGGGATATTTCGAGCGCATAATCTGCCACGCGAGACTCGGGGAAAGAGGATCACAGCTGGAATCGAAGGAGTGGGCGAAACGTGCCACTCGGGCTTACGGAAATGTCTTGATCGGACGGACGGGTGGATGGTTTTGGCGCCAGGGGGTTTAGAGGAGGATGGAGGCTTTGAGGGGTGGTTTTGTTCATTTTGATATTGATGTGGTTGTTGTATTAGAGGAGTAAGTGATTTTTTGAGGACGTTTGGGAAGTCATTGTTTGATATTTTTTAAGATTGGTACAGTTTTTGAGTATTGGGGGAGTGATTGAGGTTTTGTTCTGTTTGAGATTGATATGGTTGTTATATTAGAGGAGTAAGCGATTTTTTTAGGACGTTTGGGACATATTGGTTGAGTCATTTTTGAGATTGCTAGGGTTTTTGAGTATTGAGGGAGTGACTGAGATTTTGAGGGGTGGTTTTGTTCGTTTTGATATTGGTATGATTACTAATTGGAGGAGTAAGTGAATTTTTGAGGACGTTTGGGAAGTTATTGTTTGATATTTTTTAAGATTGGTTCAGTTTTTGAGTGTTGGGGGAGTGATTGAGATTTTGAGGGAGTCGAAAAGTTTACTCTTTTTGAGATTGGTGTGGTTGTTAATTGGAGGAGTATCTGATTTTTTGAGGGGGTTGGAAGAGATATTGGTTGAGCCTTTTTTAAGATTGGTATAGTTTCTGAATATTGACGGAGTGATTGCGATTTTCAGGGGGTGGTTTCTTCTTTTTGTAATTAGTATATTAATTGACGGAGAGAGTGACTGATACCGCAGTGAAGTTTTAGTAGATGTTTGTGGATTTATGTTATTTCATGTCGGTTTAGAAAAATGTTTTAGTAACAATGCAGTTCTCGAATTTTATGCTTTCTTAGAATATTAAACAGCAGCTTAAATTTTTGTTGAAAATTTCCTTTCTAATAGGAATTGATATCGCCAGAAACTACCCCTCTTTAAGCTCGATCTCTTCAGCACAGACTTAAATTTTCAATCTTGCACCATTAATAAAAAAAATACCTACCACTATGTATCCCAAGTTACTATAACCAAAAACTACCCATCTTTATCTATTGAAAATTAGTATGACCAAAAACTGCCCCCTTTGAAGCTCGATATTTCCAGCACAGATTTCAATTTTCAATTTTGCACCATCGATAAAAAAAATACCTACGATTATGTATCTAAAGTTACTATAACCAGAAACTACCCCGCTTTAAGCTCGATGTTTCCAGCACAGATTTCAATTTCCAATTTTGCACCATCAACAAAAGAAATACCTACCACTGTATTCAAAGTTACTACAACCAGAAACTACCCCTGTTTATCTATTGAAAATTAGTATGACCAAAAACTGCTCCCCTTTGACCCTTACAACACTACTGGGATATTTTATATCCCATACACTATCATATAATTTCCATGTTATTATTGTACAATTTATTTCCATATATTATTTTGTTTATATGACAATATTTACTTCTGGGATAAAAACATCCCAGCAGTAACATACTACTAGGATCTATGCTATCCCAGCTGAAAATCTAAAAACTCCTGAAACAAAAAAAAATATATTTCATCCTCAGTCGTATTTTTACTCCCTTTCCTGTGTCACAAAATATACACTGCTAAAATTTAGTAATTTTCTGAAGAAATAAAATTCAGTGTTGAAAGTGTTAAGCTTCATCTTTGCATTACAAACTAAATTTTCCAGTATTCTCAATTTTTCATCGTCAAGAAAAATAATTACTCTACCTATCTATTGAAAATTAATATCGTCAGAGACAACCCCGTTTCAGGCTGTCTTTATTTCCCTGTCGGATACTAGAATCGCACAAAGAAGCCCGTCAAAACGAGGCTGAACAGCAATACCTTTAATCGCAATGCGAGACACAGGTGATCCAGGTAAGTGTTTCACTGGGCTACCTTTCGTCAACTCGTGCACCTCGCCAAGACCCCCCGTCGCTGTCGTAAATATCGGTAATGCGAAACTGGGTCATCCCTGTGTCACGGTATCCGCTTTTATGGGATACTTCCTAGCCGAAGTCCCATTCACGCTGAAAGTGATGTCCCATCGGCGCAGGTAAACTCGTCGACGACTGGAATGCCATAGCATTCTGACAATTAGAAGCCAAAGAATCTTCCACAGTTTGGGAATAATATTGGAGAAAATTGTCATGGCTTTTTCATATTGTTTTAACACTAGAACTACCAAACCAGTCAAAACGACTGGTACACAATTTTTTCCAAAAATTCTCCAAGTTTGTAGGGGAGTCATAGAATAATTATTCTACGTCCACCTGAAAAAACCTAAATCACCGAGTCGATCAGCATTTCTATCTTTTAATTGACGTGGTTTCAAAGTACTTATTTAATTTATTTAAATATACTAGATTTAACGCCGGTAGTTCTAGTGTTAAACGATTCATTCTTTATCGTGGAGTACTTTCTTATGGGACTCTGTTATCGATAATTGATGCTGAATATTTTTAGGGTACTGTGGGTTATTTATTTTTCTTTGTTCGTTATTTCATAGACATAAATTGTTTGATATCGTCGGTAAGAAATTGAAGTTTGTAGATGTTTTATCGATCAATTCCTTTTAATTTCGGGACGTTAATTTACACAGAAATTTTTCAATTATGTTCCTCGGAAGGTAACTAATTAATAATTATTCAATCTTGTGACGATATTGGGTCGCTATTCTATTTTAATATTAATACATTAGTATCAAGGTGTGTAAAAGTCGTCGAGAACTGAATCTACAGATCTTAATAAATATAATTATTGACGTATCTCAAAATTACAGCGAAGCAGTACAGTGAAAAATTCAATAATTACTCAACACCAAAAATTCCAAGGCAGTCAAAATGACCAACTCTCCACCTTTTCGAAAAATTCTCCAAATTCATAGAGGAACAATAGTATAAAAATTCCACTTCTACCTTACACAACCTAAATTACTTAATTACTTATCTTTTTCACCTCTTGATTTCTCTTTTTCCAAAGTATTTATCCAGTACTTTTAAATATAATAAAAACGCGGGTAGTTCTAACGTTAACTGATCCCTTGATTTCTACTTTTTAAAATACTTATTTAATATATTTAAGTACAACAAATTAAAGACCCGTAGATCTAGCATTAAATGATTGGCAAACCAAGTGAATTTTAAATGAATAATTATTAAAATTAATAGATACAAAATATTAAAAATTCCATCGAAGGCACACAATTGATAAAGACGTCTTCTTAAAGGAGCGCCAAAGAGCAAAAGGCATTTTGCGGTGTAAGACGATGCTATGGAGGTTTACTAACCCCTGGGAAGAAAAGAAAGGCGGAGGGTAAAGGAAAGGGAGAGTATTTAGAGGTTACAAGGCCTGGCGCCTGGTTTACAATGTACCCGGACCTCCCCTTTCACCCTAAAACCATTCTCCATAGGTATCCACCATAGATAGAAGCGGGCCTTCGACGGAAATTTGCATAAAAATATACGGGATGTCTTCGGCTTGAGATTTTCGTTAATAAAAACGTTCTCCTATTGAATACGAATATTTTTTAGTGCCACTGAGAATGTGGTATAAGGATAGAAAGATATTTTTATACTGGTGGGAGAATATTTTCTTATATTTGGGGATTTTTGTCGAAGACTTAAATGATGAGATGGTTAACGAAGAAATTGAGAGAGGGTTTGAGTTTTTGCTAGGAATTTTTCTTATGTTTTTTTAATTTTATCGAAGAGTTAAATGATGAGATGGTTCATGAAGAAATTAAGGGAGGGTTTGAGTTTCTGCAAAGAATTTTTCTTATGTTTGACAATTTTTGTCGAAGAGTTAAATAATGAAATGGTTAGTGAAGCATCTAAGGGAGGGTTTGAGTTTTTGCTAGGAATTTTTCTTATGTTTGAGAATTTTTATCGAAAAGTTAAATGATGAGATGGTTAATGAAGAAATTAAGAGAGAGTTTGAGTTTTTGCTAGGAATTTTTCTTATGTTTGAGAATTTTTGTCGAAGAGTTAAATGATGAAATGGTTTATGAAGAGGTTAAGGGAGGGTTTGAGTTTTTGGAAAGAATTATTATGTGGTTTGTTTATGGTGCAACGGTAAATTGTCGGATACAAGGCCGAAGAAGACGCTTCGGAACACGCAGAAATTGCTAGAACCTTCTATCAATTGTACGTTGGTATTAATTAGAAGCAATCTCTAATTGGATGTAAATGAAGATGTAAAAGAAGTCCGGTATTCGTCTTCTATCGCAGCAATCTTGGAGGATTCGTTCAGTTATTTATAGTCGAAACCCAAGAGAAGAAATGTGGAAACTAGTATACTAGAGACACATCCAAAGAAAAGGACTAAAAGTGTCCTCGAGAGTCTCCAAGATCAGCGGAGGCCCAAAAGAACCGTTCTTTCCACGCAGGTCAGTTTTATTCTGCTACGTGAGCAGCAAAGACATCGATAAATTAACTCACAGTCTGCATTCCACGAGCAAAGAAAAATTTCAAAAATTCGTCTCATCAAAAATCCTCGAATTACAAAATCACTGGGACCTCCTCTTAAGGTTACAAACTTCCTGCTGCATTTTGAATTTTGTAAACAGGATTCTTCACCTCAACCACCCAAAAACCACCCATTACTCCTCTAAAATCCACATTTTGCAAAATCCACTAAGAATCTCATCTCAGTGACCAATTCCAACCGCCCTTCAAAATTCGGACTCTCGATTTTCCAAAAACCTTCCAAATCTGCACTCAAATCGCAGCTTTGCAAAACCTGATAAAAAATTCTCCCCAATCAATCATCAATTCCAAGAATTTCAACCTCAACCACTCAAACACCTCCTCCAAAATCCACATTTTGCAAAATCTATTGAAAATCCCATCTCTGTGATAAATTCCAACCGCCCTCAGAAATTCAGACTCTCAATTATCCAAAAACCTTTCAAAGCTGCTTTCAAATTGCCACTTTGCAAAACCTGATAAAAAAATTCTCCCCAGTCAATCATCAATTCCAAGATTTTCAACCCCAACCACCCAAGAAACTTCTCTAATATTAACATTTTGCAAAAATCTATTAAAAATCCCATTTCACTGACAAATTCCAACCGTCCTCAATAATTCGGACTCTCAATTATCCAAAAACCTTTCAAATCGCAGCTTTGCAGAACCTGATAAAAAATTTCCCCCCAATCAATCATCAATTCCAAGATTTTCAACCCGAACTACCCAAGAAGCTTCTCTACTATTAACATTTTGCAAAAATCTATTAAAAATCCCATCTCACTGACAAATTCCAGCCGCTCTTAAAAATTCGGACTCTCAATTATCCAAAAACTTTTCAAATCTGCTCTCAAATTGCAGCTATGCAAAACCTGATAAAGAAATTCTCCCCAATCAATCATCAATTCCAAGATTTTTAACCCCAGCCACCCAAGAAGCTTCTCTAATATTAACATTTTGCAAAAATCTATTAAAAATCCCATCTCACTGACAAATTCCAGCCGCTCTTAAAAATTCGGACTCTCAATTATCCAAAAACTTTTCAAATCTGCTCTCAAATTGCAGCTATGCAAAACCTGATAAAGAAATTCTCCCCAATCAATCATCAATTTCAAGATTACCAACCCCAACCACCCAAGAAGCTTCTCTAATATTGACATTTTGCAAAAATCTATTAAAAATCCCATCTCACTGACAAATTCCAGCCGCTCTTAAAAATTCGGACTCTCAATTATCCAAAAGCTTTTCAAATCTGCTCTCAAATTGCAGCTATGCAAAACCTGATAAAGAAATTCTCCCCAATCAATCATCAATTCCAAGATTTTCAACCCCAACCACCCAAGAAGCTTCTCTACTATTAACATTTTGCAAAATCTATTAAAAATCCCATCTCACTGACCAATTCCAACCGCCCTCAAAAATTCAGACTCCCAATTATCCAAAACCCTTTCAAATTGCAGCTTTGCAAAATCTGATTAAAAAATTCCCCCGATCAATCAACAACTTCACGATTCACAACCCCAACTACCCAAAAATCTCCTGCACCTCCTGCAAAATCCTTCGGAGGAGCCGTTTCGCGAAGGCCATTAAGAATTCGACAGCATCGGCTTCGAATTGGCAAGATTACACGTGTTTCCGGGGCACAAGTGACCACGCCTCGCCGACAAGATAAAGCCGACGGACAACGGGCGCATCGATAAACTTCAATTTCGAACAAACGAGGAAAGAGCCGGCCCGGATATATCTCGGACACGCCCCGACACGGTGTAAAACCACGTTGCTCTTATCTCCTCGTGGCAGCACGAGATAAGTGGCCGCTTAGCCGATCTCCTTCGGATACGGACGTTAGGCTCGTCCATCGGCCTAACTGCCAGCTTATCGTATTCATTTTCTATCGCCTCTGAGAACGAGTGGCCGCGAACTTATCTGCAACGCGATTACCATCGATACGATTCGGCCTTTTGATGTAGCTCGATCGACGGGATTGACACTGTTGCTGCCAGGTGAGATGATGGTTCGCAATCGTTTTAAGCGGCTTGCGCTCGAGAGGCGAGTCTCTGTTTGCTGATGGACGTGATTTAGTTAGGTCAGGGGTTGAAATATTCTTTTTATGTGAAGAGTCAGTTTTGCTTACTTTTTTGCTGAATTCTGTAAAGGATCATTGAGAGGAAGAAAGATATATATTAATTTCAATATTAAATCGGATTTATTTCAGGTGAAATTTAATTATTTTAATTAGGCTGGGGTAGGTATCTTTAGCCATTTTTTAACACTTTGCACTATCGAGTCAACAATGGCGCGATTATTTTTGGCGTGATTTTCTCTGAACAATCGTTGTGTTAATGTAACATTAAAGTTTAAATAACTGCAAGAAATTAGTTCATACGTAAAATGTGATATCAAAACGACAAAAATTAAATCAGAGTTGGTCGAGAACAAAGTAGGAAAACAATTATAGTGCAAAGGGTTAAAAATTAGTGAGTCATTTGTCCTTAAATTATTATAGTTTAGGGAATTCTACAAAGAGGCATAAACAGCCGAATAACTAAGTGTTTGATGTGGATGTTAATTTGAATATTAAATCGAAATTATTTCAGACAAAATTTAACTATTTCAATTAAGCTAGGGTAGGTGTCTTTAACCCTTTTTTGAAAAGTAGAAGGCGATTTGCCCTTAAATTAATTTAGTGAATTCTACAAGGAGGCATAAACAGCCACATAACTAAGTATTTGATGTGAACGTTAATTTGAATATTAAATCGAAATTATTTCAGGCAAAATTTAATTATTTTAATTAGGCTGGGGTAGGTGTCTTCAACCCTTTTTTGAATATAGCCATTTGTCCTCAAATTAGTTTAGTGAATTTTACAGGGGGGCATAAACAGCCAAATAGTTGAATATTAAATTAAAATTATTTGGGGTAAAGTTTAATTATTATAGTTGGGGTGAAGAGCCAGACTTATTTTTCTGATAAGAGTTGACAATATCGGTGTATCATTATAAATATTTATACGGAGAAAGAGTCATGTTAAAACTTTGTCTCAATTTCACAAGTTTACCATGAAAAGAATGACTAGTCTCTGCGATATCGACGGACGATGATTAATCGTGCAAGATGTTTTATTAATGAACATTTCGCGTGTCTTCATACTTGCAGTATGATAGACGAATTCATTTCGAAAGTCAAAAAATCAACACGTTTTCTGCTACTTCACTGCATTCTTTACTCAACAAATAACTTTTGTCAGATTTTTCAATCATAACCGAAGTTCCAATCAGAAATCTCTCAACACTTCCTTCATCATTAAATTACACGTGAAAATATTAATCGAAATGGCCATTTCTCCGAATTTCTGTTAATTATCTGAATTAAATTCAGAAATTTCTCATGTTAATTATCAAAGTTAACTTCGAGCTTCATTTTATTTCAATCTGAAAAATGTACAAGAGAAAAGAAGCACTGTTTTACTTTGTCACGGTGAAAATAAACGTCGATTTTTAAACATCAAATAGTAAATGTGAAAAATTACTTTTGCTTTTTTGTTCGTCGTGAAAATCCTCGAGTAAAGACCGATTGCGAGACGAGTCAAAGACGAAAATCCGTGACGGCGTCGCCGAGGCGAAAACACGAAGGACTTTGAGGCAGGACACGTTTACCGAGATTCAAAAATATCACCGCGACAAATCGTAGACAGACTAAAGCGTGACGTCTCCGTCGTTTGTTCTCATTTCTCTACCGCTTTTTTTTCCGTCGTTAACGCTACAAGTAGCGGCGATTAATTCGGTTTGAGTTGAACCACAGGCAGGGCAAGGTTCTTGAAACAGAAATTCAGGAAATTATAAAAATTGGGAAATATATAGAGTTTATACACTTAGAATTAGATATGTATTGAACAATTCTCTTTTTTTAACTATTTAGTTTATTTTTTGGGGGAGTTTTACCATTAGGAATATTTTAAAATTGCAGTTGTGAGGAAGAATGAATATATACAAGACAATGGCAATTCCAGAATCCTACTTTTCTCAAATAAAAATTTTCTCAATGAATCCTCCGCTTCCAAAATTCTTTTCTGACAATTTATAAATTAATTCTCCATTACAAATTACTAAACATCAACAATACAATGGCAATTCTGCCGCTTTAAATTCTAACAATTCTCACATCCCACTTTTCTAAAATACAAAATCTCTTAATGAATCCTCCGCTGCCAAATTTTTTCGCAATGTACAAATAAATTCTCCATTACAAACTGCTAAACACAACAGCAATTCCAGTCAAAATCCGTCGCTTTAAATTCTAGCAACTCTCAAATTCCACTTTTCTAAAATACAAAATCTCTCAATGAATTCTCCACTGCCAAATTTTTCCGCAATCTACAAATAAATTCTCCATTACAAATTGCTAAACGCAACAGCAATTCCAGTCAAAATGCGCCGCTCTAAATTCTAGCAATTCTCAAATCCCACGTTCCGAAAATACAAAATAAAAATTTCTAAATTAATTCTCAATTACAAATTACTAAACATCAACAACGCAAGAGCAATTCCATTGAAAGTCCACCGCATTAAATTCCACCAATTCCAGAATCCTACTTTTCTCAATGAATCCAATTTTCTCCGCGGCCAAAATTCTCTTTCTCCAATTCCAAAATAAATTCCCAGTCATCAATAATTGTCAAATCATTTCGTCAACGTCGACACCAGAGCCGCAATTCCGGTCAAACAGGACAGAGTAGCAATGAATTTCACCGTGGTCCCCATAATATTTTCTACGCTCCTGATCCTTCCTCCGTTTTCACCTACTGTCAGAAAAGACAACGCAGCCCCGCCAGGAGTAATTAACGATGCAAAGGTTAAGCCGACCTAGGACATAGTTGGACATAGTTTGGACCCCGAACAATTACATTGCGGCGACGATGGCAGACCGAGGTCGTCGAAGGGCGTGACGTGGCTCGACTGTCGATTCACGTGGTTCTTCCTTTATGGCGAGTCTTCTGACGGAAAGGGTTAAGGTAGGCACGTGCTGGCAAAAGGGGCATAAATCTCCATGGGAATTCTGGAAATCATTTCACGAACATCTTCCGAGCAATCATGCCGTTTACAAAACAATCCGTCTTTTGGATGCCAGATGGTGAGCTCGGTGATGGTATCTTGGTTGAAGTGTGCAAATTTAGTGTTCGGGTCGCGAGGAATTGTTTTGACTTTTAACGTTCCTCTTGCACTGCGAATTATGTTAAAATGAATTCAATTAAATTTGAGTTGGAATTTTTCGTAACATTCACCTGCAATTGCGATAAATTCTGACACATGCAATTCCTTGTAATTGTGTTCAACTGAAACTTACGGATTTAGATTTCATCTGAAGACTTTAATTCATGCAGTTCCTTAGAGAAAGAAACTCCATCTCGTGTTATTATCTACATATTAAGTAAATTAAAGTACGAACAATTCCTCATGCAAGAAAATTCGGCTCGTGAGGAATTGTTTTGACTTCTAACGTTTCTCTTGCACTGCGAATTATGTTAAAATGAATTAAATTAAATTTTAATTGGAATCTTTCGTAAAATTCATCTGCAATTGCGATAAATTCCGACACATGCAATTCCTTGTAATTGTGTTCAACTGAAACTTACGGATTTAGATTTCATCTGAAGACTTTGATTCATGCAGTTCCTTAGAGAAAGAAACTCCATCTCGTGTTGTTATCCACAAATTAAGTAAATTGAAGTACAAACAATTCCTCATGAACAACTCCTGCAATTCTCACGAAATACATGAAATTCTAATTCATGTGGTTGCTTAGAAAAAGAAACCCTAACTCGTGTTATTACCTCCAAATTAAGTAGCCTCAATTACGAACACTTCCTTGCAAAAGAAAATTCTAACTCCTGCAATTCTCACTAAATACATCAAATTCTAATTCATGTAGTTCCTTAGAGAGAAAAAAACCCTGATTCGTTTTATTACTTCCAAATTAAGTAAACTCAATTACGAACAATTCCTTGCAAAAGAAAGTTATAACTCCTGCAATTCTCACTAAATACAAGAAATTCTAATTCATGTAGTTGCTTAGAAAAAGAAACCCCAACTCGTGTTATTACCTCCAAATTAAGTAACCTCAATTACGAACAATTCCTTGCAAACGACTATTCCAACCCCAGCAATTCTCATAAAATATAATAAATTCTACTCCACGCAATTCCTCAAAGAGTACACTCTACCTCGCACAACCTCCAAATTCGATAAACAAATTCACCCCACCCAGCAAACACAAAAAAAGTCCTCAAAATTTCCAACATCCCCCAAAACTCCGTCGAAGAAACACCCCCAAACAATGTTCGATCCTCGATCACCCAACGTCCTCGCAACGTGTCAACCTCACCCCCTCTCAACACTGCACTCATTGTCATCTCCAATCCTCACGATGCACTTACTCGCATTGTCGCCGGGGAAATCCACCATAAAGGAAAATTCCGCGAGGTGGTTTGTCATCGCTCGGTAGCACGAGGATCATCGCAGGATCTTGCAGAAGCAAAAGAACCAATAGGCGAGTGCTGGTGGTAGTAAAAAAGAGTAGCAATGAAGAATGCCGTCCGTTATCGGCATGGCATCGACAACCGTGAAAGATCTCTTTTCCAAGGTGGATGGACCTCTCCCTCCTCTCGGCCACCCTTCCCTCTGCCCTCGATGGTCCACCTTCGTCTCTTCTACCCCCACTCCAAAGGGGGCCTATCTCTCCTCCAAATAGGTCTTGTAGTACTTAGGGTTCATCAAGATAACTCGAGGCTGGCTTTGTGTCTCTTCCAAGAGAACGCTGTCGAGCTGGAACGCTCGAGAGGAGGCAAACTCCGCGAGAGAAACGGAGAACATATTGTACGGCGATGCGCGCCGTTTATGTTTTGCCCTTTTCGAGATCCGACCGACGGCTTTAAGAAATCCTCGCTCTTTCTCTCTCGACGCGGCTTTTCATCCTTTTTTCCTTGGATTGCTAGCACGAAGACACTTCGACGGAGTGCAAGAATAGGTTTTGCTTGGAGAGTCGTTCCTTCCGGGATATCGAGGTCTTTGATGACGCGGAGGATCTCATCGTTGGGGTTTTGTTTTAGGGTGGGCGATTGGGGGAGGGATGGAGTAATTGGGGTTGATGGGAGTTTAGGTACTTCTTGATACTATTTATGATTGTTTTTGGGAAGAGATTTTGAGGTTTTGGAGGCTATGGTGCTATGGGGTTGTCGATTCATGGCTAGGGTGACAGAGGTGAAATTTTAACCTTTGAGAATATCGAGGTCCTTGGTGGCTGACTCGGAAAATTGAGTACTTGAGGGGTTGTTTTAGTTGTTGGGGTGAAAGTTTATTTATTTAACACTAGAACTACCGGCGTTAAATCTATTATATTTCAATAAATTAAATAAGTAATTTGAGAACAGAGGAATCAAGAGGCGGAAAAGATGATCAATTTGGTCATTTATGTTTGTTGAGTTGGACTTATTGTTAGAATATTTATTATGTCACTCTCCTATAAATCGGTTTATCAATATCATTAAAGTCGATAACGCAGAAAATGGAGAGCTAAAAGAAAGAATGAATTTGAAAAAGTACGAGCAGAGAGGAAATCCAAGAAAATGGTTTCTGTCGCAGCGGCAGAAACGGTGCAAACGTTGTGAAAGGTTCATAAAGGAATCCTGTCGACAGGATACGAGCTGCTCTCGAATGGAGCACGAGTAGCCGATTATTTGGAGTATTTCCATTGTCAGGTGCGACTGCAGCGAATAAACCGCTGCACAATGCAGCGAAGAGATGCACCAACAGTTGCGATTCATACGTAAACAGATCGACGGGACTTTTGGTCCTTTTCGAAATTGCTCTTTGGAAATCGTCCTCGTGGAACGATCGGAGAACACGGAGGGAAATCTCGAGTGGTCCTCTCGAACTGCACTTCAGATACTCGAGAGATTCGAATTTCTGTAGATTTTGGTACTTTTATTTTTGGAATTCCTTACGCAATTGTTTATCGAAATTTACCGTGAATTGTAGAATTTCTTAATTAGCTTGCATAATCGTGGCAAGTTTCTCAGATAAAAGTAGTATGCAAATTCGTAAATTACATTTTTCATATTGAGATTGATCCATGAATGGAGACACTGTAGATTAAATTTTGTGAAAACGGGGCTATTTTGAAAAAGGAATTTTCGTAATTCTGCAGGAATTCCATAACGTTTGCTAAATACAATTTATTAGTAACAAATATTTTAAATAAAATTCAGCATTTCGGTGTCCCCGTAGATTAAATTTTCTAAGAGCAGATTGATATCGAAAAAGGGTGTAAATTTTCGTGAAAATTCCCACAGAAAGAACGATATGCAAGAGTAAAACTAAATGGGCCCGTAACTCTGCAGGAATTCCATAACATTTCCTAAGTACAATTAATTTGTGACAAATATTCCAAATAAAATCCAATATAACGGTGCCGTCGTAGATTAAATTTTCTAAGAAATGATTGATTTCACAAAAGGGTGGAAATTTTCGTGAAAATTCTCACAGAAAGGACGATATGCAAGAGTAACACTAAATGGGCCTGTAACTTTGCAGGAATTCCATGCAATTTCAAAAATACAATTCATTTGTAAGAAATATTCCAAATAAACTCCAATATAACGATGATCCCATATGTTAAATTTCTTAACACTTAACGGACGGGCCCCGTAGATTTACGTTTTTCCATTCTGACTTCCTAGGACGGGCCACGTAGATCTACGTTTTTGCATGAATATTTAGTATGCTGCATTAGGGTGCCCGGAAACTAGGAAAGACAGAGCAGATTCGACCCGTCCGTTAAGTGTTAAGAAGAGATTGATTTCGAGAAAGGGTGTAAATTTTCGTGAAAATTCCGACGGAAAAGACGGTATGCAAGAGCGAAGCTATAAGTGGGCCTGTGACTCTGCAGGAATTCGAGTTTCGTGGGCCTGAGGCACGTCGAGGTAGCCGACACGATATATTTCTCTGATCCCGCTTCACGGTGCTCCTCTTATCTCCGATTATCGGAACGATTGTCAGTCCAGAAGCCGCTATCGTTTTCAGTCCGACGAATCAGATTTGCCGCTATAGAAACGAAGCAGCTGCTAAAAACCTGACGCGATGAACACCGCGAATTTGCCAACTAATTTTTGCACATCGGCTCGCATCGAACATGGCATATCTTTATTTGCGAGTGACGTTAAGGGATGTAAATTGAAATGCCAATTATCCTGAGAATTCTTCGAATTGCTCTCCGGGAAGAAAGATTTCTTTATTAAAATGTCAATTATGCGGGATAAAATTAAATAAATAAGCATTGTCGTAGCAAGTTATTGTTCATCATTGTAAATTTTCTAAGTCAGTGCTAGAAAACTTTCTCAACGAACCTAAATAGGTAACTACCGAAAAGTTGCATCCTAGAATTTAATTTTGCGAGATTTCCATTTTCGAAATCGGTAAAACAGTCCTTTAATTCTATTTGTAATAATAATAAGCATTATCGAAGCAAGTTATTGTCAATGATTAATTAAATTCTGAGTCAGTGCTAGAAAATTTTTCTCAGCGGACCTATATAGGTAACTAAAGAAAAGTTGCATCCCAAAATTTAATTTTCCAAGATTTTCAAATTCTAAATCAGTACAACAGTGCTATAATTCTATTTGCAATAATAATAGTTATTGTCAATGATTGAATAAATTCTGTGTCACTGCTAAAAAAAATTTCTCAGCAAATCTACGTAAATAACAAACGAAAAGTTGCACCCTAAAATTTAATTTTCCAAGATTTTCAAATTCTAAATCAGTACAACAGTGCTATAATTCTATTTGCAATAATAATAGTTATTGTCAATGATTGAATAAATTCTGTGTCACTGCTAAAAAAAATTTCTCAGCAAATCTACATAAATAACAAACGAAAAGTTGCACCCTAAAATTTAATTTTGCGAGATTTCCAAATTCTAAATCGGTACAACAGTGCTATAATTCTATTTGTGCAAAAATCGAAGAAATTACAATACTTTCACAACTGATAAAAACTATTTCCCCCACATTTTTAAATCTTGCAAAAATTCCAAAATATAAACTCGTCCAATCTAAATTCTCTGGTTCAAAACAAAACCAAGAAATTTTTCCAAAAAGCCAAGTATCCTCGGTCAAAATACATCTCACGGTAAATTACCAATTCAAGATCAACTCTAAAAGTGCATCGTATATCTTCTTCTGAACTCGCCCGGTGCAAGGAACCAGGAGGTGGACTTATTATACATTATGGACACGTGTCAGAAGCGTGTTGCACCGGATGGACCGATGGAAGGTACCCGGAAAAAGAGCGGTTTAAGACGGATCCAAGAAAAAAAAAGGAAAGGGCTCTGCTTCGAGGGCCTCTGTGATTACGTTAATGTACCGACAACGTCTGCGCGCATTCTACCCTCGAAACTTTGGCACACGATGCACTCCCAACGAATTTAAGAGCTCCTTTTCTCCCTGACTCCCTCTTAATTGGTATATGTATCGCGTTGACAGCCTTCTTTATGGAGATTCTTCCTTTTTCTGCCAGAAAATTGCACGTTTTGGCAATTTTTGCAACTGTGTTGGAAGGACATCGCAGGAGACGTTGGAGTTGTTAAATCTTTTTTGTGCAGTTGAGTTGCAGGTGTGATGTGTCTCCTGATGAAGTTTTATTTAGGATTTTTTGTTAATGAAGCTTATTGTAGTAAGTTAAATGCAGTTTACTGTTTTTTGGTGGAATTGTTGAAAGTTAATTCAGTCTATTAATTGTACAGCTGATTAACTGTATTTTTAGAATTTAACGCTCGTAGGCAGATAGTTTATTAATTAGCTAATACAAATGACAATAAGTTAAAGGCAGTTTACTGTTTTTTGGTGGAATTGTCGAAAGTTAATTCAGTCTATTAATTGTACAGCTGGTTAATTGTATTTTCAGAATTTAACGCTCGTAGGCAGATAGTTTATTAATTGGCTACTACGAACGACAATAAATTAAAGGCAGTTTACTGTTTTTTGGTGGAATTGTCAAAAATTAATTCAGTCTATTAATTGTACAGCTGATTAACTGTATTTTTAGAATTTAAATCTCGTAGGCAGATAGTTCATTAATCGATTACTACAAATTTCAATAAAATAAAATTGTACTGTTTTGAAACAATTAAAATCAGGAGGAGATAATGAGTATTATTTGACATTTTAATTTTAAATTCGTAGACTTTTACAAGTTGATATACCTATACACTTGAAAAGCGACTAATATGAATTATTAATCATTTAAATTATTACAAAAAAAAGTTAGCGTTAATTAAAGTCTGCATCATCTTCGTCATTATCAAGCTGATGAAGTAAAATAGTATAATAGTCCCCCGTTTTAGAACAATTTAAAAATCTATTAGAATTAGAATTGTTTCTAATAATCTATTCTGAAACTATAATAATCAAGCATGAAATCTGAATCTATTACGAATATAATAATCCAGCATAAAAGAATATTTCTAATTACTCCCAATAAAAATACGTCAATTCTTTTTCCTTCATCTAACAAATGGTGCAAAACTTCAAGCATTGAATCATATTTGTAATTATTCCCAACTCGAAAGCTCCATTAAATTAGAATTCGCGATCGTAGAAAGCATCGCGTGAAGCATGCAATGATCTTCCACCGAATTTCATATCCTCAAAACCACGAGACGTCGGATTACTCTGCATAGTTTTTTGCGAAATAAACGTCAAGATAAATCGCGGCTCTTTGTAACACGGACGATTAACGAGGACCCCCTTTTACAGTTGCTTTTTAGACCTACTAAAGGATAATTTAGCGACGTGCCATTAAAAAATTATTCAAATTGACCTTCCACTCGACTATCTCGCATTATTTCCATGATCGTTAAGTAAAAGGGGAATTTAAGTGCAACTTTCCGTCTCGATTGACTTTTAATAATCTTCTAATTTGAGATATTTCGTCGGTGCATGTTCTTTCACCTTTTTTCCTTTCTCTTTTTCTTCGAGGGAAAGTTTGACGCTGTTTTCTGACCGTTTGGAAGAAATTGCACCTCTTGGAAAAACACTTTTACGACCTCGTTGTACCTGGATTCTTGGACAAACGAGATGGACATTCGTTTATCCCGCAAATTCACTGATTTTATTGCTGATCAATTACGGAGGGAAGTCGTTCGTTTGTTTCAGACCTTAATGGTTTTATTAATTATCGTTTGTGAGTGGGATTTTCTACGTGGCAATTAGGATACGTATTTTTAAGAATTATTTCCTCCTGCGTTAAATAGAAGTCGAGAAGTTTCTGCTTTATAAGACTTTCAAACAGTGCAATTATATTAATTTGCTCAGAAATTTCTAATTTTCTCTTCAAAACCCTGAATTCAAACATCAACTGCCCTAAATCTCGTATTTTCACTTTAAATATTAATAAGCTAGTTTCATTAACACGTTCCATGCCACGTGTACCATTTATGGTACACGCAAACATATTTATTTAATGCGGTGAAAACATATATTTTATGGCAAATTTAATTCTGTAAAATTTATTTCCACCAAAAGAAAGAGACATTATAAAAAATGCAGTGTAGAAGAAAGTACATAAATTTGTTTAATTGTTATATATAGAATAATTAATAATTACATGTAATGTTTGAAACCCGAGAAGCTTCGGGCAAAAATAAATTTTATAACTGCAATGGAATATTCAAAATCTATATTACTTCAAATTTTAACATTCCATACGCCCGAAAATTAGAAAAATAAACTAATTGAATTAAATTTTCAATTACAACGGAGTACCAACAATTCGATTTACTTCAACTTTTAACATTCCACCTACACAGAAATTTAAAAAACAATAAAATAATTTCCTTAACTTCGCAATTACAGCAGAGTATTAAAATAATAAAATACTTCAAAGTTTAATCAAAATTTAATAAAGTTCTCCAAAGTTTCCCATCTCATCAACGTAAAAGTTACCAATTTAATGAAGTAAAATCTTGAATTACAACAGAAAGAAAATTCCTCGCGTTTCGATAAAATTTCTTAAACAAATTAATTCCAGAAATAAATCCTCGACCAAAGAATACTTCCAATCATCGCGCAAGGGGAAAATTTCGCAAAAAAGAGCCCTCTCAAAGATATCCTCGGGCTTCTATCCTTCCCGAATAAACAAACAATGGACGACGGCCGAGGAAAGGTCGTCCCTCGGGAGAAAGACTGAAAAAACAAGGAACTTTCCTCCGCTGTACCTTCGGCTAATTTACGACGTTTGCTTTTCCAACGAGCCACTCGACTTTTACATTGTGTAACCTAGGACTCGTAAAACACAGACACCTCTCCTCGGTGGCTGCGAAATTCACCGCTCCTCGTTAAAGGACATCGATATCCTTCGGAGGAACAAGTGTCCTTCGCGTTAGCTCCGAGATTTTCAGGTATCGGGCCAAAGACCCGGGCATTTTGGCGCCAAAAATTGGCGTCGCTTGGAACAATGCAAAGTATATGAAATACAATAATTACTTGAGATTTTCAATGCCTTTTTTTGGACGGCTGACACATAATGTATTGTTTTAAGATTTTATTTGATGTTTATAAAAATTGAAATATTTATTAATTGAAATGAATGGAAATTCAGATTAGAATGTTATATATTGAAGAATTTGTGAGTTTTTATTTGGGAATAGAAATTTTTCATATTTTGGGGAGATGGGATTTACTAGTGAAGGTTGAGAATTTTTAATTTTCAAATTAGCTTTGCACTGGCCTTCTTTACGGCATTCTTCATAAAAGTAAAAGTGATTTTTCGGTAAATTTCATGTAGTTGCAATTAAAAACGTAAGATAGAAGAAGTTAAATAATATTGCTGAATTCTACTGCACAATTAACAGCAAAAATAAAAAGCATTTGGAGCAGAAAAATGCTTAGAGATATTGAGAAAGCTGAATGCGCGGAAATTTAAAAATTATATTGTAATTGAGGTTTAAATGAATATTTGGATATAAATTTGTAATCTCTTTAATCATATTAATTCGCTATCTTGAATTTTTTGCAAGTAAAATTAGTTGTAAGTTAATATATTGGCAAACTCTAAAATTCAAATTACCAGAAATAAACTTAACTTAATTTGAACATATTTAATTACAAAGATGGTTTGTGACTTTTAAGAATTCATTTATACGAAATAAAAAAAATATAAGCTAAAATATAACTAAATATTATAATAGTTATGTAAAAATATAACTAAATATCAGAGTTTAGAATTTTCCTACGGCAAAGAGATTGAGAACCAGGGCCCGGAGGCCCCTTCACGGTCCCCTAGAAGACTGCGGGCCCCAGTTTGAGGAACACTGATTCAGAACGTCTGATAGGTCATGAAAAATAATTTTCATACACCCTGCACAGAACGTTCGTTATGACTCACATCAGCAGGAAAAAAACAAAGGCTAAATGTAAAATTGTCGGTGCATCGGTGATTTAAAGCTCGGTGACGCATAACGAGCATAATTCGCCTAATCGTCTGACAGCGCATGACTGACGTTTTCGCATTAACTGCCATTAGCCGATCCACGGAATACAACTTAAATATTCTCCCGTTAATGTGCACTTAAAGGACACTTAGACGGCTAATTAACCGTATCATATTGTCGAGGCAATTTTTAACCGAAGTTCGGGTCGTAGCTATTATTCAAAGAACCACAGATTTGCATCTTGATTACGGGCTTTCCATTGTACGGAGCTGTTTTTTCGGTTTGAGGTGTTTGCATAGGCTTTTTCCTAAATTTTATTCTCCTTAGATTTTTTCGGTATGGGGGTTTTAATTTTTCTTACGGAATCAGGTGAAAGTAGCGAGATTTTTACCGATAATTTATTTTGTGTCGCTTTTTTTTACTATTTCTGGAATATCGTGAGATTTTGTGGAATACAAGAAATATAACGTTATAAGTTATAAATAAAATTGTGTGATATAATTAATTTGAACGTTAAATAATATAAAAGGTAATGTAATTCATTTTAGAATGCTTATCAAACATCGGTATGCAGAAATTATGTCAAGTTTCTGATCGTTTTCTTTAATTTTAGTCTTTTGTTTCTGAAACCTCTACTGCACCACCCCCTTAAATTCCCCTTATCGCCAGTATAACTCCAATACACTAGAATTTTTACTTACCTATATCTCATTAAAATAGAGGAATAATTAAATTAAGCACTTTTCATACCCTCATATTCAAAGACCCTTTAAAATTTCCCACTTTGCTGTAATTTCTTCTCCATCTTCTCCAACCCCTTACGCACTACCACGTTAAATTCATCTTTTCCCACTCGCCCTAGCCTTTTCCTAGTTTTGAAATTTTTCCATATATCTCATTGAATCATAGAAATAATAAAATTCCACCCCTTCGAAATCTCTACATCCAAAAACCTTTTAAAATGATCCACCTTTCAATTTTCTCTCCTTCTTCAGTCATTAACCCCCTAGTTTTCATATTTCTCCTGTTCAGTCTGAAATTTGTACATATATCTCATGAAATCATAGAATTACCTAATTAAATTCCACCCCTTTGAAACCTCCATATTCAAAAACCCTTTAAAATCACCCACTTTTTAATTTTCTCTCCTTGTTCTTCAGTCATTAACCCCCTAGTTTTCATCTTTCTCCTGTTTAGTCTGAAAGTACACATATCTCATGAAATCATAGAATTACCAAAATAAATTCCACCCCTTCGAAGCCTCCACATTCAAAAACGCTTTAAAATCACCCACTTTTTAATTTTCTCCCCCTCTTCTTCAGTCATTAACCCCCTAGTTTTCATCTTCCTCCAGTTCAGTGTGAAAATTGTACATATACCTCATGAAATCATACAATTACCAAAATAAATTCCACCCCTTCGAAGCCTCCATATTCAAACACCCTTCAAAATTTCCTACTTCTCAATTTTCTCTCCCTCTTCTTCAATGTTTTTCCCCATAGCTTTCATCTTTCTCCTGTTCAGTCTGAAAATCGTACATAAATCTCACTAAATCATAGAAACAATTATATTCCACCCCTTTCAAACCTTTACATTCAAAAACCCTTATAAAATTTCTCGCTCTCTCCTCTTTCCAAACCACCCCATTAAATTCAGCTTTTCCCACTACCCCTATCTCTCTCCTGTCCACTCCAAAAATTCTACCTCCACCCCTGTCCTCCTCTTCATCCCCCTCGCGTCTCCCGACAACTCGAAACCTTCGAATTTCACGTAAACAAATTCCCTCGAAAAGTTCCGGCGATACGTCAGCAGAATGGCGGAGGAGGGGTGCAGGAGGGCGAGGGGAAGTTATTATCGGCGCGAATTTGACTTTTGGGAGGTCAACCAGTCGCGCGAAGAAGAAGAAAAAGAAGCAGCGTTATCTGAAAGGAGACCCTGGAGGACCGGAGCGCCGGTTTTCTCTCTTCTCGTTTTTTCCAGCCGTCTTTTTTCTTCCCTCCGCCGTGTCTATTTTCGCCGTTTCGTGCCACCACCACTTACTTTCCGGCTTGCACCCACACGGCCAGTTACTTTTCCAAACGTCGCCCCTTTATCCGACGTGGCACCCTTATCGGGCTGCAGCGACGGTCAAGGGAGGAAGGAATTGCGAGCCGCGGGGGAAACTTTTCTCGCGAATCTGCAAATCGGAGGAAGAAACTGGAGGAGAGATCTTCCCGCGTGCTGCTTCGTCCTTCGTCGGAATAGGCGAGGAGACTTTTACTCGGAATATTTACGAATTTAGGTAATAATTCTGGGGGATGTTTGTTCTGGTGTTTTATACGTAATTTTTTGAATTTAAAAATTGCGGTAATTTTTACTGGTAGCGACTGTTTAACACTTTGAGGCATGGGAATTCAGAAAATAAAATGACTCATGCTGCACAGACATTTTTTCTTTTTTTTTAATAGACAAAGTTGATTTAATTTTATTAACAAAGTTATAAAATAATATAAATTTTCGAGGCAAAAAATATACCACCATGCATATTCACGCATCGAAGGGTGGGACACTTTTAACCCCGCCGTGCGTCAAAGAGTTAAGGTGGTTTTTGGGCGGCTGAGGGTGTTTTATATTATAGCTGTATGCGGCGCGCGCAGCTACGCTCACAAATATCCAACTTAAAGAGAACTCGTTATAACAATTCTGTGCTCATTTCTTTTATTGAAGAGCTCTTGGATATACAATTTTTTATTTTAATTTTATTTTTTGTATATTTTTTTGTACTGAGTCAGAAACCTTGCCGAGCATGCGCACAACATATCACAGTTGTATAGCAATCGGATGATCGGTTTAGGAATGCAAAAGGGACAAACAAAGAAACATTCATATTTATATAATATATATAGATAGTAATTTAGAAATTAAAATTGACAGGAGGAATTTGAAGTGGGGTCCTGTGCTTGGAAAGGCTTAATTTGAATTCCTTACCGTACATCTTAATTGATATAAATAAATAAAAATAAATAAATATGATCATTTGGACTAGGACTCTTTTACGATTTCTTTTGACTGCATCGGCGATAGTTCAGAATGAAATTGTTAAAATAAAAATCGATGAGTGATTATATTATAATATATGATATCAATATTATAGAAATAATTTAATCGCGTCGCGTCTCGACCCGAATTTTTAGAAAATTTAAAAACCGGTGATTTTGGCCGGCTTGAAATCAATTCTTGTAAAATTTCTATAATTACGAAAGGAAGAGGTTCTTATTTGTTATAAGTACTTTTTAAAATAAAATTGTAAGGTCTCATCGGCATCGAGAATAGGGGAGGCAAAAAGAAAACGAATCTGGGGTGGTTTTCCTTCTGTTCCGCGGAACAAGCGGCACGTATTTTCATCGAGTGTAATAAATCGATGCCGAGTCCAAGGCGGCGCGATATCTCGAGTGCTCGAAGACTCACGTACCCGTGTAATCTATGGCTATTTTCCTCTTTGACGTTTTTACCCGCGCTCCGAATAAAAATCAGGACAGGAAAATATCTGCGTAAAGTTCGTGCAACCTCAAGAGACGATGGAATTTCTCGAGGTCCCTGGAAGATCGCAACTCCTCGCGAACTTAAAGTCGTCGATCTTTCGCCCTTCGACGAGAGAATTCCAAATTTTTTAGCAATCTCTTATCTTCACGGTGAAGAATTAAACATTTGTTTGTATAGAAAAATTGCTTAAATTCTGCTGTCACACAATTCTTTGAAAATGTATATTATTTTTCTATTTGAATGGAGAAAACTTGCAGAAAATGGAGTTGTCTTCGTTTGAGGCGCTCGATTTTTAATTGTCGAGCAATTTTCTGTGTTTAGTGTTAACAAATAGGTATTTTCTGATGTCGAAAAATTGCTTAATTGTTTATAATGTAGGTTTGTAAAAGATCAACCTGTTTTTCATCGGGTAAAATAAAAAAAAATCCGAACAACAAAGTTTTCCAAATACTCAGTTAGAAAAATTGCTAAAATTCTTTTGTGAGACAGTTAATTTTGCCAAAAAGACTATCTAATGCCTCGACAACGAAAATAAAGGAAAGCCTCCAACAAAACTCATTTTCTCAGTAATAAAAATTGCCTAAATTCTCTAATTAAATATTTAAATTTCTTAAAAGACTGTCCAGCATCACATCAACTAAATTAAACAACAATAGCTGAAAAACTCACTTTCCCATTTAGAAAAATTGCTAAAATTCTTTTATTATGCAGTTAAATTTTTCAGAAAGACTGCATACTTCCTCGTTGACTGAAATAGAATAAAATCTTTGAAAAAGCGGAATTGACTCTCAAGCCGTCCGAGAGGGTGGATTCCAAATTTTCGAGCAATTTTCTATCTTCACAGTTCGCCGAGCAAACGCGCGAACTTTGCGCTCGTCGATGTAACGTTATTACGGTTACTTGCACTTTCGCCGAAACGTATTTCACGTGGCAGCATCGTTTATCCAGATTTAGTAAAAGCAGCCTTGGAATAACCGGCGCGCGAAATAATCCCACCCTCTGCGGGGGTGAACCTCATTATCGTTAAATGTGCTCCGAAACTCATTTGCCCCGGGTTTCTACGTAAATAAACGTTCGATCCGCACAAATTATTTTGCGCTCACGAGTACGTTCGCGCTCTCTTAAACAATTAAATGCACTTGCATCCGACGACCGACAATGCTATCGGGCGATCTCAATTATTTAACACTTTAAATCCGTTCGACTTTGATGATCTTTAAGTTTCAGACGAGCCTTCGTTTTTAAATAATTCCAATTGCTATTATTTCTTATTAATTGTCTTTTTAATTTAACACATTAAACTTTATTTTTCAATTAATGTTCACCCAGAGGACATTGACCTCTGGGTGTAATACATTTCAGGTTTCGCATATTTTTTATTCCTTGCGTACAAAAGTTGTCATAGCAGTAGTTACCCGGGTGGTTATAGTGAGGGACCAGAAACAAGGCACTTCAGTGGTAATTAGCTGTGATTCGCCCGACGGATAGGGACATCTCTCTCCCTCGCGCATTTTCGATTTTAACGCGCTATTGGCAAGAAAAACCCGCGCATTCGTTGCGTCGTCATGTGAAGGACGAAAGGAGTGTTTAATTTTCGGTTGTCATTCGTCGATCTCAGGTTTCTAGGACCCACATGGCGGGGGTAGGCAGTGCGAGAGCAATCTCCGCTTCCGTCCCAAGTGCCTTCTTTCTGGTCTCTCACTTTACATAGGACTACATTAAAATTGTAATTCCTACGCCAAATGATTCCAGCAGTCAGCCAAAAATAGAAGGCAAAATCCTCTATCAGCTTTCAACCCCAGCCGAATCATTTGATACATCGTCATTTTAACCCTTTGGGGACTACTGACGCATGTATGCGGTCTGAGAAAAAATCTGGTTATACTTTATCGAGGCATGTATTCACGATTCGACTTAAAAAATTAAAATATAACCGTTGAAATATGATTCTGCAAATAGTAATGTACAATTCAAATACATTAACAATCGAACTTTCTAATGAAAAACTAGTTTTTCATCGCCAAATAAATGATTATGTCTTAACACTCAAAAGAGTGTCCGTCCACAATGGGTTAATAATTGAAAATTCCCTTAAAATTGTAATTCCTCAGTCAAAGGATCATAACAGTCAACCTAAAAGTACAAAAACAGAACCACCATCCTCTTTCAACCCTAACTTCCCCATGAATCCTTCCACATCTGCAATTCCCTCCCACCCCTTCTCCCTGAAACACCTCCACCCCAAACCCAGAGCAACACCCGTCCTTTATCCATTCCCGACCGAGCTGCAGCCGAACCTCGGTCGGCTCCATAATTGCACGCGAATCGCAAAAGAAACGTCGCAACCCGGCGATTCGATCGTGTTCAAGGATACGGGCGCAGAGGGTGCAGGATCAAGCCGACGATGGAATCAGGGACGAGGATGCACGCGGCCGGTAGCTCCGTATGCCTTCGTCGACCCAAAACGAACCAGACGACGAACGGAATAAGGACAGCCACGCCTCATCCCCCAGGGGCGACCGAGACGCGCATAGACGAAGGTGAAAGCGCGCGGAACCGAGCGAGGCAGCGGAAGAAAGAGAGAGAGAGAGAGAGAGAGAGTGAGAGAACGAGAGAAAGAGGGGAAACAAGAGCGGTAAAAATGAATCGATAGGCGGAGTTTTTCATGACGCGCCGCTAGAGGCGCTGGGGTGGGGAGAGCAATAGGCGGAGTCTCGCTGATTTAGGGCCGCCATTTTGTGACAATGGACGAGAGGGGGTATGCCTATCTGATTGGCTGATCTACGGACTTCTCTCGTCCTGGACAAGCTTCTACAGATTGTTCGGTTGTACTCTCCGCCGGTACTCCAGCCACCCGGCGACCCGGCAACGCCGCCCTCCCCGACCCGCTTACCCCCACCACTTCGCCGACCCGCTCCCCCCACCACTGCGCCGACCCCCTTACCCCCACCACCGGGACATCGAGCAGCAGGCACACGGAGTGCCGGGGACTCCAGGCGCCCTGTCTCGAGCCTCCTATGAATCTCGCGGGCTGACGATCGACCCTTTACGCTTCAGCTTCTTCTCTCTTTAGCGAGGAGGAATTTGCTGCAGAGCTTTTTACCTCATCTTTGGATAGGAGGTAATTGAATGGTTGGAAAGGGGCGTGGTATGAATTAGTGGGAGGGGTGAAGGTTTAGGAGGAATTGGGAAATTTCGTTGAGTAGCTTTTGAATTTCGGACGTTCCGCTTAGAGCTTTCTATGAATCTCGCGGGTTGTTGATCGACTCTTTACACTTCGGCTTTGTCTCTCTTTAATTAGGAATTTGCTTTTGACATCATCTTTGGATAGGAGGTAATTGAATGGTTGGAAAGGGGCGTGGTATGAATTAGTGGGAGGGGTGAAGGTTTAGGAGGAATTGGGGAATTTGGTTGAGCAGCTTTTGGACTTCGGATGTTTTTCCTCGAGCCTCCTGTGAATATTAAGGGGTTGATGTGGATTCTTTGCGCTTCAGCTTCTTCTTTCTATACGGAGGAGGAATCTGCTGCGTCTTTGGATAGAAAGTAATTGAATGTTTGGAAGGGGGCGTGGCATAAATTAACGAAAGGGTGGGGGTTTAGGGGGAATTGGGAAATTTCGTTGAGTAGCTTTTGGATTTCGGACGATCTGTCTCGAGCCTCTTATGAATCTCGCGGGTTGACGATCCACCCTTTATGCTTCAGCTTCTCCCCTCTTTAGTGAGGAGGAATTTCGTGAAGAGCTTTTTACCTCATCTTTGGATAGGAGGTAATTGAATGTTTTGAGGGGACGTGGTATAAATTAGTAGGAGTGTTGGATGTTTGGGAGAAATTGAGAAATGTGGTTGAATTATTAGTGAGTATGTTTTGGAAGAATTAACTTGGTTTTAGGACGGTTTTCTTTTTTGTGGGATTGAAGTTATGGTTCTTGTTTGAGGAATTCATTTTAATTAACCTAATTAAAGACTGCTTTGAATGTTTCATTAAATATTTGTAAATTTAAAGGGAGGTTGCGGATTGTTGAAGTAACGATGCTTTCGAGATTAAAGACAATTAACTTGACAATTGAAATTAATTGTTTTATAGTGTTAGTGCAATGGACCCGTTTAAATTTAAACAGCCCACCCTTCAAACATTGCAAGCTCGATAACATGATCTGCAGATAATCGATCCGGATTTCTGACCCCGATTGTACCTTAATTTTATTTAACCCCTTGACTACCGAACGCTTATCTGAGATCGAACGATAGGGTGCGGATTAACCCCTAAGATCTCTTACAAAGTCTCGCAGCATATCAGTTAACTTTTAAAGCAGATATACGTGCATTCCTTGCAGATAGGTATTTAAGATCGTTTTTGAAGGATACAGGTTTTATTTTACCAACAGTCATTCGTTTTTGTAGGACGTATATTTACGTTCTTTATAAGAATGCAAACGCATTTTGTGGTGGCATCATGTAACGTCTCATCATTGACATCTTAATTAATGCAACTCTTATTAATCCTTTAAAAATCTTCTGAATTTCCATCCGCTACTTTCAAATCAACACGACGAGTTAACTCGTCATTCCTCGTTTCTATCTCAACTAATGCAATTCTTATTAATCCTCTAAAAATCTTCTGAATTTCCATCCACTACTTTCAAATTAACACGACGAGTTAACTCGTCATTCCTCGTTTCTACCTTAACTAATGCAACTTTTATTAATCCTCTAAAAATCTTAAGAATTCACAGCCACTACTTTCAAATCTACACGACGAGTTAACTCGTCACTCCTCATTACTATCTCAACTAATGCAACTCTTATCAATCCTCTAAAAATCTTAAGAATTCACGTCCACTATTTTCAAATCTACCCGACGAGTTAACTCGTCATTCCTCATTTCTATCTTAACTAATGAAACTCTTATCAATCCTCCAAAAACCTTCTGAATTCACATCCGCTCCTTTCAAATCTACACGACGACTTAACTCGTCATCCCCGCTATTGCCCTAATTAATAAAACTCTCATTAATCCCCCTCGTAGCGTGAATCCTTATCGCGACGCGCACTCGTGGCCGTCGGATCGCGATAGGGCCTCGAAGTAGATCGGAAAAGTCCTCCTGCTATCGGATGGCGCGACCTGGGCCAACCTGTAACACGGTCGCCGTATCCGTGGCGTCGCATCTCGCTCGGATTTCAGACTTCGGATTTCGGAGGGTGTATATCTTAATCGCCGTATCTCATCTAGATTCGCCTGCGGCATCAAGATCGACTCACGAAACGCGTGTACACAACTGACTCCCTATGACTGCATGGGGTGTCATGAAAAACGCGCTACACCACTTCCGGTGGAACGGTTCTCAACGTTTCCTTTGACCCTTTGAGGATTATCGACGTACTGTCCGACAATTCAAAGATGGCTAGGAAAAGGAATGCGGGTCTAATTCGTCAGACGATAAGGTCAACGCCTCCACTTGCACTTACTGCACTTTCGTTTCTAACGCGCTATTCGCTGAAAGAACTCATTCAAATTGCACCAGGATTTCAAGTGTTTCGGAGCGGGAATGAGAATGCGATTATTTAGATTAAGATTTTTCAAAGATTAGATATCTTAACCCTTTTAAGACTGAATTTTATTTCTTCGGAAAATGACTAATTTTTAGCAGTGTATATTTTGTGACACAGGAAATGGAATAAAAATACGACTGAGAATGAAATGTATTTTTTTTTATTTCAGGAGTTTTCAGATTTTCAGCTGGGATAGCATAGATCCCAGCAGTAAATATTGTCATATAAACAAAATAACATATGGAAATCAATTGTACAATAATAACATGAAAATTATATGATAATGTTTGGGATATGAAATATCCCAGTAGTGTTGTAAGGGTTAAAATAGCAGTGGAATATTTAGATACTTTTATTAATTTGTCGAATTTATCTAAAAAAATGATAACCGGTCATTTTATTCGTCTTGATCTCGAAAAGTCGATAATTAATACATGGAAAGTTAAGAGCTATAGGAAGCTGTGTCGAGTGTAGCTCGACATAGGAGTGCAAAGGGTTAATATATTCAAAATTATATCTTTACTAACGAGCACAAATCAATTTTCTTTCCTCTGTCTTGTCGAAGATAATCAGCGCCAACTTCCCTCTTATTCTTTCAAATTCTCTTTGCGAAAATTTTCGCAAAGGGAAACCGAACACCCTGTACATTTGCGCAAACACCGTCACATTCGCGATAGCATACAAGGTGGCTCAAAAATTTGCCCCGGTTAACACACCGGCTATTTGTAAGGTTGCCGCTCGACAAAAGAACCACGAACGTGGCTCCCGTTTTCTTGATAAACCCGACGACTTTGGAATTGCGATTTTGGCGCGGTGATATGTGAGTTCTTAAGTAACTGCCGCGAAGAATGGACGAATCGCGATGGCCGATAAGCTGGAAAAAGGGGATTGCGCCAGTATTCTCCTCTCGTGGAAATGAATTGAAGGCGCACTTCTTCGGGGCAGGATGCTTCCTGGCAATGCAAATATTCGAACGTCGGGTTTCGTATGGTTTACGACTTGGATTTAGGTCTTTTGCATGTTACGGTGATCTGGATGGGTGAATTTTACAACGTCGAGAGATAGAAAAGGGATTTACTTTGGATGATCTGGAAATTCTCTTTTCTTGGAACTTTTGTAATTGTTTCATAATTAACGGTGGAATTACTGATGTGAAAAGACTGAGTTATTTTTAATTTTTTGTGAATATTAATACTGTTTGTAATGCAATTGTCTTGGAATTCTAATTAACTGTGGTCGGTTTGAAATTAATGGTTGAATTAGCAAAACAGAGAAATTTATTCCGAATTTTGTTAATTCATCATCTTCTCCACCTCTGGATTTCTCTTCGTCTAAAGTACGTATTCAGTATAATTAAATATAACAAATATAACGCCAGTAGTTTTAATGTTAGTCATTGAAGTTTTTTAGTTTTTGGAAAATTATTAAGTCATCGCCACCCTTATTATAACAACGGAGATCTAATTATTACACTGCGGATGTTTATGCAAAATTCCGCGTTCGATAAACGCATCTAACAAATAAGAATCCAAGTAGAGGACTCTTTCACTCGTTAAATGCTACAACGAATGCCACATCCCTAAAATTTCAACTATTTTTAACATTACAACCCTTCTGTGTATTTTCACAGTGTTAATTTTGCCATAAATACATAAAAATCCCCAGTCTACTAATTGCATATCTCTGCCAATAGTTCACGTTCCCGTAAACCTACCCCCATTTTCCTCCCTTAACAATAATATAAAAAACACATTAACTTTTTAGAATCTTCAGTTTTCACCCTCTTAGCCGCTACATCCCCAAAAAGACTAAAAATCCGCGAACCCAAACACCCAAAACAAAACAAGCCCTCCCCGTGGCAAAGGAACGGGTCAACAGGAACTTCCGGTTTCTTATAGCGGTCCCAGGGGTGCAGGATCGCGGTGAAATCGGGTTTATCGAACGAACGAATATAATATTATCTAGATTCCGTCGGTGGGCAGGGAGGTGTTGAATAATTCCGTCGGATCAGCGAGCTGATCTCATCGTTCCCTCCTAGAGTGGCTGGTGCGCTTGGTGTGTATAGCAATGAAAGAGATGCCTTCCGCGATCGGCCGGCCCGAATTTAGATCGGATCGAGGAAAACGAGAGCCCGTGGCACGTGCCCGCGAAGATTACAGGCCGAATGTACAGGGTGGGACGAATAGAGCGTTGGAACCTGTTCTTTTTCTTTGGCGCGCGTTTGAATTTTGCCGCGCCACTGTGCGCTGCGTAGTTCACCGTGCGCGGGCACGTTTATTTCATTAAGTTTGTTCTGAGAGGAAGACACTAGCACTGGGGATTGTTAATTTACTGAAAATATCAACTGGTAGGTCCTAGGAGAGATGACTATAGTTGGTGAAGACGAAAGAAATTGAGGAGAATTTTGCTATTTTGCACTGCGCAGTGGAGCATGCGCGGGGGCGTTTACTTTATTAAATTTGTTTCGAGGGGAATAACCTAGCGCTGGGGATTGTTAATTTACTAAAAATATCAAATGGTAGGTCCTAGGAGAGATGACTACAGATGGTGAAGTCGAAAGAAAATGAGAAGAATTTTGCAATTTTGCACTGCGCAGTGGAGATGCGCGGGGACGTTTATTTCATTAAATTTGTTTTGAGGGGAATAAATTATCACTGGGTATTGTTAGTTTACTAAAAATATCAAATGGTAGGTCCTAGAAGAGATGGCCATAGCTGGTGAAGTCGAAAGAAAATGTGGAGACTTTTGCAATTTTGCACTGCGCAGTGGAGAATGCGCGGTGACGTTTATTTTATGAAATTTGTTTTGAGGGGAATAAATTAGCGCTGGGGATTGTTCATTTACTAAAAATGTCAAATGGTAGGTCCTAGGAGAAATTACTATAGCTGGTGAAGTCGAAATAAAATGAGAAGAATTTTGCTGTTTTGCACTGCGACGTTTATTTTATTAAATTTGTTTTGTGGGAGAGAAATTAGGGTTGGTGATTCGTACCTGGACTAAAACCTTAAAAAGTAATTTCTGAGCGAAATGATTGTAGTAGTTAAAGTTTGAAAAATATTGAAAATAAAGAGAAAGAGAGGAATTTAACTACTTTGCGCTGCGCGGGAATGTTTGATTGTGAGGTTTTGGGGAGACAAGCAGAAGTTAGATTTTTGTAAAGTCAATTACCATAGAAAATTAAGGCTTTATAAAGCAAACTGTTTCCGGTAGAATAGAAAAGAGTATTGTGCAGGTTAATTTAATGAAAATTGAATGGAAATTGAATTATATTCAGCTTTCAATATCTTTAAACAAATAGTCTGCGAGGTGAAAAAAGCTTTTTGTTATTAAGATTTGTTTTTTCATTAGCGTCCAATTACATTGGCACGTTACGTTATTAATTGGAAGTTAATTTATGGATGTTTGTTGAGATTATTGGCTATTTTCTCGTTGGAATATTCAACGGTAACTTAAGACTTAATCTTTCACGCATATGTTAGCATCGATTAAGCAGTAACTCCCTTAGCAGCCGGTAAAAACGGGGCATTTTAAATTGTTAATACATAACTTTGTAACAAATATGGTATGCTATCAATTTCTGGGGTCAAACAGTCGACAATGTTTTTCAATCGCGATAAAATACATTCGTGTGATAAGCTACATTCCACTTTATGGAATTCTTAAGCTAAAATTCCATCACCTTTAAGATTAACAATTTTTCTTTCGACAAGTCCTTCTTAAATGAGAAAATTAGAAGTAATTGTCATTATGTTAATGTAGGTCTACTATTATACGATTGAAATTTGTCAGGGCGCATACTCAGAATCGGCAGCAGTTCGTGAAACTATAAAGTGTAATTTAAAAACAATTAGTTACATTGAAAGCCGAGAGGCCGGGAAGCTCATGGATAACTCCCTCAATATTTCTCTGCGTTCATGACAACGATATATCATCGCTAGCCAATTTTCAGTCAATATTTTGCAAGGGACAGATCGATTATTTGTAACGACTAATATTCCGCTTTTTACTTTTTTTATACATAAACGTGCCGAGGTACTCTTGCGCTACCATTTTTTACATATTCAATTTTCTATACATAGTATTTTTTCCATATTAAATTTTGTATGTATTAAATTTCCTAAATATAGAATTTTCTATATGTAGAATTGTCTATATGCTTGAATTTTCTATATATTGAATTTCCCGCAAATAGAATTTTGCACATATTAAAAATTTCTGCACATTGAATTTTTGATATATTAAATTTCCTAAATTAGAATTTTCTATATGTAGAATTCTCTATATATTTGAATTTTTTATGTATTGAACTGGCCGCAAATAGAATTTTGCACATATTAAATTTTCTGCACATTGAATTTTTTATATATTAAATTTTCTAAATATAGAATTTTCTATATACAGAATTTTCTATATATAGAATTCTCTATATATTTGAATTTTCTATATATTGAATTTGCCGCAAATAGAATTTTGCACATATTGAAATTTCTGCACATTGAATTTTTTATATATTAAATTTCCTAAATATAGAATTTTCTATATATAGAATTCTCTATATATTTGAATCTTTTATATATTGAACTTGCCGCAAATAGAATTTTGCACATATTGAAATTTCTGCACATTGAATTTTTCATATATTAAATTTCCTAAACATAGAATCTTCTACATATCGAATTTCCCACAAATAGATATAAAAGTAACATACATATAAAATTAAAAAACCACATTACCAATGTAAATCCTGCATCAAAACCCTCCTTCAAAAACCATAACTCCGAAATTCCAAATCAGCAAGTCCTCGATCGCGAGGCAATCCCAAAAATCCCCATTTATTCCAGCCACCCGAAAAAAGTGGGATCTCCGTAATCCGTCCGTGGATTTATAAGTTTCCCCGCGTGCCGCGATAAAACACTTTCTCGCGTAACGTTAGATGCGCCATTATCTGGAATCTACGCAAATTTGTCGTGTAAATATTCCGAGTCGCCGGAGGTTATTAATGTATTCAAAGCAGGCTGCGGAGGCATACGGTACGTGCACGCCCTGATGGAACGATTTGGCAGCGTCGAGCTGCAGTATCTGCCAATCGGTGGTGAGAACTGCATTAAATTCGCCCGGGAACATTGAATTTTCCGCTCTCGCCCGTTTGCGCTCGCTCGAGATAGAGAATTGCACTCGGAAATTCCTACCCCTTGCGCCGATAATTGCCCTTCCTGCCCTTCGACAATCATTTTTTTATGAGAAATTAGAAGCAACGAAGTAGGATGTTAACGCTAGGTTGACCGGGCGGGTCATTTTGACCCGGTTCAGTACTTCGTGTTAGTCACGAAGCGAGAGAGAATTACAGAAGCTGTTTACATCTTTTTCTGCCACCTCTACTGACTTTTATCCGTTCAAGGAGACGAGTTTATATCGAAATTCATTTTATACAAAAATATAGATAGATAAATATACAAACAATTTCGGTGAACCTAGAGTTAAAGAGGGTTTAAGAGCTTTTCGGGTTGAGGCTGCAATTGTCTTTGGGAAAGGTAATTAGCGGTGGTTATTATGGTGTTAATTTGAATAATTAGTCTTTTTTTCTCGGATTGTAACGCTACATTTGCAGGAATTATGTGTGGGTAGTTAAATATGCCTATTAACGTTAACCGTATCGTTTGCCGTCAAATGACCGGCTCACTGGAACGGAAATTTGGAATTTTTCGTATTATTAATGAAAGACAGTATTCTAGGATGATTCCAATATTAAATTGACAATTTTGTGCATATAATTTAGGAAAATATCAACCTTCGTAAAAATAGATATACGGAAAGTGTCGGTATGGTTAGTGTTAAATAAATATTATAGAAGAAGACACAAACTGATAAAGAAATGAAATTTGAAGCAGTAACATTCTCTTCTTTGGTTAATTTCGAAATTTCAACTTTAGTTCAAATTAAAACTTTTCTTTTAATTTGAACTAAAGCCAATTCTTCGGCCCTTGAAACTTTTCCCGCGCAATTATCCCAAAAACACCCCATGAAATTGCAATCCTAAAAAAATATTTAAAAGCCGCAGAATTGCCATACAATCTATTCAATTATACCTCTAAATTTCATGCACCAATATATTTATTCTTCTCTTTGACTAATTAAGAAGTTTCAATCATTACATTTCGATATCCCAATTCAAATCTTTCGCGCGTCTAATCCGAAGCAACCTTCAGCCCCTGACAGTATTCGCGCGCAAATCTCTCAAACATCATTTCAAGCACCCCACAGAATTGCGATCTCACCAAAAGAAAAGCTACTTAAAAACCGTCAAATTATCATTCAATCTCTTCAACTCCACCCTCAAATTTCCACGCACCATACAAATTCTACCGCACCGTAAATACCCAACCGTCACCTTTGAATATTTCTCTTTTCGCGCCGCACGTAACCCCCATTCCTCCCAGAATTAAAAAAACCCCCTTAAATTTCAATCTCAAAACCCGACCAACTCGCCGTTCCTTATTCCATCGTATTTTCTGGACAACAAGTCCGAAGAAAGCCCCGAAAGAAAGCGTCTAGAACGACGGAGAAGAGAAATAAAAGGAGAATTCCGTGTTGACAGGCTAAGCAGCAGCATCGCCGAGCGGGCCGTTCTTCGACGGTAGTGGGGTCAGTTAACGCCCGCGAGTAGGTTGGCCCGCTCTCGTAGGCGTCGCCAGTCGTTCCCGAGTCCCGGCGAAGACGACCGAACGTTGCCGAACGTGAGCGAGAGCCGGCGAGCGCGAGGGGACCGGATAGTCCCGTGTTTTCGTTCGCCTTAGTTCCGCGCCGGGTGCCACGACAGTCGCATCGAGTCGAGTTTACGCGTGCGCGCGCGTGCTTCCGAAAATTCTCTCTCTCTCTCTTTCTCTCTTCCTCTGTCTCTATCTGGCTCTGCCCCACCAACGTGTACGAGGAAGGAAGCAAAAACAGAAAAAGGGCAGGGAGGAATTTAAGCGAGGAAATTCAATCGTGGACTCAGGAACGATATTACCGTATTCGACGCTCGTGTTTGTTAGTTTATCAACGACCCATCGGTTGGACCTACGTGAGGAGAGAGGCCTGTGCCGGAACCATAGAACGACGCCGAGGGACACTCGGAACGTCACGATGTGCTGTGTGTGTGTACAGTGCAGTGTCTTCATGGTGCTAACTTAGTGTAAATAAAACAGATCGCACAGAAAGAGCGGCGGACTTGTAGCGCACAGGATTGCCGAGATAAGGTAAGAACCGGCGGATAAAGTTTCTAGCATCGGTGCGCCGGAGTCTTGTTACTTTTCTCAACCGTGGATTCCGTTTGCTTGACGTGTCGCTTGATCGATGGGATTTCGTTGGTTGATACCGTAAGGAGCCTCTGATTTTCACGAAAAGATGGCGCAGCTGAGGATCAGATTTTCACTTATTGGTTAGATTAGGAGACAATGTGATTGGATCTATCGTCGGACTGAGTTTTGTAGGGTTGCAAGTGAAGGAAGTTTCAAGGTGATTGCGTGATAGGCTTGCGAGGCAGGTGTGGCGGGTAGTGTTGACGTTTTCGTCTAGGACGTTGTGTTTACGATGGTGAAACGAGGGTCGTTATTGTTGACATTCGCGGTACGTAGTCTTGCGTCGGATAGAATCTGCTGCGTGGTGAGTCTATAGGATGATTCAATTCCCGTAATATTGTTGGAACATCGTCCTTGTCGCCCTCTGTTATTCTCTATTTAAACACCGTACTACGGTACTACGTAGTTCATAGTACCGTACTACGTAGAGGAGTCTCGGAAGCAAGTTTACAGTGAATAAGTTGTAGATATGAAAACGAAATATTCTCTCAGCAATATTATTGAAACGTCCTTGTGAAATTCAGCACAAGTCGCGCAGTGTTAGACAACGGAAGTGAGAAACATTTGAACTTTTACATTCCGTGAAGTGATTCTTGGATCGTTGCATGTTTTAATCGTACAATATACGAAAATTAGGTACATAATTCACTCAAATAAAGTTCGATACAAGGTTGCAGAGCGTTGTAATGGTATTTGTGTTGAGAATGGTAGGAAGACGAAGAAATTACAGGTTGGATAGGATCTGTATTTTGATACGTGGGTCGTGCAGGGTTAAACACGCGAAAAATCCCGGTATAGGGTTACTCGATACTCTTCCAATCTTTCTTGCCAAGATAATATTAACACGTTGAGGTCGTGCGACCTGACACTGGTTTTGGATATTCGCTCGGATTTGTTTGCTCGGTGAATTTTTGCGAATAGCGCTCATTGAAGTGTTTTGATATTAATTATTATTTAAGACGAGATCTGCGCGCGTTAAATGTGTTATATTTAGGATGAAACGTGAAATATCAGTTGTACTGATTTTCTACGAATTTGAGAAGTGTTTATAAACAAGTAGAAGTCCGTCGATCTCACGTTTTTGATAATTTTAGTGTTAATATCGTGCGTTCGAAAATATCGTTGATATTAGGAGATTATTTTGATTTGTTAAAATATTCGTTGACTTAAATTCGCGAGGATATCTGTGTGTTACTTTGGTGAAGTTTAATAATAATAATAGCAGCGTAGAAAACATTAAACGATGGATTTGTTTATTGTTTTTTGTAAATGTAAGTGGTATATGATTATGTTACTTCGTTTTTCGTGAACTTAAGTATCCGCCGATGGTTGGCTTTGCTCGGATTATTAGGTTTTTTGTTCAATTTTAAAACACTAAGGCCACTTGATGTTTGCAAATGGAATATACTGTTTAAAATTGATAGAATTAGGCGCTAATTTTTATGGGTAATTAGTTAAAATATTGTGGGGTTATATTGGACGTTTTCTGCGAGCTTCAGCATCCGTCGATGGAAGGACTTCGTTCGAAATACCAGTTTCTTCGTTAAATTCTGCAATAATTCTGTCCGCAGATTTTTGCAGACGCTTCTTAGGACTTTTTGATTGATAGCATTGAATAATAATTTTAAAAGCGTTCATTGATAAATGATATTGCGCTTATTGTAAGCCCAGCTTGCCGTCGATAGGTGATTTCGATTAGGAACGTTCCTGTTTTGATAAAGTGGAAGACAAAATCCTTCTACTTTTCGAAATATTTCTCATTCGTGAGTTTTATTTCTTCCGAAATCGAGAATTATGAAAATTTACATCGTAACACATAAAATTTCTAATTTATTCGACTTTATTTACTATTCTTGAGAAATCCTGCAATTTTTTCTAATAGAAAATTTCAGTGACTGACAGTGAGCATTTTTATTCTCAAAAATAATCTCAGTATTTCATTTTCCTTCACTGGAAATTCGCAGCCGAAGATTTTCTGAATTCCAGATCGCAGATATTAGCGAACTTGACAGATTTCTCAAATTCGACGCTCGGTTGTTCTCCAATTCGCAACGAAAATTACAACTTTTATTTCCTTCCTATCATACAATTTTTATTTATATTATTGCAAAGGTATCTAGCTATCGTAGATGTATAGTTATTTCCTTTACTGTTTTCTCATTAATTTGGAAGTTCTTCGACTCCCTGATCGCGCAGAATAAGAAGAATTTTTGCAGATTTCTTCGAGCAACTTTGAAATGAATCTCGCACGGTGTTTGCACCGTCGGAAAAGCGGCGATTTCGTGTTCGACCGTCGCCGTTCTCCAAATGTTTAATTTCATTAACTCCCATCTAAAACCAATTACAACGATAATGCAATCTCTATCGAAAAAAGATTCCTTATCGCTCTTGCAATAATTTCGCAAGCTTCCCATGAGACTGGTCAAATTCCATGTCGATTTGAAACACGGAGAAAGTTCGGTCTTCGATGCAAAGTTCGAAATCGACGGAAATACGTTGCTGCTAATATTTCTCGAATTTTATATTAGAATTAGTAAATTAAACTGGCATTGTTGACTGCCTGAATGAAATTCGAATTTTAACGGTGATTTTATTGGCAGACTATTTTCCGATTTTAAATTCTTTAATAAATAATGGTAGCTTTTTGGATGTTTTGCATTGTAATTTGTACATTTTGATTTGAAGTTTTGCAGTAAATTCATTGATAATATTTTCAATTTGTGCAATGATTGCAATAAATATTTGCTGTTCCATAAATCCTGGTTGGTTTACCGATTTTCAATATAATTCGATAATGTTTGCGTTACTTAAATTAGAATTTTCCAGTTGCAATTGGTATATTTTTAAAATTTGCAAATGAACGGTATAAAGTTTTTGCACATCTATATTTCATGTTTAATTAGAGAGAATTCTCTATTCAAATGATAACTACACTGCCACTGTCATTATGCAGTCTCAATTAATTAACGTTAAAGAAAATGGAGTATTATGGTTGCAAGTTCGTCGAATGCTACAATAAAAATATATCTCGTACTTGCAAATTAGTTCCTTTATTAATTATAACGAGCAATTGTATTCTGAATTGGGATTATGCGATTTAATCGAAGACTGAAAGCATTTGCAATGGTATCGGAACAGTATCGAATAAGCCCCTGTTAATTAGAATAATTAAAAGTATATTTCAACCTCCACCTTGCAAAATGGGATAAGGCTTATGCGCTGCTAATTTCTTATAATTTTCTGCTATTTAATTCTAACATCTCTACTATTCTCTAATCTTTATTATTCCCTAATTATCCTAACTCTCAAATATTATTAATTGCATCGCAGAAAATTTCTTAATCTGCGAGTTAAATTAGATAAATTTTGCTGAGCAAAATTTTTATTTACCTAAAAGTAGATCCACAGATTAAAAATGACAGGTTGCTAATACCTTAGTAAAATGCAACAATCATCAAATAATTCTTCCCTTTGACTCTGAAAATTTAACGCATTAATTTCCATCCACCTTTTAAACAAATTACACTGAGTTCCCCAAGTTCATTCTTGACTCGCCGTCTATTTTCTATTAAACAACAAGGTTTCTTTTTACTTTTTCTTTATTTAGAATAATATATATTTATTCACCGTGCACAATTTGTTTAATTTTGTTTAAACTAAATCTCCATTTCGGTGAAATAAGACCACGTTGTATTCTTTTAATGTTTTATTGGGTTGGCAAATAAGTGATCGCAAATTTTGACGATAAATGGCTTTACCACTTTTTTTTCTTTCGTCAACATGTTCAAAGCACCTAATCTAGTTTTCTTGTTGTTCGGACTTCCACCTTTCATCAGTAAACAAAATCGTATCGATGAGCCATTTAGTTTCGTTTTTATCCCAATTTGAAAATGGAAGAACAAACCGCGCATTTCAGACATATTTTATTGTATTATTTCCGAAAAAGGAACGCATCCCAAGCGAACAAGAAGTTATGTGCCATATATGAGAATGAAGCATTGAAAGATAGGCAGTGTCAAAATTGGTTTGCCAAATTTCATTCGGCTGATTTTTCACTCCAAAATGCGCAACGATCTGACCGCCCAGTTACAGTTAATGAGACTCATATCGAGGCTATTATCGATTCAGATCGTCATAACACAACACGTGAGATTGCACAGAAGCTCAATGTATCGCATTCATGCATTAAAAAAAATTAAAACAGCTTCGCTATGTTAAAAAACTCGATTTATGGGTCCCTCATCAGCTTAACACTAGAACTACCGGCGTTAAATCTGTTATATTTAAATATATTAAATAAGTCCTTTGAAAAAAGTAAAATTCAGTGGTGGAAAAGATGATCGATTCGATAATTTATGTTTTATAGGATGGACGTAGAATATCTACTCTCTGGCTCTCCTTGGAGAATTTTTGAAAAAAATTGTGTACCAGTCATTTTGACTGGTTTGGTAGTTCTAGTGTTAAATCTATCATATTTAAAAATATTAAATACGCATTTTGAAAACGGGGAATTAAGAGGTGGAAAAGATGATCGATTCGGCAATTTACGTTTTATCAGATGGACGTAGAATATCTATTCTATGACTCTCATATAAATTTGGAGAATTTTTGCAAAAAATTGTGTACCAGTCACTTTGACTGGTTTGGCAGTTCTAGTGTTAAGGAAATTCCTCCTTATATAAAATCCGCAATCACTTAGTTGCCATGCCAACAGTATCAATTTAGTTCATTGTTCCTGCAAGGCAGGAATCTAAATACGTTTGATAATTTCGCGCGATTATACGTCGTAAGGCGACGATCTCCATAGATTGTAACTAGCAGCTTCTACGGCGTCTATCCAAGGAACGTTAAGGTGAACTCTAAGTCCGGTTGCGGACGATTCCTTACATAATCCCCGTTTTCTCAGAAGCGACTTCGAAAGCGGAGAACGGATTCCGTTGACGCAGGTAGAGAAACGGATGATCCTTCGGGATCGTTGGCCCTGGCTAGAATTGTCAACGGCATGCGATTTTTTTGGCAATCGGTGCGCGACGGTTTTGTTCTTTCCGAAAGTTCGTCGTGTAGCTTTTGGCAACGGTGTGTTTTAGAATTAAGAATGTTAATTCGTTTTGAAATTGAGAGTGTTGGTGGAGATTTAGCGGGATTAACATTTTCGCGGACGGTTACTGTTGCGTGTTAAAGTAGTTAACCGATGCGTTGTCAGATGCGTAATTTGCTTTGGAAGTTTGAGTCAATGAGTTAGGAATGATTAAGTGTGGATGGTTATTTTGGAAATATGATATTTTTCGGTGATATTAGAACTACAGCCGTTGAATCTATCAGATTTCAATATGTTAACACTAAACCTACCAAGCCGGTGAAAATGACCGGCTTTCGATTATTTCTAAAAATTACCTAAATTCATGGGAGAGGCATGAAGTAAATATTCCATTCCTATCTTATAAAATCTAAGTTAGTTAATTAATCATCTTTTTCACCTCTGGATTTTTCTTCTTCCAAAGTATTTATTCTATATATCTACATTTTAATAGAAATAACGTCGGTAGTTTTAGTGTTAAAGAAGTAGTTTCGAAAAGGAAGATTACAAGGGTAGAAAAGATGATTAATTCAGAAATTTATGGTTTATAAGGTGGATGTGCAATATTTATTCTATGACTGTTCTACAAACTTGGAGAATTTTTGGAAAAATTCTGTACCAGTCATTTCGACCGGTTTGGTAGTTCTAGTGTCAAATCTGCGACTAATTCATGCATACTTTTAAGAAGTTTTTGCTCTGTTCGCCCTTTGACACCTACGTCAAATCTTCCTTGATTTCTGTGACAGTGAATCATTTTTAATCAGTGAATCATTGCGAAAAGCAGGCTAATAATTAGGAAGTTTGTTACTGTGAGTGCAACGATGTGTCATTTAATTGCTGCAGATATGAAGAGTTAGAGAGAAGATGCAGTTTAGTAAACGACGTAATATTACGTCAAGCTTCAAATTAGTATCGGTAGTTTCTACGTTGTATCGAATATTAGTGCAGTAATCGGGCATAGTGACTATCTACGGTTTGCTACGATGACGGAATATTACGTCAGGCTGCAAATCAGTATTGTAAGGTGTATCAGTCTTACCGCGTCAATATTATATTGTATGCTAGTGCAGGATTTGGACCTAGTGTTTAGCGATGGTTTACTAGACGTAGTATTACGTCCGGGTGCGAATCAGTGTATATTACAATATCTGTCGGTGTCATAGTGTCTGAAATATATTATATATTAGTACAGTAATTAGATACAGTAACTAGCATCGGTACACTAAACGACGGAATATTACGTCAAGCTGCGAATCATTAGATATTACAATATCTGTCGGTTTAATAGTGTCTGAAATATATTATATATTCGTACAGCAATTAGATACAGTAACTAGCATCGGTACACTAAAAGACGGAATATTACGTCAAGTTGCGAATCATTAGATATTACAATATCTGCCAGTGGTACAGTGTCTACAGAATATTATATCTTAGTGCAGTAATCAGAGCTACGAACCAGCAAAGACGTAATATTACTAACATATAAGTTTAGTAATCAGTCTTCACAGTAGATAGACTCAGTTTTCTGAAAGACGTAATACTACGTCAGGCTACAAAACATCGTTATACCACAGCATCGTCAGTAAGCTGCATACCATTATAAGAATCAAATAGGAGTATCACATAAATTAAACACGATTATCAAAACACGTAATATTACGTCAAGCTACCAAGCATTTTCGTGCAAGTGAGATCTAAATTCAGTGTGTTCCTTCATTGTAATCAGTACACCGTGATTTCCTATTCTAACGTCGTTTAGGACAAGACTTTAAGTGCGAATAACAGCTGTTTCTGTGACATCTTCTTATAGTTAGCGACGTTACGTGCACGAGACCTTTCTGTTCGAAGGCTAGGACGAAATTGTAATCTTAGAACTTGAATAACACGTCGGCATCATCAAGGATAGGCTAGGACAAAGTTTTAGTAATCTTACAGCACGAATAACATGTCGGAATTGTTGAGGGATTTCTTCCAACTTTATTCCATCACCTTTGCTGACTTATCGCCTATTACGATTTTTGTTACATTCAGGTATTTTCAGCGGGGATTTCTAACAATCTGAAGTTCTTTCAAGCGTGAATCAATCTTAGAATACCAAGTAAAAACACTTGGTTATACATTTTGACCCATTCGTGTTGACTTTGCTAATAATTCGATCGTACTTTTATTAGTGTAGGTCGTTAATCGAATAATTGTGGACGTATAGACAGAAATTTTCATTAAAAAACTTTGTACCTTTTTCAGTATGTTGCATTAGTAACTTAACATGATATATATGTAATCCCATTGGTATTGAAAGGGATACAAAGTTCAGTGAAATGATTATTTTATTAATTTTAGGAGCATTATTTATATAATAGGCAGCCATTATCTGTGGCCCGTAAGGATTAAACCTTTCGGATCCAAATGATTTCTCCAATTTTTCGTCAGCCGAGCAAAGTAACTTCGGAAAATACTCTACCATTAATTATTAAAAAATACTCTATCATTTTACTAAATAACAGAATTAACTATAGGCACCTATGAATATTAATCTGAAGGTACAAGAAAATTGTTAAACTCCACCCTTGAAATTTAACAGGTGAAATATTAATTACACCAAGTAAAAAGTTCCTCCATATTTTAAAGCCAAAGTGAAACAACTTTTCCGTATTCTTAATGAACTTTAACAACCAAATCTGTGTAATTTTGTTCAATCACCTTTTTTAACGTAAAGCGCATATAATCGTCACCGTGAAATTTCCCTGATTTCCGGGCAAAAAACATGTTCCACTTTTGCGCTAAATTATGAAGAAACTTTTTCCCCATTCCGGTATTTATAATGCGAGGCACACCATGCTTTTCGTTCCACTCGATCATCGGCGTTTCCTCGGAATTATTATCATTCCAATCGCTTTCATAGCCTTCGCCAATTCCGTGCCTTTTGTTATGGTGTGTTCGTACGTCGGACGGGCACGGACTTTAAGAATAACATAGAATTAACCCCATGACATCTACTCGAAAGCCAGGCATAACTTGGGTGCAGCTAAACACTTCTTCGCGTATTACACTGATAATTTACAGGCGAAAAGTGGCATTTATTCGAATCCATGTGATTTTGCAATTTAAAAACTTCGTTACAAGTTTCGTAATATTAATTATATTTTATTATGTAATAGAAATCATTCTTACAAATGGTTGAGGAACTCTAGGAATTGCTGGGAATATTAGATAACTTTGTGTCACTTTTAACGTTAGATTTATGGCTGTTGGTTATCTAAGTATTTTTACTGAAATTAGTCGAATTGACTCATACGTGGGAATTGAAAACAAAAAAGGATTTTTGATGGCGGACGAAGAGTTTGAGCGGAAGGAGTTAATTAATATCTGTGGATATTTCGTTATGTGATTAAAAATCAGGAAATGTTTGCAAAAATAACATTTGAGTAAAGGTAGCTTTTTTCAATGTTTTTGAATGGGTTGCTCTTGCTGCTGATTATATTTCATTTATTTGTTTTAGTCATTTTCCATTAATTAGGAATAATTTCGATTCAGTTATTACAAATATTAGGAATTTCTGTGTCACTTTTACGAAGTGTATTTTTATATTTCTGAATGGTGCAATATTTTTGCTGTCGATTCTGAGATTTAATTTATCTTTTAAGCTCTTTTTGCATTAATTAGGAATAATTTCGCTTCAGTTATTGCAAATATTAGTGAACTGTATGGAACTTCTAAGAAGTTTCATTTTATATTTCTGAATGGTGCAATATTTTTGCTGCTGATTCTGAGATTTAATTTATTTTCCGCGTCATTTCGCATTAATTAGGAATAAATTGGCTTGACTGGAAATTTAGCAAAAATATCCGAATCATCCGCAATCCGTTTACCGTAATTTCTCAAGTTCCTCCGATTCTCGCAGCTCTATCGAAGCTTTCGTAGCCTTGAACGAATTTCAACGGAGCTTGCATAAGTTGCAATAGAAAATAGAAGTCACGAATTGAAATTGCACGCTCATACTTCAGAAGAATGCGCTATCCGAGCACGTAGAAGCTCGCAGAAAGAAATGCGCGCGTGTCTAATTAAAGGAAGATACGTAAAACAGCATTCCTCACGAAATTACCTGATACGGTCATCTCCGAGACATTGCGAAAAACCGTCCCGCTATATAAAGTCACCGATGGCGAAAAAGTTAAAGGAGCAAAATAAAAAATAGGTTTTTTTCTAAACATTCAAATACAAACTAAAATTCGTCCATTTATCCGCCGTGAATTTTTAAATCTTTAACGTCGTACCAGAGTAACGAAACTCGTGAAATTGTCGTTGAAACGATTCGGAAGTTTAGTTAATTAACAAATTCCTTTGGTGAACTCTTTGAGATATTTGTAAAATTGCGAGACACGGATTATTTCAGAATGTGATTCTTCGAGTGTTATTTTTGCGAGGAGAATTCCGAGCGTTGGAATTAAATATTGTTGTGTTTAATTAAGCAGTTTTTCGTGAGTGACAGTAGTGTAGGTTTTGAGAACAGTGTTTCAGTGATTTTTCAAAAAATTCTAGGGAAATCGTGGGTTCAAGAATTGCTAGTTTTTCCGTCGGCCGACGCGATCGCTATTGGAGCGATGTTTCTCGAAGAATATGCTTCTAAGTGGCTTTTCTTCGTTTAAAGTGAAATTATTCTCAGTGAAATATTGTTATCGACTATGGCGTTTGATTCTTTGAAATAATTTTACAATAATTATTCTGGAATTTTACTTATTTTACTGGTATTCGCTCTTTAATACGGTAGGGAACAATTCTCAGACGTTTGAACGCTCGTCCACCATTTTGGAGCTGTCGAAACTCTTTCCGTCGGCATCTCAGCGTCTAATATTTGTTATTTAACGTAAACATTATTTATGAAGTTAAATTGTGCTGTCTTTTACAAATGCATAACACTTTAATATGCCGAATTCTTTCTTATTTCGTTGGAGTTCGATTACTTCGGTGATCCGTCGGAGGTTCAGTTTTTGGCTCGCCAAAGTAGCAATTACTTTTATGGATAAATTTTGAGTATCCGTCCATCTGGTCCACTCCTCAAGTGATCGAAAGACCATCCAAATACCCAGAAAATCTTCACACGTCTTCTGTTAATGTGTCTCAAAGTCAAAGTAACGTCGCTGGACGTTCCTCTGCGACTTTCAGGCACTCCATTGTAATAATCACAGTAAATTTATTAAGAATCTGCAGTTTTACACAATTTTATAACCGTCAAGGCTGCCGTATGCATATCCCACGGAAATTTTAGAATTAATAACAATTCAAAGCCGTCTTCGCCGTTTGGAGAACCGCGTCTTCCTCTTCGTCGCCGTAGCCGCGCATTACCTTTGACTTTAAAGGAACTTTACTTTTATTTTAAAATTTTTCAACATTCTCAAAGAAGAATATATCATATTTACCACATTCTTCTCAATTATTCAGTATTTTTTCTAATAAATTCATCCACGATGAAACTTGGAACGTCGCAATAAGGACAGCTATGGTGTTACGTGTAGTGAAACTTCCTCTGTTCTTCCTTCATTGACACGCGAATCTTCACTTCTGAGTGTAGCAACACCGACGACTTTAAATCCATAAAGAGCGGTGGATTTAATTGGAGAATACCATTCCCAATTTTAGAAATAGTTCGTGATTTCTTTACATGGAGAAACGACATTGTTTCGCCGTCGGTGCGAGGATTGCCGACGGCTCGGGATATCGTGGATTGTTTTACCTCTTTTGCCGCAAATTGCTCAAAATTATCTTGCCCTGTTAATTTCAATAATTGCAGTTACTCATTTGCAACTCAGATTATTCTTTTCAATTGGAATATTTAAAATGATTTCAAAGATAATGGTTTTAGGTGTCTGGAAAGTCTGAAGATGTTGCAACGAAGTTCTTTTTATTATGTTAAATGACAGCGATGAAATTTTGTTAATAAACTACACGTTTAATATATTTAATAATTTAAAATCTCTATAATAATTGCAATTACAAAAATAATACAAAATATTGAAAGTTTCAAGGAGTTGACAGATTAAAAAATTGTACGTTTAAATAAAAGAGTTGACGTTATTAATTTGCGATGTACGAGTGTAATTAGATCACCGATAATCGTCGATAAATCATGATTTATTAATGAAGAAAAGCACGCAAAGACATTAATTAACTTGCAAATAGTGCCGGCAGCGGAATAAATCGCGAAATCAAATTAAACATTAAATATTCGCGGCGAGCATTGCAATAAATTTCGGAGTGATATTGAACGTTAAATATTGTTACCGATATTGAAATAAATGGCAGAGTCAACTTATCGAATATTGCAAACAGATAGATTAAACCACTCAAAGCCAATCTGCCTATTTGCCCTGCAAACAGAGTGTTATCCTTTGCAAATATGGCAGCTTGCAAATCTGAAGAACTCGAAAAAATTCAAACATCTTCTATTGGATAATCTAATATCAAATTCCCCCCAAAAAATGCAGTTTCGCAGTTGCCAGATATTTATAAAAGATATCACTAATCTTTAGTTCGTATCATAATATTAGAATACTGAAATCTTATTATGCAATTAATGAAATGATGGAAATCTGGAATTCTTACTTTTAATGTTTAAATAAACAGCAAAATTTCCTTATCTTAATTTACATAAAACATTTTCAAAATTTATTCAAGCTTCTCGGAGTAACAAACACTTTTTCTCGTTCCATCTTTATTCTAACCTGTGCTGAGAGAAAAAGAATTTCAAAAGACTCAAAGTTGCTCCATTTAATCCGCAAGAACTGAAACGAAGTTCTCTCCATGGGAAAATTTCAAGGAACATTAACCGGGAAGAATTCTTCTCAGTGGACGCATTCCGTCAGCTATATTTCCGTCCCGATCATTAAAATAAATAGGCAATCCTCTAACGTAATTTACATTCGCACCAATACGATTCTCGGCCTGTCGCGTTTAAGTGAATTTGAAATTGGCGCGCGAAATCGGCGGTTTGAATCGAACGCGCGAGACGTCGTCGAAACGCGGGAAAAGCTGCGGGGCGCCTTGCGCAGGAGACGAGGGAAAACGGAGGGAATATTGCCTGCCAGTTTGCACGGGGCTGTAATTGGTAATTTGCAAGTATAATAAACGCGCCGGCGGTTTCTGTTTTCATTTATTAGCCGCGAAATGCCTCCGCTTATTAGTGCAACGATGCATTTAAAATAACTCGGACGGAGGGAAGCCCGCGAGGCGTTTCGATGCGTTGCCGTGAAAATTTTCGAGTCGATCGAGCGCTTTATTTTCTTTGGCGTTCTCTATTACGTTTAAGTGCACACGGCGGCTGCAGACGTTCTTTTTTCCAGGGGAAACTTAATGCGACAAGAACTGGATATTTTGCTACCTTTTCTGTTCGTTTCTTAGGTATTTTATTTTCCATTTTTATTAAGTGTTTGTAGTTTCAATGAAGATAGACGTGGCTATGTGGCATTTAGTTTCTTTAGTGTTTCCTATTTCGTTTAAGTTATCGTGGTGCTGGAATTTAATAGTTTATAGTTAAAGTTTGTTGCCGCGTAAAGATTGGTTAGACCATAAACCATTGGTTACATGTTAAGAATACAATTTGAAGACTTTGGCGTAGTAAATTGCAGTTGTTTGCGAAGATAAGAAAGTGATTGCGAAGAAATGAATGCCATAACGGTAGCTTGTAGGCGAAATAACCGTAGCAATTAAATTGAACGATGATGGCTCAGCAAGTAGAGGTTCGGCTTCGCAATTGCTGGGCCCGATTTTAAATTCCGCGCCAAGTATAAGAAATTTTTCGAAATTATCATTTAGTGCGTCGCAACCTTGGTGGTTTGAAACCTGTAACAGCAACTTCTAGGCGAAATAACCGTAGCAATTAAATTGAACTATGATATCTCAGCAGGTAGAGTCTCAGTTTCGTAATTAGTGGGCCTGATTTCAAATTCCCCGCCAACTATGGTAGATTTTTCTAAATTATCATTTAGTATATCATAGTCTCTGTGATTCGGAATCCACCTAAACCGTAGCTTCTAGGCTAAGGAAAGCTATGGTGACCATGTAGTCGCTCAGATTCGTAATTGATGGGCCTGATTTCAAATTCCGCGCCAACTATGGACATTTTTTCGAAATTATCATTTAGTGCATCGCAATCTTGGTGATTCGAAGCCTGTAACAGTAGCTTCTAGGCGAAATGATCCTAGCAGTTAATGAGGGTTATGGTAGCTAAGAAAGTAAGGGCCCCGTTTGCAATTACTGGACCCCACTTAAGATCTCTGTCACGTCTAGGAAGATTTTCACCACTGTCATTCGCAAGTCACTTAACACCATAAATTCCCCATCGCTCACTATTTTTCTTCAAAATCTTAAAAGGAACGTATGATTACTATAGAGTTAAAAATTAAATTTCCTAATCAACGGTCCCAAATAATTTCAAATCTGTCGACAGCTCAGTGAAATTGATCCTAAATTACCGTTCAGTACGTCATAGCATCACTGATTCGAAACTCATCGAAAACAATAAGTCCCAAAGTAAAATAACCATAGCAGTCACAGCCGAAGCAACACAAAGAAATCCATCTTCACGAGAACGATTCTAGGCCATCGTCCTTTCGACCTTCGCGATCCTTCAGGCCCTCGGAAGGGGCCGTATCGTGTTTCTCCCAAAACATCGTTCTCGAGTCGTCGAAGTCGAGAAAATCGTCCTTGTCCTCATAGACACATCCCCCCTGTTCACCCCCGTGGAGTCGTGGGCCCATAATACGCATACCGATCTCATATTTTCTCGAATATTCCACGGGCGAACGGTCCCATTGTTCGGGAAGATGCGAGAACGGTTGATTCCTCGGGGATTTTCGGTTTCTGTGGGCCCACGAAGTGGCTTAGGGGCTTTCCTCGCACGATGAAGGTACAATGCAACGAAAGGGAATTCGAGGAGTCAGGTTTAATTCCTGGGCCCTTCGCGGGGACTTTTGAGAAGTCAGATACACGTGGTTTTGATCCGTTTCTAGGTGAATGCAAGTGGGAAAACAAGTTTCGGTGGCTTTTTTTACGGGATTTTGAAGGTTTCCGTGGGATTTCACGGCAAACATGTATAAACATTCTTTTGGTCCTCTGAATGTTGAAGTTTGCGGAGGATTTGACGGAGTTGTTGGTGTTGCAAATTTATCTGCGCTAAATGATTAATTTTATCAACTTGGCAGGTTGACATCGTGATAGAAGCTAGGAAATTTGTGAAATTTAACCGAGATGTAGAGGGCGGAATATTCCGCGGCTGGTGCTATAACATAAAAGTACTGAGAAACATTAACCCATTTGCATCGTAGCTCGAAATACGGCAGAAGACCCACAGTACCGTGCATTTCCGCGCACAGCAGTTTAACATTGCACAGGGCGGAATATTCCGCGGCTGGTGCAATAATATAACAGTACTGAGAAACATTAACCCATTTGCATCATAGCTCGAAATGCGGCAGAAGTCCCACAGTACCGTGCATTTCCGCGCACATCAGTTCAACATCGTACAGGGCGGAATATTCCGCGACTAGTGTATAAAAGGCGATCGTTATCCGCGGAATATTCCGCTTACGGATGAACTTCGATTAAGGGCGTTATCAAATTAAATTCCCTTCGTTCCACCGTATAAGGTCACACCTTGCCACGAATATGCGCCGCAGAAATGAAGAAATGGACTTTGCCCAAATTCGCGGCTACCTTTCGACGGTTCTTAATCTTGAACGGCGGGAGGGACGGCGCCGGACGCACGTGCGTCGCGACGCTGCTTTCGGGGCGAGGAGAAAGATCAACGAATCTCGATAAGATTAGCCGCGATACGTGATCGGGCAGCGGTTGTCGATGGAGTTTCGTAAAGATTCCTCCTTCGGCTGGGCACACGCTGACGTAAGTCCTACGTGATAAGGCCCCAAGGGTTCCCAGTCGTCGTTATCGCTATTCGAATATGGGAATGTCGCGAGCGAAGGAATATCGGTTGGAAATTATTAAGATTACTTCAAATTCGGTCGTGTTTTTCGCATTATGTATTTAGACTTTGCAAAAATTAGGTGAAGTGATACTTGGATTTTGAAAAATGGAATTAGCAGAAGTATAGGGATAGGTGGATTTTGAAAAAGCTGGGAATAGGGCACAGTGATGATTAGATTTTGAGAAAATTATATTAAGAAATGCGAAGTGATGGTTAGATTTTGAAGAAAAAGATATTACGAAAGGGGCTGCAATGTTTAGACTTTGAAAAACTGGAGTTTAGAAGGCGCTGTGATTTTCAAAAAATAGAATTAAAAAGGGCACAGTGGTATTTAGACTTTGAACAAATGGAATTAGAGAAAGCTTACAATTAGTGATTGTCGGGCTTTGAAGAAACATTACTAGAAGGTGATGTGACACTTGGATTTTGAAAAATGGAATTAAAAATGCCCAGTGATATTTAGACTTTGAAAAAGTAGAATTAAAAAGGCCAACTATTTTAATATTGTAGCGCAAGGTGGATGAAATGTAGTAGTCTGAAGGAGACTTCAGATAAATGAAATAAGAAAGTCGCAAGTTTTTCTAATGATTTTAATTATGCATCGATAGAATTTGTTTTAATATTTCTATGCCATTTTTTTGAAAGTAGAAGACTTAGTGTGCAAAGTTGATTTGGCAATTTCGAGCATTCTTGCAATTTCTTATTTGTTAAGTGAACATAATTCGGTAAATTTTCTCAATCGATGATTCACTTTTCTCCGATTACAACGATAAGGGAGGATAACGAAAGATATTTTGGTCGAAGACATGAAATTAATGAAGTGAAGAACTTCAAAGTCGAGATTAAATCGATACGAAATCAGTTATGACTGAAAGTTTGTCGAGTTTATCGCAAATTAAAAAAATTGAAACCCAATAGAATATTAAAAAATATTCAAACCTTCTAAACCTCGTATTAATTAAACAACTGATTCAAACAATGTTCGCATTATTTACATCAATCTTATTTCTCCTAAAATTCTACAAATAAAGTAGCACAGAAAATCCTCAAAAAATTTGAAACATTCCAAAGAAAAATTCGCTCTAAAATTCGCCGAAAAAGTCTTCAATCCTCAAGTGTGTCTTATAATTAAAAAATTAAGATTTCGATTCAATTAAAATCGGAATCATCAACTTTTTGTTATTAGTGAAGTCCCATTGTTCTTTCAATTTATTTCGTGTATTACAAATTGTCTTAAACAAATATCAAAGTATCTTGTGAATATTAATTTAAATACGAAATCGAAATTACTCTATGCAAAATTTAATTATTTTAATTAGACAGAAGAGCGAGAGATTTCAAGTGAAATAGCCCCGAAGTTAAAGATTAATTTCAAAAGTCTACACTAATCCGAGTGTCTTAAAATCGTCGATAAAAGAATCATCGAATGTTTACCGTTTACCAAAATTTTGCTATCGTTTTGCCCGAGCCGCGTCACACTATTCGCGAATGTAAGTATGCAAATTTGAGCTACACCTATTTCATGATTTACGACGCTTAACGGAGACGTTATTCTTCGTTTTAGGTGAAAGTTTCCACTTTGTAATCTCCGACGGAGATTGCATTTATTATCTTTATTACACGCAATTATGTAACTTTAATCATTGATTTATGCATGCGCGAATCAGATCTGCGCTCGTAAATATCGTCATGTCGAATAGGAGCGCTTCTTTTCAACGCCCCCGCATCTTTCTGCGGACTGGTTACGCGTAAAACCAGTTTGCTTTGCGAATCGGCGATATTTTTTTGTTTGTGAAAATTCAGAGAAAACTTGAGGCCTTAGCGATTTTCAGAATGGCAGGGCATTTGGAATTTTGGGAAATTTAAAATGTTTACATTTGTATGGAAGTATGATTAAGTTGTGGGTCTGTTGTTAATTTAGAAATTTGTTTTCTTTGACGTTCTATTTTTAATTATTCGACCTAATCTTACTTCCTGATTAACAGCAAGTAATTTAGAAAATAGTACGGTGATTTTTTTGAAAATGGCAAGAAAACTATTTAAATACAAATTGGGAAAGTCTAATAATCGATTAAATCAACAAACATTAATTCCTACTCGCAAAGAAGGGTTGCGACACTATTAATATATTGTCAGTTTCCACAGTGAAACACGTAAAAACAAATTATCAGAATTTTCCATCCAAAAGCTCCATAAATATCTTAACCCTTTGCCCTACAATTTCTTTTGTGACTGCCTCCGCAGCAGTTGACAATTAAATTGCTAAAATAAAAATATGTCAGTGATTCCTGATATATTTTAGAATTTAAGGTCATATTAATAACATAGGAATAATATTATCGTGTCGTGTTCCACTGATATTTTCAATTTGATAACCTTTGAAAATTTTCAAAATTTCAACCGCGTCTCGAGTGACACTCGTTGTAGGCCAAAGGGTTAACAAATGAAAAACCCACAATTTTCTATCATTTATGAAATAAAAATTGAAACAAAATAGAACTGCAAATCCAGAGCAACCAGCGAATTCACGCGAGCAGATAGAAATAAAAGAAAAAATACTTTCCAAATCCTGATAAACAAACAAGCGCCCCGCAGATGATTCGAGCGTTCGAACCAAAGTCTCAGAAAACAATTGATAAATATGTTTTCCCAGCTTCGACTCTATCTCTAAATCATCAAAAACACCGTAGCACAGTTCTCTTGACCTCGATACAGCGATTGATTTAGTGCCATAAATTCGGTACGTTTCAAGTGTTCCCCTGAAACAATCATTTCTCCGCTGACATTCCATCCGGCGTTCCCAATCCCCGAAGTCGACAACTTTTCCTTATCGGATTCTTATCAGGATCGTCGAAAGTCCACATCTCGATGGGAAATGTGCATCGAGCAGTATTCTCCATCCATGACCTATGGCATTAGGTTCCTTTTTTCTACAGAAACGAAAGATTTTTGAAAAGTAGATGAACAATTTATCCGATGAATAAGAAAGGTTTCTGGGTGGAATTCTGGATGCAGGGGATTTTGGCGGGATTTTTAAGAGGCTGAAAATAAATATTATTTGAAAGGAATCGCAGAGTTGTAATCGTACTTTGCGATAAGGACTGATCGATCTTGGCGAATTTGGATATCCGATCGATCCTGCTCGATTAGAGTTTCGACGTTTTTGATAAGTCGGGGAATTAGCTGGCTGGCTTCTTTATCGGTGGTTCGACGAAGCAGATTTCGCGAATTCGATGGTTCTTCTGCGACGGCAGATGTATGGATTTTTTTTTTAGATGTATGGAGTGAATGTTGGATGAAGGAAGTTGAATTAACCCCTTGTCGTTGGATTTCTTTTGTGATTGAATCCGCAATAACTCAGAATTAATTGCTGAAGTAACAATCTATGCCTGATTTCTGATATAACGTATAACGCAATATCAATAGCGTAGAAATAATTTGATCGTATCGTAACCGACAGATATTTTTAATTTAATATTTTTTGGAAGACTTCGAAATTTTCTACGGCAAGGGCTTAAAGGAATTTAGTTAAGCTAGTTGCTTCGATTTTATTTAGTTGATTGGAAATTATGGATCAAGTTATGTTAAATTTTGTGTAATTAGATATATTCAATGGTTACTTTGGAAAAGAAGGAATCAAGAGGTGGAGATGGTTAATTAGCACTTGAATTAAGGAAGAAGCTAAAATGACTCGTCAAAAGGAATTTCCACTTCCTTTCTAAAAAAATTTCTCAAAATTAATGAACATAAATGACTTAACACTAGAACTACCGGCGTTAAATTTATTATATTTTAATATATTAAATAAGTACTTTGAGGAAAGATGATCAATTCGGTCATTTGTTAATATTTCTCCTATGACTCTCCTATAAACTTTGAAAATTTTTGGACAAAATTCTGTACCAGTGATTTTGACTGGTTTGATAATTTTAGTGTTAACTGATCATCTTGAGTCCTCTTCTTTCAAACTTATTTAATATATTTAAATACAACAGATTTAACGACTGTAATATCACGTTTTATTAGATAGATGTGAAATATTTACGGTATTTTTCCACTACAAATTTTGTGAAATTTATAACAAAATTGTAGTACAACACTTTTAAGAGTAGCTTAATGAAGTATTAGAATATCGATACGTGGCGATGAAGTGCAAATCCTAATCAGCTGTCGCTGATAATTCTCAGTTTATGGCATCATAACCAATGCTGCGCTTTTCTCGCAAGGTGTTGCAGTTAAATAGGCGGTATGTGCGAAAGGTGTGCACGCTTCGAGCAAACTTTGCAATGACACATTTCTTTGATGAACTGTTATCTATAATAATTAGTCAGGTGATGTTCTTTAATGTTTGAAAGCTGCGTATAATTTGCATCTAAACTATCAGTATAGATTCTCAATTTTAACAGTCTATCTCACATTATATTTTATTTATTTTTATTATTTTGCAAAAGCATTATTTGGGTATTAACTTAAATTTGCAAAAGCATACTTAGGCTTTAGTGAATTTCATTGGGACATGTTCGTATTTTAAAGTATACTGCAATTTAAGAATTGAATTTGCAAAAGCATTGTTAAGCTCTAGTTCTCATTAGGACATTCTTATATATTAAATTAGAATATAATTAAATATAGTGACTGATGATAGGACATCAAAATAATCAGTTTGGGACGTTGCTAACGTGATTAATAATTGTTAACATTAGAATTACCAAGGCAGTCGAAGTGACTCATTCCTAATTATTTTATAAAAATCTTCTAAACTTATGGGAAAAATATACATTAGATAATTCACGCCCATCTTGTAAAATATAAATTACTGTATTGATAATCTTCTTAACTTCTTGATTTCTCATTTTCTAATGTAGTTATTTAATATATTTTAATATCAGAGATTCAACACCGGTAGTTCTAATGTTAATATATCCATATCACCATACTAAATAGTTGTTAACGTAGTTAAACATAGTTTCTATGGTTATTTTATCTCTGATAACCATTGAGGCTATGGTATATTAACACTAAAATTATTTCCTATTTTTAAATATACCGAATAAACACTTTGGAAAAGAGAAAGCAAGAGCTGAAAAATATGACGAATTAGGTAATTTATGCTTTTATAAAACATTAGTGAAATTTTTACTGCATGGCTACCCCATGAATGTGGGGAATTTTTCGAAAAAATCCAGTCGTTTTGACCCTCTTGGTAGTTTTACTATTAAATGAAAGTAGAGGCGAAAAATTTGAATCAACGGAGGAAGATTTGAAATCAGGCCCAATCTTTGAGACTTCATGAGAACCTGGCAATAAATTTCCAGAAGTTACGAGACTTGAATTTATTCCCTCTAATTAGAAGTTTATTAATTTCTGCTCTTTTTCCTGACGAAAGGGTTTATCATTATTATTCTGGAAATAAAGACACCTATGGTTTCCAGTAAAATTGCATTAGAATGAATTTACGGGGTGGATTCATCCCAGTTTCGAAGTTAATGATAAGTCGGTTCAATTTTGTTAATTATGATAGCAGGGACGAAATCTTCCGAAATCTTTGGGCGATAATAAAAATTAATTGGACAGTCGTAGGCATTCCGAGGCGTTAATCTTATCTCTGGGCTTTTTGCGTGTATCTTATCGGCTATTGTTTTCGAGTATTTTATTTGCTCTCAGGGAGTTTTCGTCCGCTGGTGGAATATTCTTCTAGAAATTCCATGAATTTAAGGGAACCCGGCGCACTATATTCCATGCGGAATTGAAAACCGTTTTGCAGAAGTTTACATGAAAGCAGTCGATAAGAAAGTAGAAAGATACTGTTATTTAATCTTTTCGTTGCAACGTCTGTATGCAGTTTTGATTATTGAAGTTAATTAAAATCGTGAAAATTCTTGTAGTTGTTTCAAAGTGGTCGAATAATTGCACAGAACACTGAGCACCCCTGTCTTTCTTGCGCCTCTACGTTCCCTGAGGGAAAACTACCCCTAAAGTAAATGACTCACGTTCAATCTTTCGCACGAAGTTTTAAAACTATTATAGACATGGAGAATTGTTTAGAATTACAATCAAACGATGTGATAAGGACCGTAAAACTACGTGAAGGAAACGTCGAATATTAAATAACAATCGTTAGTTCTAGTTTTTAACATTTTAAACAAAAATACTTTCTTGCCAGGTATAAATGAAAGTTTTCCTGCGCAAGTATTCATTCTTCACAGTGTTAATGACACTTAGTCCATTATAAAGTAACACTAATACAACTATGATCCTAATTATAGGATCTGCCACTTTGCCTTCAGTTCTACACCTCAGAAATAAAAGCTTCTCAAGTGTAATCTCAACTTCGAATCGTTTCAAACTTCGCCATAGCTCACAAACTTAGGCAAAACACCATCCTAACTATAATTTCAACTACAAACCAGCTAGAAAAATTCTCAATGACCCACAAACCAGACTAAAAGCTACAATTCACCCTCAAATTCCCCTTAACTTCACAAACGTACCCACGAACACCATTCTAACTATAAAACGAACTACAATCTATCCACAAACCTACTCAAAGACCCACAAACCAGACTGAAAGCTACAACCCACCCTGAAATTCTCTTTAACTTCACAAATTTATCCAAAAGCACCATCCTAACTATAAAACGAACTACAACCTGCCCACAAACATGCTCAAAACCCACAAACCAGAATAAAGGCTACAACTCGCCCTCAAATTCCCCTGAACTTCACAAACTTATTCAAAAACACCATATCAACTATAATTCCAACTACAGCCTATCCACAAATCACCTCAAGAACCCACAAACCATACTGAAAAGTACAACTCCCCTCAAATTCCCTTTAATTTTGCAAACCTACTCAAAAATCCCATCCTTACAATAAACCTAACTGCAACCTACCCACAAACCTGCTCAAAACCCCACAAACCAGAGTAAAGGCTACAACTCACCCTCAAATTCCCCTTAACTTCACAAACCTATCCAAAAACACCATCTTAACTATAATTCCAACTACAGCCTACCCACAAATCACCTCAAGAACCCACAAACCATACTGAAAAGTACAACTCCCCTCAAATTCCCTTTAATTTTGCAAACCTACTCAAAAACCCCATCCCTGCAATAAACCGAACTGCAACCTACCCACAAACCTGCTCAAAAACTCACAAACCTATCCAAAAGCTACAACCTACCGTGAAACCTCATCAAACCTCACGAACTCATGCAAATACCCACACCTAAAAAATCTGCAGAACTCAAACGTTACATCCTCCGTCCTCAAGTCCACCTGACCCCAATGAAAACCTCCCCCCAAATTCCTAAAACTCGCCCACGGCACTCTCCTCGCGATTCGCTTCGCTGGATTCTTTATCGGAACCGTTCCGTTCGTCACCCACACACATCTCCACGGTTACACGACACACAATGACGAAGCCGTACAAATAAAATCGGGGGAGCCGTCGTTGGTCCCCCGCGATAAGAGTCGCCTCTCTCGCTTTCCTCGCTCTTTCTTGCTTCCCTGGCACCTCTATCAGGATTGGGCGATCGACCCGGGCTCCTTGGGTTGCGTCACCGATGACCTTGATCGCCCACGAGCTTATTGATAAATGATTTCGAGCCACTTGATCGTCGAGTACTCGAGCATCAGTGTGGCCGTACTAAACGCGCTGATCAGGACATAATTAACCGAGATCTCGCGAAACGATCGATTATCGTGATCACGGTAAGTCTTCATACGGATTTATGCGATTTTCTATGGACACCTTCGCGGAGTTATGGCGAAGATCGAGGGGAGGGTGGACGTTGATGGACGGTGGACTTTTGGTGAACAATGTTACGAACGGTTTATGACGGTTGATGGACAACGATTTCTTGGATTCGCTGATCGGAATTGCGGGAATGTTTTATTATTTGGAGTCGATGCGACGGTGGTGCCGCGAGGGTGTTTTCAAAGTACCGGAGCTTCGATTAGAGTGATTATTCGGAGCTGAAGATGATTTGGTTTTAGATTGTGAAGGTTTGGAGAATTGTGGAAGTGGCTTTTGGGTTTGTGGTTGTCTGTGAAGCCTCCCGGTGTGGGGGCTGTGAAGCTTGTGGGGGTTTGGGGTGAATTTTGGATTTTGAAATAGTGAAGGAAGTTCGTGTAATTGCAGTGTAGTTTGAAAAATTGTATTTGATCGTTTGTGTGAGTTATGTGCTATGATTAATACATTTTGCAGACTTTTTACTGTAAATTAGCTTCTTTTAGTTTCTCTCAGGTTTGCTGAAAGCTTAGGTCAATCTTGGCCTTCAAACAGTAAATAAATTATTGAAATTATTAACATGTAAATTGTCTAAATTGTGGTTCACCTTTTGCGCGAGAAATTGCAACAAAGAGTACACGAACTTCTGCTATTTTTACCATTCAAATCCAACCCTTAAATAATTCGCACATTGCAAACTCTCCATAAAGTTAACAGAGGTATTTCTAACAAAAATCTATAAAACTTTGAACACTCTGAATTCCTCCTTTTTTCAATTCGCAAAGCTCTCTCGTAATCTCTATCAGCCTAATCTCGAGAACGTAGAAATCTTATCGCATTTACGAAACGGCCGCCATTTTGACATCGCAAAAAAAGAAACACCACAATGGAGCCATTATTGGATAAAAAAAATCCAAGTAATTTCTACGACCACCTATGAAACAATGGCCGACGAAATAAAGAAGGCGCATCCTCCGACAGCGGCGCTCTTCGGCAACTTCCGGTATCCGGCGGCGTCGCGTCGCGCGTCGAAGAATCGACGAGGCGTCTCGTGTTTTCAGGGGTATCAACCTATTTCCATCACGAAACGGAATGTTTCCCGAAAGATATCTATCTTGCTCCTCCGAACGCGGAGTAAAGATAATTTTATTTGTAATTTTTTACTCAAGAAACACGGAATTCATGAAATTGACGGGTTCTTTTACTTTTTTATAAACAATTTGGAAATTTTAAGAGAGGCAGTACGGTAGATATTTCACGTGCTACATAAATTACATAAGTAATCGTCTTCTTTGCTACTTGGTGCCTCTTTTGTCAAAGCATTTATTTATTTATTATATTTAATTATAACAGATTTAACTCTTTCTTTTACTTTTTTTGTAAATAGTTTTCTAATTTTTAGAGAAGCGGGAAAGTTGATACTTCAGGCGTATATTATATATTATATTATATGTTATAATACAGAAATTTTCTTTGCCGGTTTTTTCAAAGTAATTATTTAACATTGGGTTGGGAAAAAGTCTCTGCGAATTTTTGAGTAACTTTAACTAGTTTCACTTTCGCGCTAAGCAACGTTGAAATCTATTCTCCGACACAATATATTTAATTGTAAAAGATTTAAAGCCCATAGATCTAACGTTAATGTATATTATACTTTTGTTCTTCTTTGTAAGCTCTCAATGTTGATGAAAAATTCTTATTAATTAAAAATCCCTTCATGAGAATCATTACTGCGTTGATAAAGTAAATAATGTAATGTAAGTAATGCAAATTAAAATAACAAAATAACCAAAATAAAATAAAACAAACTAGCAAAATAGCCGTAACATTAAAGGCTGAAAAAATACAAAATCAAAGAGAAAAGTAGAAATTTGTATTTTGTTTTCTCCTATAAAATTACAAGTTAGACTCTCAATTAGTAAGCCCAAATTGAAATTTCCTGAAGCCAAATTTAATACGTGAAAATCTGCAGGAATCAGAAGCCACCTAAAATCAGAGGTTTTTGGCAAAATAACCGTAACATTAAAGGCTGAAAAAAATACAAAAACAAAGAGAAAAGTAGAAATTTGTATTTTGCTTTCTCCTATAGAATTACACGTTAGACTCTCAATTAGTAGGCCCGAAATAAAATTTCCTGAAGTCAAATTTAATATATCATCGCGAGGATTCTGAGCCCACCTTAAATCGTAGATTCTTGGCAAAATGGTCGTAACCTTAAAAACTAAAAAATACGGAAAGGAATTTATTGGCGCGTGTCAGAAGAAGTGTTCATGCTCTGTCACGTTCTTACATCCGATATCGGAAAGCTGTAAAGCTACCGCTTATGCAACACGCGCGACTCGCGAATGACAGGTTGTCAACGTGCGCATTAACGAAGCCGTTAATTATCCAGTTGCATACCTACTGGACCCAAACCTTTTCAGAAAATCCCCCCACAGATTCTTTTCTTTGCAACTGGTCATTTACATGAATTTTTGACGAGCCCCTGAAAGTACCAATAAGCAATAAAAATTTAAGAATTCCCCTAAAATAACATATTACTTTGAAACAATAAATTTACACTGTCCATGAAAATTTAATAGCAAATTACAAATTCTGCGCTACCATTTACAAATTTCAGTATCTCCTCAATTCGAAAATTCATCACAAAATGAGAATCCACCACGCAAAGTAAAAATTTCACCCCCATCAATGCAAAAATCTTCTCCCCACGAAACCCAGTCGACCCCCTCTAAAAATCTGCACCCTTGAAACTCCAGTCAATCCGCTCTAAAAATCTGCAGCACTGGAAACTCCAGTACATCCCCTCTAAAAATCTGCAGCACTGGAAACGCATCCAACCCCTCTAAAAATCTGCAGCACTGGAAACCCATCCAACCCCCTCTAAAAGTCTGCAGCACTGGAAGCCCTCTAACCCTAAGATTTCTTGTGATTTCAGAAGGCGGGGCCATAGAAAGATTTGCTGGTGATCCTCAATCGAGAGCCGGGATTACCTATGATCTCCCTGAGCGTCCTCAGGAGGACGTCGCTTCCGGCAGAGAGGCGAATTTGGCATCGTTCCTAATCCCATCTACCCAAGCAACCCTTCTCCGTTCTCCTCTGTCGAGCAGCCTCCTCGAAGAGATCTCTCTCTTGGACCGGACTCGGTGGAAAGGGTTGAAAGCAGAGAATTCCAAGCAGGATGGACATGAGCAGCGAGTCGAGTGCGGCTAGGTGGTACGAACCCCCTAGGACCACCCTAGAACCGCCCTCAGGGGGTGCCGGTGTCGCCGGAGTCGTTGGCAACCCTACCGACTACAGGGGTTACTACCCCCATGCGGGACCAACGGCGCACCACCCCGCTGCAGCGGCTGCACATTATGCTCACAGTAAGTGGAGACTGGTTTTTTTACGTTTTCTCTTTTTAGTTTTGTTCTTTCAATGAACGGGGGATGATTTGAATTCGTGGATAATTGGAAAGAGGGCAGGATGTAACCGATTTTCGGAGGGAATTGCGATAGTAGGAGTTTGTAATTTATTGTTTCGTGGGCGCAGGGGAAATTGAGTGAATGTTATATTTTTTTATGGGGAAAAAGAGAGAGAAAGGTTAGGATTAGTTGAAATTTTAAAATTGTGTGTTTATGTGGGAATATAATATGGGATGATTCGAATTCTTGGATAATTTGAAAGAGGGGGAGGATATAACCGATTTTCGGAGGGAATTGCGATAGTAGGACTTTGTAATTTATTGTTCTGTGGGCGCAGGGGAAATTCAGTGAATGTTATAATTTTTTATGGGGAAAAAGAAAGAGAAAATTTAGGGTTAGTTGAAATTTTAAAATTGTGTGTTTATATGGGAACATAATATGGGATTATTCGAATTCTTGGATAATTTGAAAGAGGGGGAGGATATAACCGATTTTCGGAGGGAATTGCGATAGCAGGAGTTTGTAATTTATTTTTCAGGGGGTGAAGGGAAAATTGAGTGAATGTTATATTTTTCTATGGGGAAATAGGTGGAGAAAGTTCAGTCTTAGTTGAAATTTTAAAGTGTGTCTTTATGTGGTAATACAATATGGGATGATTTGAATTCTTGGATAATTGCAAAAAGGGCGGGGGTTGTAACCGATTTTCGGAGGGAATTGCGATAGCAGGAGTTTGTAATTTAATGTTCAGTGGACACAGGGAAAATTGAGTGAATGTTATATTTTTTTATGGGGAAAGAGGTAGAGAAAGTTTAGTGTTACTTGAAATTTTAAAATTGTGTCTTTATATGGTAATTTATAGTGAAGGATCAACAATTTTTAATGTAGAGATGTTTACGGAATGTTAAATGTAAATTCCTATTCCAGAATAGTGTTCCTGTCATTGCAAAAAACATATAATTCTGAAAAAGTTCCAAAACCAGAATACTAAATAACAACCCCAATTGCAACCCTTCAAACTATCGAATTTCCTGCTAATTTCTCTGCTTAAACTCCACATTGCAGTAAACATTTGACGCAGAAAGACATCCAGAAACAAAATACCAAAAGATATGCATAAAAGTATGTATCAAGGCAAGCAACCCTTACAAATTGCAACCCCCGAGACCGTAGGTAATGTTTCAAGGTGTCGAAGTTCCACCGTGGCGAAAGTAATACAGTTTTCGCGAATGCACTCGCAGTAACGCGACGAGGCGCACGATTATCGATAGTTTCACGGAAGGGTTGCCGCCCTCACGTGAGGCCAAAGTTCTACCATCCCCCGGCGGCCATAAAAACAGCCGGCGACGTTCACGATAACTGCAACACGTCGGCCGCATTTTCTCGCGTGTCTCTCGCGACGTGGTTCAACGCTCGGTTAATGGTGCCCTCGGTCTGGCATCGTTAATTAAGATGCGAATATTTAATTACTCTAGGCCGTATCTCGAAAAAATTAACCCCTCGATGCAGCGAGAAATATTTCCGATTGTCCCAGGAAATTTCTGCGGGCGATTGTTCCCTTATGCTGATTACATTTTGCTCGATTTGGACTTTCATTTAGGGGAGGTTTTTTGCTTTTAGGATTCTGGAATTAATGTTGGAATTATGCGGGTACAATTTTATGTAGTTTGTGTTGTATTTAATTCAAGGGTATTTTTCATCTTTATTCATTATAAGAAATAAAGTTCATATTCGTGATTCACAATTTCATTCTTTTTTGTCAAAATTAACACTCGAACTTGGACAAATATGATATATTAAGTTGCAAAGACTACCTACTCCAAGAGGGTGGATAATGAAACTAACTAGGAGCATAGAAAATAGAACAGGAAATTCCAATTGTAAAGTAAATTATCATCAGAATTTAGCAGAGTAGGCACAAAATTCCAGATCACAATAGAACTCTTTGCAAGAAGATGTCAGTCTCGAAGGGGGCTGAAATTCCTAGGTGAAATAACGACAGTAGTTAAGGGAGACTATGACCGCTAAAAAAGTAAAGGCCCAGACTTTCAATCGGTGAATCCGAGTTCAAATCTTCCTTTGTCAACTCAGGAAAATTTGTAATTAATATGTAATAGTCTCGATGGTTCGAAATCCACCTAAAACTAAAATTTCTAGGCGAAATGACCACATTACTTTAGGGAGACTATAGCGGCCAAAAAGTAAAGATTCAGACTCGCAATTAGTGAACCCGAGCTTAAATCCCCCTTTTTCATCTCAAGGAAATTTGTAATTAATATGTAATAGTCTGGGTGATTCGAAATCCGTCTAAAACTAAAATTCCTAAGCGAAATTACTACATTACTTTAGGGAGACTCTAGCGGCCAAAAAGTAAAGATTCAGACTCGCAATCAGTGAACCCGAACTCAAATCATCCTTTGCCATCTCTGAAAAAGTTTTCCTAAATTTATAAAGAAGATCCTAAATTTCTAAATTTAAAATAATAGTCTCAGTGATTCAGAATCCACCTAAAAGAGTAGGTGCTAGAGAAAATGTTCATAGTTGAAGCCGAAAAGATGCAAAAAATTGAAAAGATTAGACTCGCAGTTGTTCGAGACGTATTATAATCAGCATCTAGCTTTCTCGAAAGACTCCTATCGCATTGAGAGAATGAATGTGAGCGATTCTCAACGCGAAAGTCGAAGGTTAAAATGTATATCGCGAGCCTTTTACGGCGCAGGTCGTCGTGCGCTTAGTGCGCAACACAATCGAGAGTCGATTATCCACTTTGGAGCACGCGAGCGCGCGTGCGCCCTGCTGCGGTAGCTTTGTCTCTCGATGCACTCAGGTTTATGCGCTCTCTTGACGCCTGGCAAATGACTTTTCATTTCGTGTCGGCGAACAGGGACAGGACTGACGATGCCGAAACCGTGAAAGCCTATGGGACTCGGAGAGATCGGCTCGAGACGGTGAAACCGAAAGCAGAATTGTCGAGGGTCGATCTGATGGTGATCCGATTTGCGGCTCTCTTTTAACTTTGCGAATTCCGGAGAGGTTTTTGGTGGGGGTTTTTAGAGGGAGATTATTTTTTCTCTGGTTATTGGATAGAATTAATGACTTTTGGTTTGAATTTATTTCGTACTGCCACGAAACACGGATGAGAAATCAGAATTTTATTCGGATATCACAAAGTGTCTCATGTTCTGTAGAATTCTATTGGTCTGAGATTCTTATTCGTTGGCTCTGCTTCAGCTTAGCACCATATCTAAACTAGGAAATTTCATATAACACTGAAGAATTGGAAAACAGTTGAGAACTTATCTCATTAGGGAATCATAAAATATCTCACATCGCCTAGAATTCTATAGGACTTAGTTTCTCCTCCTTTCGCTCTTCTGCACCTTAGAACCATATCCAAACTTGCAAATTCTAAATATTACCAATTAGAAAACACCTCAGAAATCATCTCATCAAAGATATTACGAATCATCTCACATCTCCAGCAATTCTATCGCTCTCAGTTTCTCCTTCTCTCCCTCTTCTTCACCTTAGCACCATATCCAAACTCGCAAATTCCAAATAACACCAATCACAAATCAGCTGAGAAATCATCTCATCAAAGATATTACGAATCATCTCACATCTTCTACAATTCTATGGGTCTCAGTTTCTCCTTCTATCCTTCTACTTCACCTTTGCACCATATCCAAACTTTTAAATTCCGAATAACACTAATCAGAAAAAAGCTTGGAAATCATCTCATCAAAGATATTGCAAATCATCTCACATCTAGAATTCTATGGGTCCCAGTTTCTCCTTCTATCCTTCTTCTTCACCTTTGCACCATATCCAAACTTTTAAATTCCAAATAACACCAATCAGAAAAAAGCTTGGAAGTCATCTCAGCAAAGATATTGCAAATCACCTCACATTTCCAGCAATTATATCGGCCTCAGTTTCTCTTTCTATCCATCCCTCTTCTTCACCTTACCACCATATCCAAACTCGCAAATTTCTAGTAGCACCAATCAGAATTCAGCTGAGAAATCATCTCATCAAAGATATCACAAATCATCTCACATCTAGAATTCTATGGGTCCCAGTTTCTCCTTCTATCCTTCTTCTTCACCTTTGCACCATATCCAAACTTTTAAATTCCAAATAACACCAATCAGAAAAAAGCTTGGAAACCATCTCATCAAAGATATTACAAATCACCTCACATCTCCAGCAATTATATCGGTCTCAGTTTCTCTTTCTATCCATCCCTCTTCTTCACCTTACCACCATATCCAAACTCGCAAATTTCTAGTAGCACCAATCAGAATTCAGCTGAGAAATCATCTCATCAAAGAAATCACAAATCTCCAGCAATTCTATCGCTCTCAGTTTCTTCTTCTCTCCCTCTTCCCCACCTTAGCACCATATCCAAACTCGCAAATTCCAAACACCACCAATCAGAACACAGCTGCGACCTTATCTCATGACGGAATCACAAACAACCTCGTATCTCCCAGAATTCGATCGTTCTCACTTTCTCCCCCTATCCCTCTTCTTCAACCAAGCACCATATCCAAACTACCACATCCCAAATCCCACGAACCATTCGCAAAACACCTTCAACCATATCCAACCGTCGTCTCCGATCCACCGCAAGCACCTCTCCCTTTTCGATCCAAAGCAGAACCACGCGCGATCCATGCCGCAACCGCGAGGTCAAAGTAACAACGGTTGTTGGAAAAGTGATAGCGCGTGCACGTTAAGTGTACGTAATACCGATAGTTTTTCGGTTCCTCATCGTTGGCCAAGCATGAAAAAGCGGGGAGGAACGGCACGCAGCAAGAAAAGAGGAAAGAGGGGCCCGATTCAGTCGGTGGACACGGCTAGAGAGGCGAAGAAGAGGGAGGGACGAGGGGAGGGCCCAAAAAGTGCACGAGGAGGCACGAAACTCGATACAGCCGGTCAGATCTTGAGGCCCTGGAACGCGATATCCCTGATTCCCGCCGACGTGCATGGATCATACTCGGCCCTCTGTTAGCTCGTGCAACCAAAAAACGACCGTCCTAATCGAAATCAAATCTCCGTCTCGCGAGTCCCTTCCCCTCGATCGAACCTACGGCGACTTTGTTTCTTCGTGATTCCTCGACGCTCGGCTTTTGACCCTGCCTTTTCGCGCCGATTCGACCAGCCTGTGGGAAGTATGTGTGTTTTTTGTGGGAACTGTACGAGATTTTAACTAGATATTGCATCTGTTACTTCAGTAGACTATCATAGCGGATTGAATATCTGTAATGCGCCAATTATGATAAATAGTTTACTTCTACGTTCTCTTAGTGAAGATCAGATAAACTATTATCGTTATTCGACACCTTCAGCCACCTTTCCCACCTCAAACCTCTCTTAATTTAATCAGGAACAACCTTTTTACCCATCCAAACAACCTTCCCCCCAAACTCATAATTAACCCCCCGAAACCACCTCTCATCGATTTCCATCCTCCCGATCGTCGAACCCAAAGCAACCGAGCCGCGTCGTTGTTGTGACAGCTGCTAAGTAGATCAGAAAAACACATTAATCCCTCGTGTACACGAGACACGAGTCTCCTCCGATCTTACTTAACACCATAGCCGATTTCCAAATCCCGTCTCGCATCGGCACGAATCAAAGCGACGTTTCTCCCGTCCCCGAGTACGTAAGGACAACGCGGCGGCGAAAAGAAATCGATCTCGGAAACAGCCGGGGAAAGGAGGATGGCAGGAGGGCCTTTGCTCGATCTTCCCCATGGAACTCATTAACGAAATCATTCTCGGGCTAACGCGGAGGATGTTTCTGTCCGTGAGTGATCGATCGACGAGAGTGGCAGCGAGGAATCGAGGCCGGGGGCGGCTGGTGCGAGCGAGGCTAAAAAATAAACAAGATAGGCGGAGGCGCACCGAGAGCGGGATGCATAATGCACAGTGGTTGCGGCAGACAGGAAGGAAGCGCAGCCAACCGCGAAGCCCACGGGCTCTCGGAGAGGTGCATACGTAATTGCAGGCCACGCGGGAGGCGCTGCTTTTGTAGGTTACCCTCTCCCCACGGACCTGCGTCTCTTTCTTTCCACGCTCGCTCGGCTTCTGTCCTTCATTCTGCGCCTCTTTTCCCACCTTACGTCTCCCTCCTTCTCCCTCCGACGTGAATATCTACCTCTGTCCTTCTCGCAGTCTCTTAGGTTGTGTCTTCTCTCGGACCCTCTGGTTTCTTTTTCCTCCTTCCGCCTTCTCTCTCCACCGCCTCGTCGCTGCTCCTCTTTCCGCTCCCTCTCACTTTCTCCTCTTCGTCATCCGTCTCGGACTTCTATCCTTCTCCGGCAAGTTTACCTCCTCGTTCCACGCTCCCAGTAACCTCCTCCTCCTCTTCTCAGCGACTCACCGTCCCCCATTTCCACCCTCCTCGATTCTCTCGCGTTCCTCTCGAGTTCGTTGCCTCCGTCCCACCACCTCCCTCGGTCTCTCTTTCGAGTTCTCACCGTGGCGATCACCTCCCACCCCTTCTTTCTATTTCTGTCTCGTTGCGTCTCGGTCTCTTCTCTCCCTCCCGTCGTTTCTCATCGTCGCGCGCGCGCGCTCTCCCACCCCTTTCCACTTCGATCTCTGTCTCTCTCCTCCTCTCGCTCCTGTCTTCCTCCCTCCACGATTCCCTCTCCAGGTCCACCGTATCCGCAGCATCGGTGCGTCTCTCTCCGTGGAAGAAGAGGGCCCGCGATGCTCCTCCGGAGTGGCTCGACGTGGCGAACGTTTATGTCGCGTTGCAAAACGTGCAACCGAACCGACCGGCGCCATCTTGCGCAAATGCACACGCCGACCGAAGGCGGAGTCTCTCTCGAAGGGTCTCTCAGTCGGATGTCTCTCTCTCTCTCTCGGTTTTGCACCCTCTTTCACTCGGAATCCGTCTCGCTCGTTCGCTTTGTCCCTTTACCTCTTTTTCCACCTAGCGCGCGCACGCGGCCTCGTTCTCAGCGGGCAGATGCAACGGGCGATGCAACGGACGATCAATCTTCCTCCTCTGCTGCGACTCTTTGACCTCTTCGATGGTTTCCGAAGGATGGGCGATGGTTAACACGGGGCTGGAGCTTTTCTTCGGGATGTTTTCCGGGTTGATGTGTCGTGGTTGTTTCACTTTGGATAGACTGTTTTGGGATTTGGGTGGATGGGAAGCGGAGAACGAGGTTTTTCTTGCTGAGGATCTGGGGATTTTCTTTTTTTTTCGAGCTGAGGGAAAATTCTTGGGTGGAATATTTAGTTTTAGGTGAATGTTCTGCATAAGTTGGTGGAGTTTGTGGATTCATTGGTCGATTAACGATGGCTACACGGGGGAGAATGTGTTTCGGGATATTTCGGATTTCTTGCTTGCAGTTTTTTTTATTATAGATGCATTGCAGGATATTTGAACGCCTCTATGTCTTTGTAACACCCTTAACCCTTTGCAGTCCTATGTTGTACCACACTCGACATAGCTTTTCACTTCACTTTACTTTCTGATGATTTAATATCGACTTTCCAATTTTGTAACGATTTTGCGATATCACCTAAACATCCGTCAGTACCTACAGTTATTCCTGTTATTAAAGAAAATGAATAACCAACGATAGAAACTGTTGTGAAATTAATTTTATTCAGGTCACTATAAAATTGACGAAATAATTCGGACCGCAAAGGGTTAATTTTAATACTGTAAGTCTGGTGACGCGAAATTGATGTTTTGCGAACTGGTAGTCTATTAACCCCTTGACCTACGGTAACGAATGGGGTGAAATTATGAAATTGAAAATATTAGTGAGACGCGTCGCGATCAAATTATTTCTGTAATATTAGTATTAAGTTAAATTATATGATATACAAAGTATCACTGATTAATCTTTATTTTAGCAATTCTGAATTATTGCAGAGGAAGTTACAAAATAAATTACTGTTTATTAATACATAGCTTAGTGTCATATCTGAGCAAGTAATTAGCTCGGTGGCAATATGGAACATTTGTTAATTTATTTCGAATTCATTGCTCATTTGTTAATTCATAACATCGTTAAAGGGATCATCGACTTGGGCGAAAAGATATTCAAAAATCTGCCGTACGCGAATAAAAGCAAAAACGGAGCCACGAAGAAGAATACAGGGTGAAATTGCATATTATTACGAAAAAGCTGCTGGGGGCGCCTGGCGAAATGAGACGTTATTTTCTCCTGGAATTTCGTGCGTCGATTTTATTATAAGCCCTCGTTGAGACTCTTTGTTCCACCTTGCAAGACTCTTTTCGTTAGTCTACATGGGTCCCCGTGGACTCAGAGAGTGGCTGATTCCAATGGGCCTTAGGACCCCAAAGGCGAGGTAGCAATTCGCGTGCTCCTTTCTGACATTTTTAGTAAAAAGTCAGAAGTCCCATAGAAGCGGAATAATTAAGAAATTTTACTGTTTTTTAATATTAAATCGACAGTGCTATTTTATTTAAAAGGTGCAACAAACTGTGACACACTGTAGACTGCCAATGCGGTTAAGTTTATTTTTCGATACTTTCTAATTTTTGTAAATTTTGATAAATGAAGTTTATTCTATTAAAATTTAAAAAAATCAAAGAATATCAGGAAATCGACTTTGACTTCTGAGCTACTCAATTGACAGTATACTTTAACGCCGAAGAAACACATTTGTCAGTAAAAAATTCTACAATTTATAATTTATTCACAACTGCAATAATTTCACTGGGATAAAATATTCACAGAATTGAAATACACACTTTAGAGCATATTTAAACGGAGAGAAAATTTCAATCCAAGTAGAAAATATACGATAAAGTAAATTCCGCAAATTTCTAAAGCCATTCAATGAACGATATCTCCATCTTGTGTCAACATTCTCACTGTGAGGCATTTAGCAAGCAATTATTACTCGGATAAAGTAATTTTCCAGTAAGCAGTAGCGACGAGCCTCCGATTAAAACGTAGAACCAAAGCAACACAATAATTCAGCGATGAGGCGTTAGAAACGCGTTTAGAAACTTCGTAGAATCGTTTCGCCAGCAAGTGCGAACGACTCGCGCATAATTTACGCGATTTCCTTTCTCGGCTGGATTTTCTCCGGTCGCAGTTTGCCGTGAATGAAATGACAACGTTATCCGTCCGCGATCTGTCCTGGAAAAAATGGTTCCGCGTTCAGCCTCCTCGGGCAATCGCGTGAATGAGTCCATCTATGGACCGTCTTTCCTTTTCTGCTCTGTCCTTTTGAATTCCTCGGTGGTTTTCTACGCCTTTGGAGCCCCAAATTTCAGACCTCCTTGCGAAGCTCGCTGTAATCTTTTTATTACTCCGACTTTTCTATTATTTTCAGTATTCTGTTAGTTTAATCTTGTTGCTGTTACAATTTACTCGATCTTCTTGAGGCGTAAGTTTGTATTTTGTTGTAAATTTGTAGCATTTTCTGAAGCTTCTTTGTTAAGTTTCTCATTTTGTAAATGTTTGGGTCTCTGGTTTAGAAATCTTTTCGATTTTTGGGAAAGGAAGTACTTGGTTATGAAAATGTAGAAGGCATTAAGCTTTCTGGAATTTAAGTTGTCAAATTTCCTACTTCCCAGTTCTCTACATCTATGAATTTCTGTCATTCTATGTGATCAAGTTTTCCACCTTCTCAGTATCAATTTTCCCAGCTCTCAGTATCTCGATTTTCCAACTTACAGGTTTTCCTCTTTGCAGGCTTTGATATTTTATAGTTTTTAGTCCCCAGCATCTCTGCATTTCTATCATTCTATGTGATTTTAAAAGTTTTCCATCTTCTCAGTATAAATTTTCCCAGCTCTCAGTATCTCGATTTTCCAACTTCTAGGTTTTCCTCTTTGTAGGCTTTGATATTTTCTTTTTCCCAGTTCTCTGCATCTCTACATTTCTATCATTCTATGTGATCAATTTTTCCACCTTCTCAGTATCAATTTTTCCAGCTCTCAGTATCTCGATTTTCCAACTTCCAGGTTTTCCTCTTTGTAGACTTCGATATTTTCTATTTCCTAGCTCTCTGCATCTCTGCATTTCTATCATTCTATGTGATCAATTATTCCACCTTCTCAGTATCAATTTTCCCAGCTCTCAATAGCAATTTTCCTAGCTCTCAGTGTCTTGATTTTCCAACTTCCAGGTTTCACTCTTTGTAGACATTGATATTTTCTATTTCCTAGCTCTCTGCCTCTGCGAATTTCTATCATTTTATCTGATCAATTGTTGCACCTTCTTAGTATCAATTTTCCCAGCTCTCAGCTTCCCGATTTTCCAACTTCCAGGTTTCACTCTTTGTAGGATTTGATATTTTCTTTTTCCTAGCTCTCTACATCTGCGAATTTCTGTCATTTTATCTGATCAATCTTTCTAGCTTCTCAGTATCAATTTTTCCAGTCCCAGTATCTCGATTTTCCAACTTCCAGGCTTTCCTCTCAGCTCTCTTCGTCTTCTCCTCGCATCATAGTTTCTCTTTTCGTCGTTTTCATTTTTCCTACCTTTCTATCATTCTCTCTACGCCTTTCTCTATCTCTCATTTCTATTTCTTCTGCTATCTCCTTCATTTCTATCTCTCTTCCGAATTCTCATCTTTATCCTCCCCATTTTATCTTTCTTTTTCTTTCTACATCTCTGCCTTTACCCTCTCTCATTTCTATCTTTCTCTTCTTTCTCCCATTGCTATCTTTCACGTTTCTCACATTTCTATCTTTTTCACCGCATCTCCCTCTCGCATTGGTCGATGCGAACGGTTGGTCCTTTGAAAGCGAGCCGGCGCTTTTGAATCCTTTCGACCCTTTGAACTCGTTCCCGACGCCTCCGCACAAAAGCAAACGAGTAGCCCATGCTCGAGGCGGCTAATTATTTGGAGTAGCCGCTTTGATGTCGAATGCTGCTGACCAAATGGAGATACATCGCGGCCACATATGTCCACTGGCTTCCATTCACAAGATAAATCGGCCGACAGACGCGACGAGATAAAGTTTCGCTGCGGCGAAAATTCCCGGCAAATCGCGGATTCTCGCGTGAAAACTTTTCCCACCATTCACTCGAATTCTTTGGCTTTTCACGTCCATCACGCTGCGTCAGAATGCAGAAACAGGCTGCTTCCTTTGAAAGCGGGACCTCTTCGTTATCGTTTGCATTAATCATCCTGTTAATTTAACGACGACCGGAAAATTTCCGCTTATGCGAATTTACATGATGAATGTCCCGAGATAATTCTTCTAATTTCATTCGTTCCACTTTTCTCATCTCTCCTAGGAATCTTTAATTAATATCAAACTTTTCCATCGATCGAAAATCCTGAAAGTCTCCAGATTCCTTTGCATCTCTGTTTTCGTCTTTTTGCTTACTAACTTTTTATTTCTCGACTCGATTGCTTCCCAGTATCTATCTCATTTCTAATCTTTCGATTTTTCACTTTTCCTCCATTCCTATCTCTTCATTCTGCTCCAATTCAATTTTGCCATCTCCTTACACCCCCATCTGTCAAGCCTCCACTCTTTCTCGTCTCAGCAACTACACCAAAACTTTTTCGCACATTAAACACTTGCATTAGCTGGTCCACAGACCACATTCCACCATACATACCCTAATTTCACCATACATGTAAAAACCTTCCGGTACAAACATCCCAAACAGCGCCAACGCCGCACGATCATCCGGTACCAACCGCGCGTCTTCGGTTCCAGCGCATCGTTAAACCTCTGTATCTCAATGTTATCCCCGTATTTTTAAATTGTTGCTGAAAAATCATGAAATGAACTGTTCTGTGAATAGAAAATTAGGCATGGCCGTCGTTTTAGGTGTAGTATGAAGCACGTCGAGGCTCTTCACCGTCGACGGGCGGTTGCTCGGCTGACGCAGGAACGCGCAAACGCAACCATGGTGGGTGGAATGCTGCTGCCTCAGTGGTTCTTAACCCGAGGGTAATCGGGGGTAATTTGCCGTATTTCGGGGAAGGGGAGCAATGAGTCAGCCACGGGCTGCTCCTTGTAATATCGACGAGATAGTGTGCTTCTTCTTCGTTGTCGATTAGCGATTTCAGGGAAGCATTTATAGTTTCAAATTTTGTATTTTTATGTAATATGATAGAAATACTACAATTTTACGAAAATAAGGAAGTTAGAAAAGGTGGTGCAATTGTGGTACCACTGGAGATAAGACTTTGCGGTCTGAAATGACAATCTGCCTTATTTGTGAAATTGGAACTTTAAGGAATTCCAATTTTTCATTAGATAAATGTAATTAATTCGGAGATGTTCTTTATAGTTGGTTAGATCACTGATATCAGATCAATGGTGATAATTATTGGATTTGAGGGATATTTAGGTGAGAATATAAAGTCTCTGGCAATCTCAAAAGGCGGTAGAATATTAACCCTTTGCCATACAATCACGTGTGACACTCGTGATACGGTAAATGGAATAGGAAATTTTCGAGTTCTCCAAAAACTATTAAATAGAATATATCTTGCGGTCCAGAGATAATGAAATTAATTCTGCACTATTAATATTGCGTACAATCATATAGAATATCAGAAATCCATAATGAATTTTTATTTCAGTAATTAAAACTGCGTTATTACGCACTCAGTCGCAAAAGAAATCGTAGGGCAAGGGGTTAATTAGAATATGAAATACACACAACATAGAAATTTGAAGGAATTTTGTTGCGCAGAGTTTCAAGTTTTGATTTATAATTCCGCTGCATTGTTAAACTATTGAGAAGCCTGCAGGAAATTTGTTTAATGGACGTTGAAGATTAATTCTCGTTCTGATTTCCTTTTGTCGGATGTTAAAGGCAGGATATTAGGGTGAAAGTAAGGTGAGAATAGTAATAATAGAATTGTTGTAAGGATGTTTACGGTTCACTTGCTGCTACGGTTTGCAGAACCTTTCATTTCTTACCAGGCAGAGAAATAAATTGAGGAGCATTAGTATTCAATTCACGGACAGGGATGTAGGTTGAGTTTCACTATTTTGTTTCGAATGTTGCACACATACGGCGTTCAAAAATACAAGGGTGGATAAAACTATATTCTCCATAAAATAATTACAGTATTTTAATTCGTACACACAGAACACCCAAAAGAAACACCTCGCAAACCAATTACGCAAATACAACATTCGTCCTCTCAAACTTGAAATATTTGCAACTTTATTATCAACAACGACGAAATTTCCCTTTATCAGACATTGGACCAGACACCGAACCCATTTTCCATATCATTTTGTACATTTTCCCCCGAAAATACTCACCATAACCACATCCCACCTCAGCGCCTGGGTACTTGCTGCAAACTTTCTCAATCATCCCTAAATGATCACCCCTTCGAGAATCATTACACATCGTATGCATGCATTTTCTAGCCAAAGAGACATTATTTCCAATGAAATCAACTGTGTGTAACAATTGACAGAGAATATGGACGAACCGGTGCATTAACACTAGAACTCCAAACCAGTCAAAGTGACTGGTATACAATTTTTTCCAAAAATTCTCCAAGTTTATAGGAGAGTCATAAAATAGATATTCTACGTCTATCTAATAAAATATAAACTACCGAATTTCTTAATTCCACTTTTTCAAACTACTTATTTAATACATTTAAATATAATAGATTTAACGTCGGTAGTTCTAGTGTTAAAAACGTGTCTGCCCACGGAGGGTCAATTCTACTTCCATGGGACTTCGCACCCACCATAGTCGTCAAAAACGAGATACAAAAATTTTAAAAAATTGTTAAAACATAGTAGAATCCTATTTTATGGTGCCAGTCCGCGTAGCAAAGCTCAGGGGGTGACATTTCCATGGTGGTTAAGAACCACTGCGGCGGATAGCCCGCAGCAACTGCAGGGCAACGCCGTCTCGTTAAACTAAAAGCGCGGACGCTCGCGTGCAATTCATTATTCGTTCGTTATCCGACGGCTTGGTATGCTGACTATGGAGAAGGACGAAAAAAGAGGAGAGAGAGAAGGAGAGAGAAAGCGGAAAATACGGAGGAGAGTTCGGTAGGCGTGGCTGCGGTGTTAAAAGGGATAAAGTTCCCCTTTGAGATTTCTGTTCTGCCGGGAAACGCGAGACGGTTGCGTGAAGTTTCCTCGTAGGATTGGCGAAATTTTTGCTCGCTTTTCTGCGGGACTTTTGAAAGTTCAGATGGAGAATGAGAATTCTTTCGAGGCAGCTAAAAAGTGAAGGGAAGCAGCTGCACGTTGGCTATGGGGGTTGAGGAGGTAAACGATGGGAGTTGCAATTAGCACGCAAAATTCTGAGAAATTGTTGAAATTCTGTGAAATTATTCCTATTTGTTGGACATAGCCTTGATGGTTCGAAAAGCAGCTGAAACAGTAGATTTTCTATCGTTCTGCGATTGTTTTAAAATTGTAAGTTTATCGAAGGATTTTCGTCGAGGTTTATTTTTCCTGAATTTTTTTTCTCGAGACAAAACTGGCCCAAACGAGTTGTTTCCTTTAATGTATTTGTTAAAGTTTACTACTATGTTATGTAATCAGTGTGATTGAAAAACATGTATTTATACTCTCGTGCGTAAGGGCATTTGTATTTTTTTGTGAATAAAGTTATTATTATTATTATTATTATTATCGAAGGACCAAACAATGAATTAAACGACGATATTCCATCGATAAGGCCCACCGGTTGGTGACTTCTCGCGCAGGCAGTGAATTTCACGCTGATCTCGATTCAGCTCGTGCTAGATATTCGATCGACGAGTCGATTATCATATTAACTGTCGGAATGCCGCATTCCGAGCGGAGACCGGTACAACTTATTGGATCGAATACTTTCTGCGAGCGTAGGCGTTGTCTTGCTTTGAGTCATCTCGCGCGGAGTCGCGATCGAGTAAGCGATTAGAGCGATCGATACGCACGGAGTTCGATATCACTGAATTCTGCGATCGGTTAGCTACTGAAGTTTATGGGGAAAGGAGTATGGTGAAATGATGGTGACACGTTCGCGGCTGGAAATGTATTTTTATGGTTTTCGTTTGTGGGAAATGTGCTTGAGAGAATTTCTACTTGTTTCTGTTCGGAGGCATTTGCATCGGAATGCAAAAGTGTTGGTTGCTAGCTTTTGGCATGGGAATCGAAATCACTCCACAATTCAAAAAAATTCTTAAGACTTTCACCCTCTGAAAGCCATAAAACCTCCCTCTTATGAGAAACTATATTATCAGCTTCCCAAAATCTCAAATTTACTTGATCAAACTACAATACAGAACAATTCCCAAAGAATTAAAATTCGATACTTTCATTTTTTTTCAAAAGATGATACTGATCAATCCTGCAGTCTCCAAATTCCGAAATTCTCAAATTACAGCACAAAATCAACCCAAATTAAGAGTTGTCACCACAAGGTTCAACCTAAAACTACCCCTAAAACACCAAATTCTCGCTGTCTCAAACTCCAGCGCAAACCCAACCCAAAAACCACCCCACAATTTAAAAAAAACCCTGAGACTTGCACCCTCTGAAAGCCATAAAACCTCCCTCTTATGAGAAACTATATAATCAGTTTCCCAAAATCTCAAATTTACTTTGTCAAACTACAATACAGAACAATTTCTACAGAATTAAAATCCTAAACTTTCATCTTCTCAAACTGTTATAAAAATCAACCCTGCAATCTCCAAATACCGAAATTCTCAAATTGCAGCACAACATCAGCCCAAATCTCAAGCTCCCACTAACAGAAACAACCTGAAACTACCCTTAAAAAACCCCAAACTCTATCTGTCACAAACTCCAGCACAAACCCAACCCAAAAACCACCCCACAATTCAAAAAAATCCCCGAGACCTGCACCCTCTAAACGCCATAAAACTTCAAAAAAATTCCCTCTTATCAGAAACCAGATACTCAGCTTCCCATTATCGCAAACTTTCCCAAAATCGCAAACTTTCATCTTCCCAAACTACGATACAAATCAACCCTGCAAACCCCAAAACCCGAAATTCCCAAATTGCAGCACAAAATCAATCCAAATCCCAAGCTCCCACCACAAGCAACAACCTAAAACCACCCCTAAAAACCCAAACTCTATCTGTCACAAACCCAACCCAAAAACCGCACCACAATTCAAAAAAATCCCCGAGACCTGCCACCTCTTAACGCCATAAAACTTCAAAAAAACTCCCTCTTATCAGAAACCAGATACTCAGCTTCCCAAAATCGCAAACTTTCCCAAAATCACAAACTTTCATCTTCCCAAACTGCGATACAAATCAACCCTACAAACCCCAAAACCCGAAATTCCCAAATTGCAGCCAAAAATCAACCCAAATCCCAAGCTCCCACCAAAAGAAACAACCTGAAACTACCCTTAAAAAACCCCAAACTCTATCTGTCACAAACTCCAGCACAAACCCAACTCAAAAACAATCCCACAATTCAAAAAAATCCCCGAGACCTGCCCCCTCTAAACGCCATGAAACTTAAAAAAAATGCCTCTTATCAGAAACCAGATACTCAGCTTCCCAAGCGTTCTCTCTGCACTCGTTCATTTTTCATCGGCAAAGTTCAGGATCGCGCGTAAGAACTTATTCCGCCGAACTGTCGATGGAAAAGCGGCGCCATATTCGCCTCGTCGGCGACCCGTTTCGAAACGAGCGCCTTGGGAATCGACGCCTAAGGAACTCGTTGGGATCCTAGCTCTACCTTAATGAGCCTGTTCTCCTTTTTCTCCGGGTTGCCGGCATCGAGACGGTTTTACCGTTCGGCCGCGGCATGCGCGATGCCAAGTTTTCGCCGGGCGGATTTACGAGGGCACGTATCACGCTAAGCGGCGCGATCATACGCCATGGGATTTATGGATCGCGATTATTCCGACGGCACGGCTGCGTTTATAAATCCACCGAACTCTCTGCCAGCACGGTGGAAACGTTTCTCTTACCGTTCGCCCGTTTACTTTCGACGAAACGGACCTTTTTTCGCGGATTGTTTCAACGGCATTTTGCGGCTCGCGGGTTTCGACGGTTTAAGACATTTTTTCCTTTTTTTCTAAGGGTTGGAGATGTTTTTGGATTTTTTTTTGGAGAGTTTGAGAGTTTGTGGGAATTGTAGAGGTTTTTGGATCTGGGAATTTTTATTGGGGGTGGCGAGGAGGGCAAATTTCTGGGGGACTTGTTCATATTGGCGGCCATTTTGGTAGCGTGGGGATTGATGGCAATTCTGCGGTTTTACTGAAATTAAGAATGCAATGTGATAATAAAATTAAATTGGATGGATGTGAAACAGATTCGTTTGAGACTACCATTGCACCTGTGAAAAGTCACAATTTAGAAAAATGTAATTTGCAGCTTCGATGTTTCTGTTTCGAATTTTCTAATATATTCGATATTTAACACTTGAACTACCAAAGCAGTCAAAATGACTGGTGCACAATTTTTTCCAAAAATTCTCCAAGTTTATAGGACAGTCATAGAATAAATATTCTACGTTCATCTAAAAAAACATAAATCACCGAATCGATCATCTTTTCTGCCTCTTGATTCCTCTTTTTTCAAAGTAGTCATTTAATATATTGAAATATAATGCATTTAACGCCGGTAGTTTTAGTGTTAATTATTGACATTAATGCTAAAACAACCAGCGCTGGATCTTTATATTTAAATATACTGAATAAGTACTTTGGAAAAAAGGAAGAAATATTTGCTGTATGGCCTCCCTATTTATTTTAGGAATTTTTGAAAATTATTAGCAACCGGCCTTGGTAGTTTTAACCCTAAGTAAAAAGCTATGTCGAGTGCAGCTCGTCATAGGACTGCAAAGGGTCAAAGATTTCTACTTTGCAAAGCTTCAACTTTATTAGAAGAAGTTTCACTGCAAAAATCACGAAACTAGCGAAATACCAGTGACATTCAACCTGCCAAAAAAGAAGTATCCATTTTCTCCGTTAGATTTCAGCACTTCGAATAATTTTCCAACACTTCACACCATAAAGAATGAAAAGCTACCAGTTCGAAATGGAAGAAAACCTCATCCAACCACAATTTCAACCCAAAGCGAGCAAAGGGAGCCCCTTGACCCTTTCAGCCACTCGCTGGAATGCAAACCCGCAAGTCGAGACCAACGGTCAGCCGCCATGCGAACCGTCCGCCATTTTGGTTCCGCGGCGTGGCGTCAGATAAAATTGCTCGCTCGACGGAAATATCGTCGCAAAGAGGTCGCATGAGCTCGAGAAAGAGAGGAAAAACGAAGCGGAGACACGGAGGTTGAAAAAGTGAGGCGAAAGCACGCAAAAACGGGCCAGAAACACGGCGGTCGTGGTCGAAGGGGGGACGCGGAGGAAGAAGAATGATAAGTATCCCGCGGTATGGAAGTTTTTACCGAGCCGAGAGTGCGAAGTGGCTCTTCTGCTCAGTTTTCCCCTCCACTTGCTGGGTCCTTTCTTTTTCTTTCTTTCGATTCTGCCTCGTTAAGCTTTTTTCGCTGAAATGTGAATAGCCTGGTCGTTCTTCTCGCACGTTCGCGAGTTTTGCCATTGGACTTTGATTTATGGGAATCGAAATCGTCACTTTGTTTTGTCGGTGGTTTCAGTGGAGTTTCGAAAGGTTTTTCGGTGGATGACTTTTGTTTAACCCTTTGCCCTACAATTTCTTTTGTGATTGTGCGCGCAATAACTCAGAATTAATTGTGGGAATAATAACTCAACACTGATTTCCGATGTACCGTGCAATTTAACGCAATATTAATAACATAGAATTAATTTCAATGTATACTGATCCACTGATATTTTCAATTGAACAGTTTTTGGAAAAGTTAAAAATTTCCTATTTTATTTACCGCGTCACGTGCGCCATGTGTCAATGTAGGGCAAGGGGTTAATGGTTGGCTTGGTTGTTTAGGGGTTGTTTGAAGGGATGAATTCTAGGTGAAACGACAATGGTAATTTAAGTCAGAAATGCAAGTGGGAAAAATTTAATTTGGGAATTTTTCACATATGAGAAAATGTCGTTTGTGTTGTTAATAAACAGTAATTAGTTATTTGGAATTTCTCGGGGAGTTTTGTGATTCTTTGAGGACGCCTGATGATTTGGAACTTCAAAGTTTCTTTATTTTCGTCTGTTGATTTTAGGAAATTATATTTGTCTTCAGAGCATTATTTAAGTCTGATTGGTAGTTCGTCAATCTCTGAGACTTTTAATTAATTATCAAATATTGCATTTCTTCCTTAGCGTTTTGTTAATCTCCAACAAATATTACTCAGCAATTTCATAATTCCAGTGTCTGTCAAATTTTATCTTTCCATTTATCAATAATTCAAAAGTTTCTATTTTCTTTTTCATGCACTTTAAGTTATTCGCCAGCTTTATCAAACAACATAGTAATTTTCCAAGTTTTAATCAATTATTTAATAAATTAGCTGTAAAATATCTCAAAGCAAATAAGAATTCTCGTTCAAAGACACCGAAAAATAGTGTAGAAAATTCGCAAATAATTTTTACAATGACTTCGAAGAGAAACATCATCCCTCAGGGGGGATGAACGATAAAAATTCGAGAGCATCGAGCAGCGGGTTGTTTACTTTTCATCGGCGCATCGGTATAATGCAGTAGATCCAATTACAGACGGGGCATCGCTGCATTCGATTAATTGCATGACGGTGCAGCTGCTCATCTCGTTGCACTTCCCCCTCTGCATTCGTAATATTACGTTTCATGCTCCTAAATTTAGACAGCTTTCTCGAGCGCTCCTCGGCTTCCATTTACAGCGGAATTGTGTCAAAGAATTACAAATTGTAACAGTTCTCATTCCGTTTCATCGGCTCCGTCAATCGAATTGTCTCAGAGATTCATAAATTAAGATTATCACCATTTGCCAGGATCTAATTCCTCGATTCACATTAATTAGGGGATGAGATTTCAAAAGTAAAGTACCTGATTTCTCCGCTGGATTTTACCGGTACGAACAATTTCACTGATCCGTTACAAACTGAGTTAACCCTTTTCACCTCATTTTATTTTCTCACGTTCCAATATCAGCTTTCTATTTTATAATGATTTTGTAATATTCCCTAAATATCCATCAGTACCTACAGTTATTGCTATCATTGCAAAAAAGTGAATAACCAACGATAGAAAATGTGAAATTAATCTCATTTGGTTCACTACAATTTTGGCAAAATAATTCTGACAGTAAAGGGTTAACCCTTAAAAGGTTTTTAAAAAAATCACGTTAATAGTATCAAGCGTGTAATTTCACCCCAGTAAATGAATTTTATTTTATAAATTTAATAAAGACATGTAAGTGAGATTAGATATATTATAAGAACGACATATTTCATGAAAATTATAAAATTAATTTTTTACAATTTGTTGCAAATATTGCGGTGCCTTTTACAAATGAATTGGCACATATTGTGCATCTCACAGTATATTTTTTAATGATAATGGTATCCCTACTGACGCCATAAATGACTACAGGAAAAATCGGCGTTACCGGTAATTCTATTTGTTAATAATATTAGAAGAACAATTTACATGGGATGATTTTTCACTCATGATACCTTCTAAGGGTTAAAATAATAAAAATTGCAGACTAACAAATATTAAAAGCAACAATCGCCATTCCGCCAAGCGACTATAGAAAATCCACAAAATTCTAATTATTATCATGATTGCAAGTTTGTAAATTAACAAGACTTAATTTCTCCATCACAACAATCATAATTCCCCGACCCATAGCGTTTAAAATCATAGAAATCTCCCGCCATTCCCAAAAACGAGCAGAAATAAATTCCTTCGCGCGCTCTCTCAACCGTCCGCCATTTTGGTACCGCCAAAACCACCGATAAATCTGCGTTTTTACGCGGATCTTCGCAGCTCGTAGCTCGAAATACGTCGACGGCAGAATGCTTAAATTAATACCCATAATTCAGCCGACTACCCCGAACGAGGTTTAGAGGGTGAACAGGGGGTTGGAGTTTGGCAAAACATTCCCTTGTTATCAGCGTATGCCGCGAAGGTGGCGGAGCAACGCTGGCAAGAACCACTCGATATATCGATCGTATGCTTCGTCCAACTTCACCGACGTAAGCAGGTTTGCATGCACCGTGTGCACGTTTCGCCATTGGTTGCCAACCACCCCCATAGAACGATCCGCAAATTTGCACGGGGCTTCGACACCCCCCGATGTCTCGGAGATAGTTTCTTGCGGGAATTGTTGCTGGTTTCACTTTGTGTTTTGGTTTCTGTGCATTTTTTAGCGGGAGGATTATTAACACTAGGTCGTTTGAATGTTAATCAACAATATTTAAAATTGTTAAATAAATATGTCGGGAGGAAAAAATACAGGGGGCAAAAAACTTGAACGATTTGAGCATTGCAGTTTATAATGTGGATGGGGAGAATTGGAAAGAAGACACTTAAAAAATTTTTAAAAATTTAGGACAAGTTGGTTTATCCATTTTGGCAGTTGTAGCGTTAATTAATATATTAACAGAGTGAATGCGATTCATTGGTTGCTGTTTTATCATATCTACCAGGGTGAAACTCTTTTTATTAACATTGAAACTACCCTGGTGGTCAGAATGACCGGTTGCAAGTTTATTCTAAAATTTTCCCCAATTGATAAGGGAAAAAATTCTGGGGATGAAATTCTCCACTTCTATTTTATAAAACTGGAATTACTTAATCAATAATCTTTTTCGCCGCCTAATTTATCTTTTTCCAAAGTATTTATTCAGTGCATTTAAATATGATAGATAAAAAGTCAGTAGTTGCAATGTTGAAATCGCATTTTTACAGTGCAAAACCGTTGAATGTAAAAGTAGCATTATATTCAGCGGCACCTTTAATATTTTAATACGAATATTGAAATATAAAATAATATAACAAATTCGTGAATATTATAATTTGAATGTCACTGAATTCTATACCACTTTCTACCGATGTCTCTCGCAGAATTCACCATAATAATTATATCACGGGTTACAATAATTATATATTCTGCAAATTATAAAATTTTCACGCTTTTCCAAAGTATTTCAAATTAGATAAAGAAAAATCGTAGCGAATGCGCGGTGCACAGTGCAGATTACGGTTTAATTGTGACAAAAATAAGTTCAGTTCATGGTGTACGTACAAACAGAACCGATCTCTGTCGCCGAGAAAGCAGTTCAATGGTTAATTATGGCGAACACCATCACGAAACGAGTTCGCAAGGCAAGGAGTTAAATTGCGGCTAAAGACAATGAGGAGGAATTAGAGTGGAAAGGTCAGGCGCATCAATGGGACGCATGAAAGGGACGAACAGATGGAACTTCAACTTTGGAAATTTATTATCGGCCTTAATACTTTCACTACGGGCGACAATGGTCATTCATCCTTATAAATTATGAGATACTCGTGTGTATTCATCTCCTAGTTTACGAGAATCCTTCTGTTATTCAGCATGGACCATCAAGAGATAGAACATCAGCATTACTTATGTGAAAAAAGGTGTTTGATCAGCGACGGATCGAGCGAGAGCCCCAGCGCTATAATTGTGGGGCTCTCAAAGTCGAATTGGAAAAAATGTTTCAAGAAAATTCTCAGATTGCGGGGCCCTCAAAGTCGAATTGGAAAAAGTGTTTCATGAAAATTCTCATTGAGTTACTAATGTACAAGAAAATCGAAAAGGCGTTATGTTAAGACCTCGGGGCCCTTTGATATCGCGGGGTCCTATGCGGTCACTTAGTACGCCACTGCGTTTGACGAAGCAGCCAGGAGCCTCAATTTTCTTAACACATTGCATTCTTAAAACATATAGCCTGAATTCCCGCATATTTTGTTTTAATTATAGAATAACATTGAATAATAATATAATATATAACACTGAATTGAATATAACGGTTCTTCGTTATTCGACTATATAATGCACACACCTTCACAAAAATTCTTCGTTGTAATGTTTTATTTAGTTATAATTGCAGTTCTTTATACGATGCTGCTTGAAATTTCAAATAACGTGAATCAACATCACTCGTCTCCAACGATTGAAAAATAAAAAACGTAAATTAACGTCGTCCGTCTTCCATGTGTTAAAACGTCTTTTTATCATTCGCTATTAATATCATTATTTCGTCTAGAATCGACAGTGTCAGCTAATTGCGAACCATCGAGGCTATATAGAAGATTCAGAAAAGATTCTTGACGATTTTAATTCACCTCCACTAATTAGAAGTGTAATATGCGGCCGAGATAATAAACGGGGTATAGACACACGTAAATTATTAAAAAGATTCACAACAACACTGAGAACTTAACTAACATTAATACTATTTATTTAAACAAACCTATTAATACCGTACTTTAACGAAAAACTAACATAAAAACACTCGTAAAATCACGCTCTGCTCTAGGCCCATCCGAGGCTGCATTCTGCGCGTCGCGACGTCACGAAAATACGCCAATTCGTCTCGCGTCCCGACGTCAACGTCGCATAAACACCACAGAAGTTTGTTTTTAAGTTCATGTCCCCAATAGAGAGCTCGATAAACCTTACCCCGTACCAATTCCAACGAGTTCAGCCCCTAATATCAAAACGATCAAAATACCACCAAGCTAATCAGTTCGACACTGCATTTAACTAAAAGAGGTTAGGATACCAGCAGCCAAGGAAGACACCGTGTCCATATTTGTTTCGCAGCGCCCTCTTCCAAGTCGCAGGGACACATCCGGTGATTCGTAGAGGAATCAGTGGCGAAGAACGGAGATACGCGTCAGAGGCGTCTCCGACTAACGAAATTAAGATCGCTAATGAAGGACTAATTACGCGTGTGAAGCTGCAAGTCGAAGCGTTATCGCGTATAAGGCGATACGACGGCGAATAGTCGGCGTATAAGGATGAAAGGGGAGAGAAAAAGAGGTCCATAATACGTCGTGTCAAGCAAGCGGGATCTGCACTTAATTAAGACGTCTCTCGCAATTAGGTACTTTTACGATCGGCATAAAACCCGATCATTCCGCGCACGCACGAATCAGGTTCCTCCTTCTACCGGAATGATCGTTTCTACGAGATCTCGCGTTCTCCATTTCCAGGCCGCCGATACCTGACACGGGAGCGGCCATTATGCTGGCTGATTGTCTGATCACGTTCTACTTGCTCGTAGCACGATGATGAGAGCCGATGGCACACAGGTCGCACGGTGTCGGAGTTCATTCGTAATTTCTTCTCTGGAACGATAACTCTTCGAGGTTGGGTCTCTGAATGGGAATCTTCGCCGTTGGGAACGGGTTTTTGGGGTTGGAGTTTTAGCTAGCGAAAGGGGTAGCTTATAATTTGATAGCTTTTTAGTGAAATGGACAATTTTTAGTGTCCAAATGGAGAGGGTAGGTCGATGATACTTGAGAACGCGTCGATGAATAAAAGTAAATTATATGATTTAGCAATTTTAGTAATTTTTATAACAGAGGTGCTACATTTTTAGCTACCCCTCAGTGATAACTAAACATACTGTGGAATTTCTGATGGATATGACTTGTCTAAGGAAGTTTAATCTGCATTAACACTAAACCTACTAAGGCGATCAAAATGCCAGGTTACAAACTTTTTCGAAAAATTCTCTAAATCAAATATTTCAGTTCTATATTATAAAACTCAAATTACTTTACACGTTGAATGTAATGGGGGTCACCGGTGACCGGCGGTATTGAATTCAATGAAATTTCATGTGACATATAAATTGTAATTTTTGGAATTTGTTAACACGGTTTCTACTACGGCTTTATTTATACCTTTTTCAACTAAAGATGTCGTTTGACGCCTTTGCGCTCAAATGTAAATATTTTGGAAATAGTTGGTAAAAACTAATTTCTGTTTAATATTTCTTATTTTGCCAGAAAATTAATGCAACATTGTAACAATATTAATTAAAAAATAGTGTTATGAATGAAATATATCGGGGTGTCTTTTTACACTTTCGGTAGAAATAGTGTTAATTCGGTCAGTATCTACGCGTTGGTATCAAAAAGGTAAAACCCTGCAGTCGATAAATCTCTTTCTGTCTTTAACCGTTTGAGTCCCAAGGAGCGCGATCGCGCTCTTCAGATTTTGTGTCGAAATGTCCCAGTACTCGGTTGAGACAAGCGCTATCGCGCTCTTCTGGTTTTTTCGACCGTGTTCTTCTAAAAGCCTCTGGGACTCAAACGGTTAAAGTTTCTGCTTTGTAAAGATATGATTTTAATAGAAACAGTTTCATTTCGGTAGAAATGAAGAAACTAGCGAAATACCGACGGCATTCAACGTGTTAACTGACCACATTTTCAACCCTTCAATTTTTTTCCACCCCTTCATTTTTTTTCCAAAGTACTTACTCAGTATATCTAAATATATGTTAGCGTCAACGTATTTAAAAAAAAGATAGAAGGCCCAGAAGGGCAGAGTGTGTCGATCCGCAGTGGGACCGCCGACATTTTCTTTAGATATACCTCGCAAAAAAAGAGAAGTCTCCTAACCTTCTATACCCCGAATTTTCTGTGTCATCTGAAGATCAGTTGCACGATAGCACATTAGAAAATGATAAAAGTGCTCTAATAAATGATATATCTAACTTGATTTTGCAACATTAAATTGTAAAGAATTTTATATATGTATAATTATATAAGTATTATAAATATTATAATCGTATAAAAGTGTAAATATTAAAATGTATAATTTTATGATTTTTATGAAGAGCTTGTGTTACTTCAAAGTTACACGGGCCCACAGAGGGTTAATAGGTATATCTAAATTTTAGTAGATATAATGACGGTAGTTTTAGTGTTAACGTTAAGCCTCCCCTATCACTGATCCCCTGCTTTCCACCCTCTTCGAACCACCCCCTCACTTCTCACAAACCGCACACTAACCCGCCGTATTTCTCTGTCCTTCCAGCAAGAATGTCCAGCAGCGGCGTCACGAGCGGCCCAGTCAGTCAAGTCTGCCGGCCGCACTTTCACAGTTCAGTCCTTCACCCCTGGCTGTCGGGCAGCGGGGCAGACACGTCGAAGACACCCTGGGGCTTCCCCACGACGACGGGCTCCACCGGAGGCGCGGTGAGCGACGACAAGCCGCAGAGCCCTCTGGGCTCCTCGTTACCACCGACCACCGGTAGTCTTTCGAGCCACGGTGGCGGTGCAGGTCACCACCTATTCTCCTTTCCCCCGACACCTCCAAAAGACGCGACCCCGGACAGCATAACAGCCAGCACGACCTCCAGCACGAACAACAACAACAACACCAGCAGCGGTAACAATAACACCAGCAGCAACCCTCTCTCCGGCCTCGGTGGTGGTGCCAGCAGCGAGTACCAGGCGGCCGTTGCACATGCAGCGGTGATGGGTGCATTCATGCACCATCAAGATGCCCTAGGTGCATCTGGTGGAAGCTCCTGCGACGTTAAGCCGACGGTGATGCTCGGACATCATCACGGTGCACCGTCACCCCCGCACCAACAACACAACGGCACCAACAACGGACAGAACGGCGGCGGAGCAACGAGCGCCGGCGCAACGTCCGGCCAAGTGAAGCAGCGCGAAGGTAATAACCAATCGGGTGCCGTCTCCGGCAGCCAACAGGCGAGCAACGCTCAACAGCAGCAGCAACAGCAGCAACAACAGCAACAGCAGCAGCAGCAGCAACAACAGGAGGCGTATCAGGGAAACAATGGCGGTGTGCCAGGCGGTGGCGGAGGCGGCGGTGGTGCAAGCTCACCCTCTTGCAGGGACAGTTACGCGGCCGCCGCAGCCGCCGCCGCAGCTGCGGCTGCTGCAGCGGCAGCTTCCAATACCCACCATGCCACTTCCGGGTCACAGTACGACCCGGCCACGACCGCGTATAACATGTACCAGCACCTGCAGTATCCTAGTTCCACCCATCACCACCACCATCACCATCATCACGGCGCCTCCTCGTCGTCTTCTTCGTCTTCGTCCCACAATCCGCACAACGGCAGTGCCGTTTCCGGTATTTTCGGGCATCACGGTACCGCAACCGGTAACGCGACCGGCATCGCCGGCGTTAACGTCGACTCGAAGTTGTTGGTCGGTCACGCGAGCGCGCATGGAAACACGCCGAGCTCGCCCTCCGCGCAGCAGCAGCAGCAGCAAAAGCCCAGGAACAAGTCGAGGACGTCCGCCGGTAAGCGGCACGCCTACCACGGCTCCCCCGTTTCTTTTATTTTTCTTTCATTATTCTTTTCCGTCTCTCTTTCTTTTATGCTTTTACTTTAGTTTACTTTGGTGGTTTCATTCTTCTTTTATGCCGCGGAGGGGTTACTTTGGGATGTTTTGAGTCGTTCGAACGGGGTGCAGTCGCTTTCGGTGGCGTCGGATGGATGTTGGGGCGGCTCTGTCGAGGGTGATTGACCCTTTGCGATTGTTTCGAGAGAGGCTCACGAGGGGTTTAATTGTTGATTGTTTGGGAAAAGTGGCGGTCGATTTGCCACTTTGAGGCGGAGTCCTGTGGGAGGGTTGTGACGTTTATTTGGGGTAAAGTTTCCGGGTTAGAAATTTCAAGTTCTTTTGAGACTCGTCTGAAGTTTTCGAATATAAAACGAGTTCTGTCATTTTCATTAGTAAAGTAATTAGTAGCATCAATAATGCTAGTGCATTATTATTAATAATGCTGAATTAAGTTACTTGACATTTTCATCCAATATCATTTATGTTTTTATTAAAATTAATGAGCAAAAATTACATTTCTGCCAGGTGGCAAAAATGTCTCTGATAAATCGAATAAATTGCAGAATTCAAGCGCAAAGTGTCAAAGCCTCGGTAGCTATTGAATTTCTGAACAAATGTAGTATCTGCCAGATTGATGGGAAAGGTTAAAAGATGGGTCGAGGAATTGTTGAAAAGGAAAAGCGACTGCATCCCCTTTTGCTTTCTTTCCCTGATTTTCCTGGTTTCCTTGGGTTCGAAGGTGTCCTTAGTTCAGTGTTCTGCTTTTTGCGTTCGATTTCGCTTGCATGCATGGGTCCCGATCGTTGGAACAACTTTCAAGTATCACGCAGATATTGTGTGCCGAGGAATTGTGCAAAAACTTATTCGAGCCATCGCATCCGGCTTTGATTGTTTTAACGAGATTAGAAGTTGCATCAACAACACGCCGGCGCCCATGCATTTCGCTTTTGATTTTCGTATCTTTGGTTTGCCTCCGTTATTTTAACATTTCTGAGTTTTATTCAACGTCTCGAACGCCGTTTCGACGCTCGGAATTTACGACTTTTATGAGACGTAGATTGAAAATTGCATTTGAACTTGGAAGTATTTGAAAATCAAGAATTTTGAGAGGAAAAATTATGGCATTTGTTTTTAGTGATTGATTTATTTTGAGGAGTCAATTTGACATTCTTTTAATTATTTGAGACACGTTTAGCGGTGATTAAGTCTGAGAAATTGGATGGATTTGGAGAACTTTCACTCTTTGCGGTTATAAATTGAGTTACACTCGGAATTTTTCTCTGTCACTGATCATTTTAAATTTCAACTTTGTAATAATTCTGCTGGTAGTATTTTCAGAAGAGAATATTTGTTGGAGGATTTTTTAAAAATAACTATTTAATCGTTACAATTTTAGCTTCAGAGAGACTGTCAATTTTCAATTTCTCTATAACGTCTCACGCCTAAAAAAAACTATCTAATGCGTTTCAAAATTGCACCTATTGAGAAAAATCCTAAATATAAGTTTCCACCATTTCGAGTTGACTCATTTAAAAATGAATTAACACCCTCAAAATCAGTCATTTAACAAAATTGAATATTTGATTTGAATATTTATTTTATAATTCCCTAAACTATGAACCTATACTAAAACTCAAAATTTGCCTTTACTCAGAAAAAGACTAAGAATCATTTTCAGAGTTGAATAAAAATTACGAAAAATCTCCGACAAGTAAAGAAACTCTAAAGGTCAAAGAAACTTCAAAATTCCTTAAACGGCGAACGAGACGCGTTTTTATTATTCCTTGGTTCAAATTTGATTCTGTTTCCTTTAATACCCGACGAGCTTTTGGTGGCGGTCGTCTTTCGCTTACAAGTTCGTTCAGAAACACAGTTTTTTTCCTGGTTTCTCTCGTTCCTCGGACGAGAAACGTTTCCGACGAGAGGGAGACACACCGTGATTTTTGTATTTTGCCTCACTGATGTGTTTTTTGAGTGGCACCCGCGCGACAGCGAGCGTGAAGCACCACACCTGATTTTGAGGATGACATGGCAATCTATTATATACGTATTTACCTATCTGTCTCTCTATATATATATTATAAATACACACAACCACACACGAAAGAGTGCACAAGTTTTTTTTCCATGTGGTGTGGCTATCGCTGCGTTTTTCTTTTTGTCACAGCAACATCTCCCTCTCGAGAAGAGTCCGCGCGCCACATTTTTACGTGCTTGCGCAGTCTCCGCAAATTTTTTCGAAATTTCGGGAAGAATCACTTTCGCGATTAATTTCTGATTTCAATGTCAACGGGAATTCGTGAAACATTGGAGGATTTCGGTCGCGAAACGCGGGAGAATTCGAAAAGGACATAGTCCCGCGTAAATTTGAATAATGCAGCGGGAAAATTTGAACGTTGGTAAAACGCGCGAAAGTTTAAACGAAGATTGGCTCCCAATGCAAATATTATCTAAATATATCTTATATAAATATAATATTATATAAAATTGAAGAATTCCATCGCGAAAATTCGAAGGAGGATTCAGGCGCGCGTAAATTCGCGCGGGAAAGTTTGAATTGGTGTAACGGCGTGAAGAATTTAATTGGGAAGTTTCGAAATGTGATTTTTCGTTGTTGACGATTATAACTGATAGTTTGACGAGGTGTATGACTAAAAAAAACGGCAGGACTGTAAAGGAATGGGAATGAAACGGTTGAAAAATGCCGGATACGTTGATTGCTGTAATAATAGTCGGTCTCCAGCGAGGACGGCGTGGTAAAAATCCTAATTCCGGGAACAATGGCCCGACTTCGCGCCATCGTGGAAGTCCGCTAATTAAATCGACTTACGAAACACTGGCAGCCTCGATGACGAGGAAGCCGGACGACCTGCGGATCTATGGCTTGCTGCAAAAGCCGTGCAAAAAATGTTTCAGGGGAAATGGCATCGAATTGTTGACAATTTTTGAGAAAATTTGCATATTAGATTCGAGGGAGAATATTTTATTGTTTTATTGGCCAAGAATAGCACTTTCAGAGAGGGTTGAAATCATTGTAGGATTTTAATTGTTACATTTCTTGACTGTGGTTCATTTTATCTAGAATTGCAAAATTTCAGAGGGTATATCTTAATATTATTAAGATTTCACTGTGCAAAATTTTTGCAATCTATTTTACAGTATTTTACAATCTATATTTTTGTTAAGCCTCTAATTTCTAAAGATTCTGAAACCACTGCGAATATAATTTTCTGAAATTCATTATTTTGGAATGGCAATATTGTGCAAAATTTTAGCAAAATCTCCAATTTAATTATCCAAAGTCCGCGTTCTTAGAAACCACAATAATCGATCCAAGTTGCAAGAGATAAAGTTCCATTCTGAAATGCAAATCGCGTGCAAAATTTTTGCACACGCGTCGTGAAACCATTTCTAACGTCCAACTGTATGCCAGAAATTTTCGTAAGACCTTGAAAGATCGGATAAACGGCGAGCAGGATCGCAGGCCTTGAAAATAGCTCTCATGGCAGGAGCAAGTGGTACGAAACCTTCGCGGGAGTGAAAATATCGCAATTAACTCAACGATAATTCCCGTACAGGAGGCTTAATTGCCGCGTAGACTTTGTTGCATTAATTAACGTCTTTCCTCGGCTAAAAATAGTGCGTTTTCTCTCGGTTTCGGTTCGACGTTTCGCGCTCTTTAATTCGACAGCAGGCTGAATAAATTGCCGGTGGCTTTAGCCATCGTCGGGTTTTTTGCATACTCTAACGATATAATTAGTATAATAGCGGTTAATTTACTGGCACTAATGCACTTACAATTAGCGGGAGGCATGGCCCCGCGAGTTGCCTGAAAAACTTACGGATTTAAATGCAACAGAGACAGAGTGCACGATCGAAGGGAAACCACGGTGAAATTCCCATGAAATTGCAGAACTTGAAAGTTCGACGAGGTTGGAAACTTGAAGAATCATCCTTGTTCCCCTTCTGCATTCTTCGTTGTTCTCGAAATCGTTGCAAAATTACAGTGTTTCACTCAGGGCAACTATTTTTCTTTTACATTTGTTCAAATTTGCAATTCTTACAAGTTTCGTTCCACTTGCTCGCTGCTCATGAATTAGAAAATTCGCCAGGAAAATAAGCGATTTCAACCCTCTGAAGTTCAGACTTTTTGGCAATAAATAGTTATTTTTGGAAGAAGTTCAAAATTCGATATATAAAATATATCAGATAAATAATTAATAGAAATAGAAAAGCAGACTTGGCAATAAAATTCAGGACTAACTTATCAATTAAATATTAATTATTAAACACTACATATTACATACATATATATTTTATATTTTTTATATTTATATATATTACATTTATAAAACTTAAGTATTATTTATATATATATATATATATATATATATATAAAGGTAAAAAATATATAAACTATTTTATATATTTTATATAACTATCTTATATAAAAATATATAAAAAATATATATATCTTAAGTATTATTTTTTAAAAACATTTGCTGGGTTTTAGTTACGTAATGAAATATATGTAAATGTTGATTTGTCAAATTTTATAATCAAATTTTTAATGAGTCAAATTGGCTGAGTCCGCAAATCTAGTGTCAAATATTAAATATTCAACGTTAAACATTGAATATCAAATACGTAATGTTAATATTCACCATTAAATAATAAATATCGATACATTCAAAGCAAAAGCGTAAGTGAAGAAAATAGAGAAAATAACGTGAAAGGTCAGACGTGTAGTTAGCTCTGCATTTGATGCTAATTGTAAAGAGGGGCAGCAATTTTCGTGTCCTTTCGTGCCCTGACGTCTATGTCTACGTGAACGAGCGTCATTTCGCGTCACGGGGATGGTTCTGGGTCGATATTCACGGGACGACCTGTTCAGAGAATCTTCGTGCCAGAAATTGTTCCGTTTCTCGGGTCTCTCGGCGAATCGATACGGTCGAGACATCGATACGAGTCCTGCAAAATGTATTTACTCCAAGAAGTATTAACTTTCGCGTATTTTCAAATCCCTGAATTTTTTGCCGCGCTAATCGAGCTGGAAAACCGATGCGGAGATTTAAAAATGAAACTTCGTAAAAGATTACTCTTTGCAGTAGCTACCGATAATCTCGAGGAGGATGCAGCACGAAGGACGATTCGAGAACCGCGGATTTTACGTTTCGAGAGAAACTTTCGTCCCTTCTTCGTACTTGTCCCTTCGTCCTTCCGTTGACCTTGCCATTGAAAAATTTCCAGATTCGATCGAAACGCTGTCTATCAATTTTCTTTGCAATTTTGTGTCCAATACTTGAAAGGAATTAATTTCTAATTATGTTATCTGAAGAATGTAAGCTTGAAATGTTCAAATTTTGCTGAATCTGGAAATTTGCAATTTTCCTGAGTCCCTTTGCTGTCTGGTGAGGGTAAACTAACGGTGGCAGGTTCTCTTCAAATTTCCAGATTGAATTAAGACGTTTACAATTTTTCCTTACAGTTTTATCAAACACTTAATGCAGGAAATTATTTAAAAAATATGTGTTGTGGGTGTCAAAATTTCTCTGAATTTGGAAATTTGAAATTTTCCTAATCCCTTTGGCTGTCTGGTGAGGGTGAACTTACAGGTTTTCTTCAAATTTCCAGATTCAATCGAAACACCTTTGCAATTTTATCAAACTCAAATTCAAACAATAACTAATTGTTTAAAGAACGTCTCATTTAAAAAATGTATGAGCCGTTTATTTTGAAAGTGGCATAAGTCACTTCATGGAAAAATACCGATTTTTCAATGACTATATGAAATTATTTATATTCAGAAAAATATAAGTATCTAAGGTAACAAATATGGAAAGCGACTTATCCCACTTTCAAAATAAACTATGTTAGAAATTCTCCTGAATTTGGAAATTTGAAATTTTCCTCATCCTTTTTGCTGTCTGGTGAGAGTAAACTAACCGAGGCAGGTTTTCTTCAAATTTCCAGATTCAACCGAAGCACTTTTGCAATTTTATCAAACTCAAATTCAAACAATAACCAATTGTTTAAAGAACATCTCATTTAAAAAATACATGAGCCGTTTATTCTGACAGTGGCATAAGTCACCTCACCGAAAAGTACCGATTTTTCAAGAACTATATGAAATTATGTATACTCAGAAGAATATAAGAATCCAAGGTAACAAATATAGAAAGCGACTTATCCGACTTTCAGAATAAACGGCTTCTATGTTAGAAATTCTCCTGAATTTGGAAATTTGAAATTTTCCTGATCCCTTTTGCTGTCTGATGAGGGTAAACTAACGGTAGCAGGTTTTCTTTCTCCTTCTTCCAAATCTGAAAAGTTCTCTCGTTATTAACGAGACGGTAATTGGACGATCGGTTCGATCGACGAACTCCTCGAACGTCCATGGTCCTTATGGGACTCTGCTTTTGCTCTGGTAATCGCTTGATATGGTATGTCTGCAACTGCATGCGAGTTCACAGATTTTATTCCTGTCGAGTTTCTCGAGACCGATTCGTTCTCTCGATTCGCCATTTTCGAACACTTTCAACGGTCACTCGAAATTCTAACTGCATAATTATTGCGTTAATTAAAAGAGGATTCGATTAATTGCTGTAATCGCAGGAGAATTACATTGACTGCAGGTAATTTTTCTAATTAACGAGAAGAAGCTTTCGGAATTGCAACAGCATTATTCTTTGGTCCGAGAATATTCCATTGTAAGTGTATTTCATTAATTGTGAGGGAATTCCATTAATTACAATTGTTTTTCTAATTAACAGAAAGAAAGTAGTAGAGTTGCAGGAGTACTTCGTTAGCTGCGAGAGAATTGTATTAATTTCAAGAATATTCCATTAACCGCGAGAGAATTGCATTAATTGCAATTATTTTTCTTATTTATTTCTTATTTACTTTTCTGGTTAGAATGAAAGCGTTAGAATTGCAGTACTCCATTAGTTGCAGGAGAATTTTAATAAATGCAAGAACATTCCATTGTAATAGTCGTCCATTAATCACACGGAAATTCCATTAATTCTAATTATTTCTAATTAACAAAGGAAAAGCGTCAGAATTCCAAGAGCACTGAATTAATTGCAAGAAAAATTCCCCAATCACAATTAATTTTCTGACAAACAAAAAGTGTCGGACTTCACAATTATCTCTTTTAATTAACAAGGAAAAGTGTCAGTTTGGAGAAACTCGGTCTCGGCTTTTAAATCCGCGAAAGCACTCGGATCCTTATTTTTCAAATTAAATGCGAAGTCATTGCTGAAGTTGGATCCAGTGCTTCACGGATGGTTTAGATGGTAGTGTCGTAATTATTCAAAGTGTTGCACAAAATTTGCCGGATGATTAACGTTATTTTCATTTTCCTCGGACGATTTCCGCAGAGGGTCGCGAGTGCGTGAATTGCGGGGCAACTTCGACACCCCTTTGGAGACGAGACGGAACCGGTCATTACCTCTGCAACGCGTGTGGCCTCTATTACAAGATGAACGGGCAAAATCGACCTCTCATAAAACCGAAACGGCGCCTGGTAAGTACCTAAGCTAATGTGATTTTTTCAAATTTTACTTTATACAATTTTCTTGAGAATTTTCAATTTGACGACGCGGTCGACTCGGCGATCGTTTGGACGCGGTTGCAGGGAGTTGCTGGAATTAATTAAAATATTATTAATCGTTGAATTCCATTTGCAATCTTACCAAGTTTTATCTCAAATTCTCATCATCAGAATTTTTGAAGATTACTGAATTAGATATTAAGATATAAAATATATTAGTTTGACAGTAGTGTATCAGATTTTTGCGAATGACTTACCGTAAAATTAAGTTTTTCTAATTTACTAATTTGGAAAATCTTTACGATGGATTTTTAATTTTCACAGTATTATTAAAGCAGAAATTTTCATTGGGTAAAAGTTTTCAAAATTGTTGAATTATATTAAAATTTGTATGACAGAAAATGTAGCTGAGGGGGTGAAAACGTGTGCACAATATCGAAATATCTGGTTTAGGTCTTTATTTCTAATTAACAGAAAAAGCATCCAAACTTTCGTCGAGCTGAAAGTATTATATTTAATTAAGGATAATTGAAGAATCGAGGACTTAATTTCGATCTTAATAAGTTATTTATAACGTTCATCCCTTCCGTATGATTATGGCGGACAGGTACCCCCTACGATTATAATTGACAATTAGTAATTAAATTCTGCCATAAAATAGTATCTCTACTTGATGAATTGTTTATTACAGCGAAGTTACAATATCTCTTTAAGCTCCTTAATTTTTTATTACATTATGAACCAAGTAATTCATTGCAGAAAAAATACTCTAATAAAAATGATCATCTGCAAAAATTCCCATTGGAACTTCCAAATAGCAGAAATTAATAAAATATGAAATTATTCCCCAAAACATTCGCGTTAATCAAGGTCCTTCAAAATTGATTAAAAACTCTACATAATTTTAAAAAAATTAGAGAACCATTAGGGTCACATCTCACAACCCTTTTCTATCGTTAACACCCCCTTAAAACAACAGCGCTGCCTTAAATACATCACCATACAGAAGTTCACCAGCCCAAAACAAAAAATCACAGAAAATCGGGTGATTTTCCTTATCAGTGAAAAGTTTTCGTGAAAACCACTCGCGTTTCGTTAAATCAGCTCAGGAACCAGTGACAGTAATATGAAAAGTAATCGCTAGAAAAATGTCTGCACCTGCTTGGCTGTCGGTCGCTCGTAAAAGTACGTCCTTGATCGTTTCCTTCGCGCTGGCGAGTCGCACATATTTAATTAATACACGCGCGGAAGAACGGAGTTATGTGTTTCTCGCGATATGTAGATGCAGTCATCAGAATGCAAGATAAAACAAGGCCAAGTTAATTTCCTGTACGCGACGATTAATACGCCATCTTCTCAACGATTGGACAGTGTCCCTTTTTGCCACTTTGTTCCTTGGCAATTTCAAACTTTTTTTGGAAGTTATTCGGAGATTTTTGACCATTTTTGGTAAATGTGTTATGGAGGTTTGGAGGTTGGTTAACTTTTAGATGTTGAGTTTCAAGTTTGGTGAAAGTTGCTTGGAATTTAGGGGTGGGTTTTGCTCAAGTGGTTTGAGGAATTGCGAGTAATTTCAGAGTTCTTTCGGTGATCGTTTAATTTGTGTTTTATTGAGGATTTTAAGGTTTAATGAATTTAGAATGCAGATTTTGACAGATTTTTAAATGAGGATGGCGAAATTGAGGGAATGCTTAGGGTTACTACGCTTTTTCAGGTTTACTTGGTGAAAGTTTTTGATCTTAGAGTTTGAACTTTCAGATTCTGAAGAATCTGCAATAAGAAATATATTAAGTAAGAGATGTAATATTCCAGAAGTGTGCTACATTTTTTTTGGTAATCCAAAATTAAAAATTCCAAGATTTTATTATTTAAATTTTGATTTTCTAATCAACCCTTCGCAGTTTAACGCCACTAACTGGTACAATTTCTAACACAGAAAGAAATTTTTACATTGACATATAATAATTATTTCTCACATTCATTCGAAATGTCCATTAAAATTTATAATGACCCTCGCAAAAAGATATAAATATCGGGCCGTATGTAATATCATAAATCTAGTTTGAATTAATTTAAAAAATCGCGCGAATTCAAATGGAGATGATTTTGCAAGTGGGATTTTTTGCAGATGTAAACACATGCCGGACATCGAAACTTTGTAATTCCATGCAAAATGTGACATGTGTACGCGAATATATTTTACGACGAAAGTTTCCAACGCGGACGGTTTTCCTTGAACTTTAATGAACGCGTCACTTTTGTCGTTTTATAGTTATTTTGAGATTCCCGCATAAAAATGTCTGTTACTTCACGCTGTTGACGAGATGTCTGCACCATGGGTGTCGCTTTTGATGAAATTCCGAAATTTTTATGTGGAGAATAAGCAGTCTTCTTTTTCGGAGATCGAAACGAATATTTTGCTACTTCGACACCTTCAGAAAGGAAATTCTTCCCACAGAATTACTAAACCCATATCTATTTAGAAACCGGTATAATTGGAAAAACATTCCATTTGAATTAACAGTTGAGCCTTCAGTTCAGTTCAGAACAGTTCAGTCTTAGGCTCGACCCAGAACTCAATAGTTGAGTCTTCGGTTGCTACAATCACTCAACAGTTCAGTTTTCGGTTACTCCAATCACTGAGCAGTTGAGTCTTCGGCTGCTCCAATCACTAAACAGTTGAGTCCTCAGTTACTCCAATCACTGAGCAGTTGAGTCTTCGTCTACTCTAATCACTCAACAGTTGAGTCTTCGGCTGCTCCAATCACTGAGCAGTTGAGTCTTCGGCTACTCTAATCACTCAATAGTTGAGTCTTCGGCTAGTCCAATCACTGAACAGTTGAGTCTTCGGCTACTCCAATCACTGAACAGTTGAGTCTTCAGGTGCATCGGTGACTCAACACTCGAGTTTAATAAAATCAGCTCACCCTAACCAAAATAACCACCCCAGCCAAAGTCTTGAAGCACAAAAGCAAAAATTTAAAATTGACACCATCTTAAATACTAAAACTATAGAAATAGCCGCGATCTAACAATGAAAACCTAAAATCATCGCATCCTTCTATAATCATTCCCCAAAATCCCTAGCAAAGCCGTACAAAATTCCCCAGTCACCACGTTAATATCTCCGTAGCGTCGACTCGACGTGCAAGCCCTGCAAATGCTCGATTACACGGGGAATCTCTGGAAAAGTTATAGGAGCGTGGCTCGTAGGTGTTAGAAATGTAAATTCGGTATCGAGAGCGGGATTAGAGAGGCGGCCGGGTATTAGGCTACCGGGGATCGATATCGCGAAGGGTAACCGGAGCTTTCGTGCGATCGGCTCGTAGCTTTCGCGTGAATTCCATCTATTTTTGGCGACTCGGCTGGCACCTACGTAGACGGAATAGTTTCGTCGGATGTACCGATGCGGAAATTCGATACCGTTTCCACTCTTCCTACTGCGTTTCAACCCTGCTTTTGACGATTCAATCGCGACCACGTGGAGGCCCTGTCCCTCTTCCTTCGATGGGGGTTCGACGATTTTCTTTCTTTTCCTGGTGGAAGTTTTACCTTGTTTTTCCTGTTGCTGAGGTTCAGTTTGTTTCTCTCTTGCCGAAGTTGAGTTTGCTTTCTTCCGCTGCTGAGGTTCAATTTGTTCTCAGCTGTTCTTGAAGCTTAGTTTATTTTCAGCTGTTGCTGAAGTTTAATTTGTTCTCAGCGGTTGTTGATGTTTAGTTTCTTTTCTGCGGCTGCTGAGGTGTAATTTGTTTTCAGCTATTGCTGAAGTGTAATTTGTTCTCAGCTGTTGCTGAGCTTCAGTTTGTTTTCTTCCGTCGCTGAGGTTTAATTTATTCTCAGCTGTTTTTGAGGTTCAGTTTATTTTCTGCTGCTGCAGAATTGTAGTTTGTTCTCAGCTGTTGCTGAGGTTTAATTTGTTCTCAGCTGTTGCTGAGACTGTAGTCCATTTTCTTCTGCTGTTGATGTTTCAATGAGCGAAGTTTCCTAACATATTTGACATGAATATAATGTTGTAAAATAACTAAAATATTGCTGAATATATATCTATTGTTAATTTCAGTGTTTCTATTCTGTGAAGATGTAAATTTCACGCTAGATGTACCAAGCTCTTCAAAATGACTTGCGCAGAATTTTTTGAGAATATTCCTGAAATTTCTAGCGCTGTTTCCCTTTCAATTTTCTACGCTTATACGTTGTTTGCCTTCTGCATTTTCTTTGTTCCAACGTATTTATTTATCATTTTCAAATATATTAGACTCATCGTCGGTAAACCTAGTTTCAAAGCAAAAACTTCAGCATGAATTTTGTTAAAGTTAAAAATTTTGTTAACTCTAAGAATATTTTTAATAAAATTCAAAGTAGCAAACCCCATCACCTACATCAAAAAACGTTCAATCAGCACAGTGATTCGAAACTTCCCTAAAAACAGTTAATCCTAGACGAAACGACGATTGCAGTTAAAGCTTAAAAGATAAAGAGTGAAATTAATTCGAAAAATTAGAATTTCTCTGCTCCATCACACCATGCATCACTCATGCCCCCGCGTAATTACGTTAATCGCCGTGAAAACGTATTATTACGCAAAGAAACGTGAATACGCCGTGGGTGCACGATGATTTTATTTATCGTCCGCGATTTCACGGAGCTCGCGAAGAAGAGGAACGCCGTAGGTTCCGCTTTATTTTTTTGAAAGACCGCGAGATCAACGACGGCGAACAAACAATTCCCTGCATTCCGGCGATGCAGAAGTGCATACTTGCACACTGACGTTTCACTATCCCTCTCGCGGGACTTTCTCTCCTGTGCGATAGAGCAAGCCTGATGGGATTCAGCCTTTTTCTTGGCATCATGCTCATTTTTGTAATTACGCCGTGCACGCAGACTGAGCTTATTAATCGTCGCCTTTTTAACGGGCTGCCGTAAATCTCCAGCCTAGTTCTTCGCAACTTAGAACGTTAACACGTTCGCCGTCGTCCGACGGGATTTATGGGGCAGGATGAAAGTATCTGGCTGACGTCTAACTTCCGATGATGATCTTTGCGTTTTCGTTTCATCGAATGACGAATAGGGTGAATGCAATAATTACTTTTGAGAATGACGTGTTTTTTAAACGTTGAAATTCTAAGCAGTCTGTGAAATTGCGTTGAAGGTTTATTAAACGAAAGATGGGAATGCAATTTTAATGGGTTTTCTCTTTTTGTTTGTTTCTTGGCTTTAACACTAGATTTACGAATGTTTATTATATACCTATCTTTTCTGAAGTGAGAGAATTTGACTCATACGAGAAAATTGAAGTTTTTGCAATGAAAATAGCTACAAATCAATTTAAATGAAAGATTTATTATTGGAAAATTCATTGAAAACATTTTTAAGAAGTGAATTTTATAAAATATTTAATTCTTTATTATATTTTCTTATTTTAATATAAAATTTTAATATTGAATATATTAACAATCTTACGGTTTGACTGCACTGACTGTTATTTCCGGTGTACAGTTAAGAATATTAAAATAGCTTCTATAAAAAAATCGTCCCTGAAGAGGTTAAAAAAACAATTGAATCGAATCCCCGATAGTCCGTTGACGAACAACGGTACAAAGTAATTTCCAGGCACGAGGATAATTCATCGATCGTGAAGAATTAAGGAAAGATAATTTGCTCGCGGCTTCGAAGGAACACAAATATTATGACAGGACGATGAGCCGTCCCGCCCACCTATCAGTCATTCGGGTACACGCACACGCGTGGATTGGTTCACGCATTTCGTGCTGGCAGCGGAGCTGAATAAAATATGTATCGGTTTAAACTGGTAGGCGTCACTTATCGCTCGCACGTGTGTCACACTTTGGCCGTGCTGTAATTTTCTTTCGTTCGCCTTAATTTCTTCCTGCTTGCTCTTTTTTTTCCCCCTCGATTCACCCCTCTGTCGCCTTACTTCGATCGGACGGTGACGTTTCTTGAATTGTTGGAAGGAATTAATAGGTGGACGTGATATTACGTTTTTTGGGGATGGAAAATGAGGGATTTTTAATGGTGCTTCGAAGGAAATTTTAGGCAATTGTGATGCGATGAAAGTAGGTGGTGACTTGTGCCGCAAATTGGTAGGAGGAGAGGAATTTTATGGAGAGAAAAGGGTGTCTCTTCTTTTACGATTATTGTTGAGTGTCTTCCTGTGACTGGAATTAGGGAAGACGTAATATTACGTCCTTCTGCGATTAAAAGGACGCCGAGGATAGTGTCTCAGCCATTTAAATGCGGCTAGAATTAGGGGAAACGAAATATTACGTCCTTGTGCAATTAAAAGTACGGGGGATAGTGTTTTATTTATTTGTCTCCAAAAGTGAAATCATGTTTCTCTGAGTAAAAGCACAGTGAACGTAATATTGCGTCCTTCTGCGATTAAAAGTACGCTGAGGATAGTGTCTCAGCCATTTAAATGCGGCTAGAATTGGGGGAAACGTAATATTACGTCCTCGTGCAATTAAAAGTACGCGAGCGGTAGTTTTTTATTTATTTGTCTCCAAAAGTGAAACCATGCTTCTCAGAGTAAAATCACAGTGAACGTAATATTACGTCGTACGCCTGTCAAAATTCACGGGAGGACGTAATATTACGTCTGCCTCTGATCAAGGTCATACCAAAGATAGCAATATACCTTTGTGACTGAACCAATACTCGACGTAATATAACGTCTATGGTTGTGATCATACTCTCTAACTTCACTCACGACGACCGTAATATTACGTTCTTCGATTGAAATACCAGCTACTGTGATTTTAAATTTTGTAAAAATTTAAACTCAAAAATCTAAGAAAATATAAGAAATATCGAAGATACCGTTGTGCGATTTAGCGACGGAAAGAAATCTCTGTTTGTGCTCTTCCTTCTCAGCTGCATTTATCAAACTTGGAATTTGCATAAACAACCGCAAATTATCAGTTATCGATCCCCGCCCCAAAAAGACGGCATTACTCGTGCGCACCTTGTAAATAGGAATGTCCGCGATGATTCGTTTTTGCGACGAGTTAAATGGCCGGCAAAGTGTTGATAATATATGCACAGTGTTTCGACTCAGAAATTTCGTCCAGGATTACGGGTTGTCCACGGCGAGCTATCGATTTTTTCGTTCTTTCGGTAATTGGCACCGAGACGAGGTGTGGCAGGAAATCGTCGATCTCCCGCTTTTTTTTCGCGCCCCTTCATTTGCTTTCACTGCGAATAACTCGAGATTGATTTTTTGCGTGATTCCTCTGGAGAGGTCCTCTCGCCTTTTGTTCGATCACGGACATCTTATTTAACGATTAAATTAACCCTTATCAATAAACTGTTAACACATTACCGATCGTTATTGTTTGAGCATTCTACCCATTTTAAAGGATTTGTTTCGGCTTAGATTGCCTTAAAAAAATGACAATCTCTTTGAAAATTACAAATGATTCTCACGAACTCCTTAACATACTTCCACTGCAATAGTAAATAACAAATTAGTGATTGCCGTGGGAACCGATTAATAAACTAAAAGTCTAAGCGTTGGTGACAGAAAGCCTATTTATAGGCTACCGGTCGGTAAAGTGTTAAGACACCTGAAAAAATTGTTTATTTACTATAAATGAGCAGCTATTGAGCCGAGAAAATTATGTGTCAAGTATCCCACTATTTGAAAACCCAGCTAAAACAACAGAACAAGAACAAATGCAACCACCCCATCTCAAAAATCCCCCAAAAACACGCTTGATTAACCCCTCCCGATTGCCCACCCCATCGATCCACCCTCGAAAAACTGCAGCCAGACCATCAGGCCATCGTTGCTTCGATAGTGCAAACTTGGCATATGCTTTTCGCACAATATGTCGCATTTTTACGTTCGCCCTGGGAGCGAATCCGGTCACAGATGTGTCGAAAGGAGAAAAGGAACGTCCGCGATAAGATCAGGGAAACAAAAGCTGCGCAGCGCCAGGTATGCGCCGTTGGGCCCACCCTAGCTGCAATAATAAAGTCGTGCCTCATATCGGGCCCATACGTGAAAACGTATTGTAAACGCGTGTCTCTTCCGTGCCGAAATTCCATGCGCGTATTATGCGCGAGTACGCGCACGGTTAACGTCCTCCGAAGGTGAGCGTCGATGGGGAAGATAGCAAGGGTTGAAGCCTCCCCCTTTGCTCAACCGACCGTCGCCATTTTCGATCGCCCGGCGAGATAGCGGGCATAGAACAGCTGGGACATTTTTTGGACGTTTTTTCTTCCCTTCCCCCTTTCACCGTCCCTCCATGGCTGCGTCGTTCTCTGGCCTCTTTATTCGCGGGCGCTTCCTCGACGCAACAGGGGCGGGTAACGTTGGCAGGGTGCACGATTTACCCCTGGATAGGCACGTTTGTCGGCGAAATGGCGGAAAGGTGGGTATAAGGCTGCAGGAGGAACGGCTGCGATGGGTTTGGGGGTTTTGGAGGCTTGAAAGATTTGAAATTGTGGGTTATTGATGGCGGATAGTGTTTATTGATAAACTGAGTTACGATAAAAAAAGAAAGGTCAAGGTTTGAGGGTGTTGGGAAACATTTGAAGGTTTGAGAGATTTGAAAAAAACAAAAGTTAAGGTTTGATAGGGTTGGATAAAATTTGAAGGTATTGGAGGCTTGAGAGATTTGAAATTGAAGGGGTGAGAGGGTTATTGATGGTGGGCAGTGTTCGTTGATAAACTGAGTTAATATAAAAAAAACAAAGGTTAAGGTTTGAGGGGGTTGTGAAAAATTTGAAGGTTTGAGAGATTTGAAAAAAACAAAAGTTAAGGTTTGATAGGGTTGGATAAAATTTGAAGGTATTGGAGGCTTGAGAGATTTGAAATTGAAGGGGTGAGAGGGTTATTGATGGTGCGCAGTGTTCATTGATAAACTGAGTTAATATAAAAAGACAAAGGTTAAGGTTTGAGGGGGTTGGAAAAAATTTGAAGGTATTGGAGGTTTCAGAGATTTGAAATTGAGGGTTATTGGTGAAGGGCAGTGTTTATTGACGAACTGAATTAATATAAAAAAACAAAGATTAAGGTTTGAGGAGTTTGGACAAAATTTGAGGGTATTGGAGGTCTGAGAAATTTGGAATTGTGGGGGATGATAGGCGGAGTTTATTAATGATCTGAGTTAGTACAAAAAAAGAAAAATTAAGATTTGAGGAGATTAGAAGAAATTTGTGGGTATTAGAAGTTTGAGAGACTTGAAATTGAGGGTTATTGATGGAGGGCAGTGATTATTGACGAACTGAGTTGATATAAAAAAACAAAATTTAAGGTTTGAGGAGGTTGGGAAAAATTTGAGAGTATTGGAAATTTGAGAGACTTGAAATTGAGGGTTATTGATGGAGGGCAGCGATTATTGACGAACTGAGTTAATATAAAAAAACAAAGGTCAAGATTTGAGGAGGTTGGTCAAAATTTGAGGGCATTGGAGGTCTGAGAAATTTAGAATTGTGAGGGATGATGAGCAATGTTTATTAATGAACTGAGTTAGCACAAAAAAAGAAATATTAAGATTTGAGGAGATTAGAAGAAATTTGTGGGTATTAGAAGTATGAGAGACTTGAAATTGAGGGTTATTGATGGTGGGCAGTGTTTATTGATGAACTAAGTTGATATAAAAAAACAAAGGTTAAGATTTGAGGAGGTTGGGAAAAATTTGGGGGTATTGGAGGTTTGAGAGACTCGAAATTGAGGGTTATTGGTGGTGGGCAGAGTTTATTTATAAATCGATTTAAAACAAAAGACAAAGAATGGCGCGCATAAGCTGCAGGAAGAACGGCTGCCATAAGTTTCGGGGGAGGGAAGGAATTTACTGGGGGAAGTTGAGGTTTGAGGCTGTTACGAAAGGAATTTGAGGGTATGGAGGTTTGAGGAATTTGGAATTGAGGGTTATTGATGGTGGGCAGTGTTTATTGCAAAAAAGTATGGGGTTTTCACTGACATGCTTGCACCGGGTTGTTGACTTTGAGTCTTTGGATAGAACTTTTGCCGAAAGTTGCTGGCTTGGCAAGTAGCTACGGGATTATTGATTCGTTGTGCGTTCAAGGTATTAGGGAGGGATTAAGGCCTAGCAGTTCCCAAGTCGATACATCAAAGCAGAAAGCACCGATTACAAACTTCCCTATTAACATTAAGTAAAAATATCATTAATCAAAACCATCCCCTACCGGCTACACAGCACTTCTTCGACATCCCTAAAACTCAATTATCACTTGCACCCATTAACACTAGAACTACCGGCGTTAAATCTATCATATTTCAAAATATTAAATAAGTACTTTGAAAAAAGAGGAATCAAGCGGCGGAAAAGATTCTCGATTTGGTGATTTATGTTTTTTAAGATGGACATAGAATATTTATTCTAAGACTGTTCTATAAACTTGGAGAATTTTTGGAAAGAATTGTGTACCAGTCATTTTGACTGGTTTGGTTGTTCTAGTGTTAAAAAATCATCAACTTACACATCCACCCCTACAAATTAGCAAATCACATCCACCATACTCCCATTCAAATATACCAATTTTAATATCTAATACAAAAAGAATTCAAAAACTCCACCTTGAAATCACCAATCGACGATGAACCTCCCCACCCCAATTTATTCTCTCGAACAAGACGGCACATAGCAGGAACACAGGCAGCCGAAAAAAATCCCATAGGATCCTCGATGTCACGTCGATCATTCTCGAAGATCGACGATCCCCGTGTTCCGTTGCAAGAGGGAAAAGAGACGAGGCTCGCCGTGGCAGAGAGGAAGACGGAGTAACCTTCTGCGTGGAGTTGCTCGTTAACGGCTGTCCTACACGCTCTCTCTCCTGCCACCCTTTTCTTTTCTCGTCCTGGCGATCCTTATCGTTCGCCATGCCATGCCATGCCATGCAATGCAATGCTCGCCGAGTTACGGTCCTCCGGGCGTTCCTGGAGATTCCAGCAGAAGCTGCTGCGCCAACAGAAGCACCGGCGAACTCCATGGGACCCGTTAACCCTGTGGAGTTTGGGGGGAGGGTGTTCGTTAAGTTGGATCGAAGTTGAACGGGGAGTTTGTTGAAAATAATCACTGACTATTGGATGAAATTTGTTGGAGGGTTGATTTGAAGAGGAATGGTAACCCTTGTTCTTGGGGTGGGGACTTTGGGGTATGGTGAAAGAATAGGGTAGAATTCGAGCTTAGTTTGATTCTGTGGTGTTTGGGATTTCAAGGACGGAAATTTTAATATATCAGATTGCATAAATTTATTTAAATTTATTGAGTTGCTTAATGAGAGTTGCTCAGAATTTTCTGAATTTTTTTCAATATTAATTTTATTAAAGTTAAAGCTTAAATTTATTTAAATTTATTGAGTTGCTTAATGAGAGTTGGTCAGAATTTTCTGAAATTTTTTCAATATTAACTTTATTAAAGTTAAAGCTTAAATTTATTCAAATTTATTGAGTTGCTTAATGAGAGTTGCTCAGAATTTAATGAATTTTGTTTTAATATTAATTTTATTAAAGTTAAATTAAAGTTAAAGCTTAAATTTATTCAAATTTATTGAGTTGCTTAACGAGAGTTGGTCGGAATTTTATGAATTTTTTTCTACTATTAATTTTATTAAAGTTAAATTAAAGTTAAAGCTTAACTTTATTTAAATTTATTGAGTTGCTTAATGAGAGTTGATCAGAATTTTCAGAATTTTTTTTAATATTAATTTTATTAAAGTTTTGCTTCTTAATTTAGTCTTCCATTTTTAGTATTCCAGTTTCTAATGCTCCGAATAATTCCGCAATTTTACCAACGTGAAAGTAATTGTTCCCAAAAATAATTGATCATTTATTAGATCATAAAATCGGTAATTCGGAAGCCAGCTGAAACTGCAGGTCCCAGCCCGATTCGTTTTAATTAATGTAGGGGTTAAGGTTTATCAGGGGGTCGATTGAAATCTAAGCTTAAAAATTAGACTCCCAATTAGAGTATCCGAATTCAAATCCCCCGTCATCGCTTCCATAAAAATACCCCTTATCTCAAATCCCCCAACAAATTCTGCAGTTCTGCCAACGCAAAAGTAAAAAAAATATTTCTGCTCGCAGAAAAGACACTAATTCGAAAGAACCTGCATCTAAAAAATGTTCACAATGCGGGAGATTACGAGAGAAAAATACCCAAGAATTGTCCGTTAGAATTCTACAAAAATCTTTCTGTAATTTCGTCCCCCTTTCCACAGTTCTCTTCTCGTAGCATCGTTTTTCTTTACGAGGCTTTCGAGTACTTATGGATACTCGAGCACCCCTGTAAGTGTCGTCGCGACGATAAACACGACTTTACGTGCGACATCGAATTTATGAGGAACGATTTCAACGCGAGTTACTCGCTTTCGAGGAACGGAGGGCCTGCTTTGATTATCGCTCGAATGAAACGCGAATTTTATGGATTCGCCTCGTCGCCGTTTATTCCGCTCGCATACAAATTCTTTGGATTTACCTGGGGCTATTTCTACTATTCCTTTGCCGTTGAAATTTCTCGGTACGTTTCACATTTTTACACCTGGCCGATGGAATTTTTTCGGATTATTGAGTCACTTTTGAATTTCTGCTTTGATGCTCGATAAGAATTTTCGTGGGTGTAAACTTTTCCGATATTTCTGTCGAAAGGAATTCTATCTTTGCGTGGAATTTAAGTTTGCAAAGATAATGGAGAACGAAGTTTTGTCACCGAAAAAAAATCCTATTGCCTCATTTATTACTGCCGATATTTTAAAAAAATGTAAGATAGAAAATATTTTAAATAGAAATATTGTTACCGAAAAATAATCCTATTGCCTCATTTATTACTGTCGATATTTTAAAAAAATGTAAGACAGAAAATATTTTAAATAGAAATATTGTTACCGAAAATAATCCTATTGCCTCATTTATTACTGTCAATATTTAAAAAAAATTTAAGATAGAAAATATTTTAAATAGAAATTTTGAGATATTTATATATAGCCTTGGTTTTTTTAAATGCACCTTAAAGCGTCTTAAGCGAAGTAACACTAGCAGTTGAAGTTGAAAAATGCAAAATGATAAAATTCGCTTTTAAATGAAACCCTTCAGTGCGATCTTTCACCAAGAGTTTTTCAAAGTTTGCAGTTACTTTTAAGAAAGCAGGACAATTCCGTCGAAAATTCCAATTCTGCTGCGCGAAGGAACTTATATGAAGCTTTTAACGCCTCGGATACAATGCGAAATCGTGGAACTCGGCTGCCATACAATGCCATTCGGGCGACTATTCATTTTTCACGCTGAGATCACGAAGGATAACCCTTCGGACCCGTCTTTCTTTGCCTCTCGGTCCTCCACCTACTTCAGAAGGATAAAATCGTGCCGCGGTTCGATCATCCGCGACCCCCTGACCCATTCTTCTTCCATGGTGCTACCGCTTGCATCGTGGTGGGGGTTGCTTTTACAAATTCCAAGTTCCAGGGTGAATTCCTCCAGTCGAATCCATTTTTTCTGTGAATTAAAAATTCTAACTGTGGTTAGTTTTACAATGGAAATTGAAAAATGGCTGAAAATGACGATTAGCGATTGAGAAGTACTTTATTGTTCGCATAATCGAGAATAATTTGAGAATGATTGAAGGGAATTGTAATTGAGTGGAGAATATTTCTTTGGTTGGACAAATTGTTGATATATGTTCATTGAAAGTGATTAAATTTACGATTTTCCGTGGTGATGATTGAAGAATGGTTGAATCTGATGATTAATGATTGAGAAGTATCTGGTTTTTTTACATAATTGAGAATAATTTAAGAATAATTGAAGGGAACATCGATTGGCTGGAAAATATTTCCGTAGTTGAATAAATCGTTGGTGCACGTTTACTGTAGGTGATTCGACCTTATGTAATCTCCTTTTATTTATTTCACCAGTATTTTTCATAATACGTGAATTATTATACCAATCAATTCCGTATATTTGCCTGCTATAATTTTGCTTCTGTCATTCATTCGTCATATTTCATTAAAAATACTGATGCACAGTGTTAAAAATTGCCAAACTATTAAATAATTGTCTTAAACGAGTGAACCGTATTATCCAAAGAACTATAAGTATTTCTTCACCATCTCAAATTGAAGTTTCTACAAAAGATCGCTATCATCGCATCATCCAAAAATGAACGTTGCGCAAGCTTCCTTGAGAAATCACGGGCGATTAAAAAGGGGTAGTAAAAGGAGCGGACTAAAATAGGATATATTCATTGTCGTACGAAATTGAATTATTCCGTGCAGATGTTACGAAAACGAGGCCGGTGAGATATCTCTCACAGTCGATTAAAAGATGTCGTTTACCTTCGCTCGCACAATGCGCGCGAGAGGTGTCAAAGATTTGAGATAGTAATCTTTCGTTCTCCTCGAGCATTGTGTCTATGTATGATCCACGAGACGCCATGGACGACAGGACAACGACACTGAATTTCTTTTTGTCGGTTTGCCCTCTCTGGTTAGGTCAATTTCGTATGTCTTTGCGTTGCTTTCGTTGTCCGAAGGTGGGAAAAAGGCGTGGACTGCTTCGAAGTAATCAGTATTCCAGTAGTAGTTCTTTGAAGTAGTCTGTACTTTAATAGTAGTTCGGTGCTTTGAAGTACTTACTGCTTCAATAATAGTTCAATACTTTGAAGTAGCCAGTGCTTCAATAGCAGTTCAATACTTTGACGTAGTCACTACTTCAATACTAGTTCAATACTTTGAACTACTCACTATTTCGACACTAGTTCAACTCTTTGAAGAACTCAGCACTTCAACAGTACTTCAGTAAGTCAATAGTAGTTCACCACTTCAATAGCAGTTCAGTACTTTGAACTAAACAGTATTGCAATAGCAGTTCAATACTTTGAAGTACTCACAACTTGTATAGAAGTTCACTACTTTGAAATACTTACAACTTCAATAGCAGTTCAAGACTTTGAAGTACTCACAACGTCAATAGTAGTTCAATACTTTGAAGTAGCCAGTGCTTCAACAGCAGTTCAATACTTTGACGTAGTCACTACTTCAATATTACTTCAATACTTTGAACTACTCACTATTTCGATACTAGTTCAACTCTTTGAAGTACTCACCACTTCAACAGTACTTCAGTAAGTCAACAGTAGTTCACCACTTCAATAGCAGTTCAGTACTTTGAAGTAGACAGTATTGCAATAGCAGTTCAATACTTTGAAGTACTGACAACTTCAGTAGCAGTTCAATACTTTGAAGTACTCACAACTTCAATAGCAGATTAATACTTTGAAGTAGTCACTGCTTCAATAGCAGTTCAATACTTTGAAGTACTCACAACTTCAATAGCAGTTCAATACTTTGAAGTAGCCAGTGCTTCAATAGCACTTCAATACTTTGAAGTACTCACAACTTCAATGCTAGTTCAACACTTTGAACTACTCACCACTTTAATACTAGTTCAACACTTTGAAAAACTCACCACTTCAGTACTAGTTCAACGCTTTGAACTACTCACCACTTCAACAGTACTTCAATAAGTAAATAGTAATTCACCACTTCAATAGCAGTTGAGTACTTCGACAGAGAGGAAAACGGAGAAGAACGACCGCACAAACCATCAATAGAATTAAAATGAACAACGTTAATCGATCAATTCCAACTGAAACTCCTGCGATTGCAGTACCCCCTTTACCCCTGAGACCGTCAAAATCCCTAGAAATAAACGTCGAAAGGGGAAAAAGGAGAAAAAATCCGTGGCAGTTTCTCGCGGGTGAGCCGGTCTCCTGAATTTCGTGAGATCGGCACGGTGGTTTATGAGCAGCATTCGTAACCGCGGTCGGGGGCAGAAACGGCGACTGAATTATGTACCAGATGCAAATGTCGTCGTATTGTCCGGTGCCGGCGGCGTGCTCCATCCATCTTTCAGCTTCCTTGAAAATTCCACTCATGAGATACGAGATTTGCATCCGTTCACACTTTGAATACGGCGCTGTCCGCGCGAGATCGGCTCTTCGCTCTCTTTCCTGCCTCTCAGCCTTTCTCTCTGCCCGCTGAGCCTTTTCTACTTCTACGTGACTCTTTGCCTTTCTTCCTATCTCTATCTACTTCCATCTCAGGCTTCGTGCCGATCTGATTTTCAGCTTTACATATGTGTTTGTCGATGGTCGTTTCTCTCAGGGTGTCAGATTGTCTCTCAGCATAATTGTTTCCACAGTTTTCTTCCTCTCAGTTTTCTTGCTTAGACTCCGTGTATTTTTGTATCTCTGTTTCTCAGTAGGCTTCTTTTGTTTTGAATCTTTTGCTGTTATTGCAATTGCTCTGTTTTGTAATTCGATAGTCTTCTCGTTCTATAAACTAGTTGCGACTTAGTATTTCTGTTTCTCAGTAGGTTTCTTTTGTTTTGCTCTCTTTCTCTCAGTCTCAGTCTCTCTTCCTGCGCGTCCTTTTAACTTGTTGGCTTCTACTGTCTCTTTCTCAGCACCTCTGCGTCCTACTCTTTCTTCTGTCTTATCTTCTACCTCTTCCTTTTTTATTAGTTTCGTCGTCTCTCAGTACTTTTGTCTCAGATTTCCTCTTCCTTTAAGTATTTTTATTCCTCAGTTCCTGTATTTCACATAGTTCTCTTTTTTATATTTCTTCAACTCTGAACTTAGCTATGGTAATTTCAGTTAAAAAAGAATTATCTTTTTTTCTGTTCACTTCTCAGTCCACTTGTCTCACTCTCAGCGTCTCAATCTTCTTTCGATTCATCTATCGTCTCAATCTTTCTACTTTTCTGAACTTCTGTCTGTCAGTCGTTCCGTTTCCTTTCCGTGTGTTCGTCCACCTTCGTCGTCTTTCAAACTTCCTTCCATCTCTTTGTCTCTCGTCTTTTTTCCTCGAGTGTTCGATCGACGATCGAATCTCCGTCGCGACGGGGAGTATTTTTTCCTTCCTCGCATCGTGAGATCTTTTGCGAGAGATCGCTGATAACGCGGAATGCGAAGTTTGGTTTAGAGACTTGAAACGTCGGGTTTTATGTTGAATGGCAAAGAAATTATGTACGATTTAGAGCAATGAGAATGAAAGTATAAGTGGACGAGACTAATAAGTATTCTCAATTCATCTAATTAGTAATAAAACAGTTTTTCAAATTAATACAGTTCTTCTATTAAAATTTCTAGATCGCTCAAACTAAAATTAACACAGTTGCCATATTAAAATATCTCTGTGGATCTAACTAAAATTAATACAATTTAAATATTTAAATTTCTTGGTGGCTCTAACCGAAGTACTATAATACAACTGTGATTGTAAAATTTACTGTAGGCTCTAATTAAAATTAACACACTTGCAATATTAAAATTTCTCTGTGGATCTAACTAAAATTAATATAATTTGAATGTTAAAATTTCTCTGTGGATCTAACTAAAATTAATATAATTTGAATATTAAAATTTCTCTGTCGATCTAACTAAAATTAATATAATTTGAATATTAAAATTTCTCTGTGGATCTAACTAAAATTAATATAATTGGAATATTAAAATTTCTTGGTGACTCTAAACGAAGTACTGTAATACAGCTGAGATTCTAAAATTTACTGCAGGCTCTAATTAAAATTGATTCGCTACTAATATTAAAATTTCTCGGTGGCTCTAACTAAAATTATTATAATTCTCATATTAAAATTTCTTGGTGGCTCTAACCGAAGTACTATAATACAGCTGTGATTCTAAATTTTACTGTAGGCTCTAACTGAAATTGATTCGCTTTTAATATTAAAATTTCTCGGTAGCTCTAACTAAAATTAAACCACCCCACTATTGAAATTTCTAGTTCACTCTAATTAAAATTAACACAGTTGCCAATTAAAATTTCTCTGTGTATCTAACTAAAATTAATATAATTCTCATATTAAAATTTCTTGGTGGCTCTAACCGAAGCACTATAATACAGCTGTGATTCTAAATTTTGCTGTAGGCTCTAACTAAAATTGATTCGCTTTTAATATTAAAATGTCTCGGTAGCTCTAACTAAAATTGCTCCACCCCCATATCGAAATTTCTAAGTCGCTCTAACAAAAATTGCCCACTTCCCCAATTAAAATTTCTTTATAGCCCCGATTACAATAATTCAGATTTTATATTCTAACGATTTTCCGTCTTCCTCCGATGACTCCTCCGCAAACAAATTCAACATCGGTCGACACGGCTTTCTCCGATCGGCTACTCGTGAGAACCAATCGAGTCTCCTTTAACGCGCTGCTCCAGGAGCACGGTGCAAGTCTCAATAGAGAAAAGAAGAGAAGACGAGCCAATTAGATGGGCGTGCGCTGGCCAAACGAAATAAATCCAGGTGGTAGAGAACGAGAAAGTCAGAGAAAGAGAGAACGAGCGGAAGGGAAAGAGAGAAAGAGAGAGAGAAGGCGAAGGATGAGGCCGACGGTGAAGAGGCGTGTGAGAAGGGCGCGTAACGAATCGTCGTAACCTATTAACTTGTAAATTGCTTCCGACTGTTGTGGGCGAGAGGTACGCAATCCTGGGCAGGCATAAATTCGCGAAATAAATCGTCGCGCTTCGCGCCTCGCAAAACGAGACGCGTGACAAAGTTATTGCGTGTCGCTGATTGGGATACGCCGTTTCTTCCTTTCGACGAATCGTCGCTTTTCGACTCGAAATGTGTTCGTCTGTTGGCGAACAAGTTGTATTAGTTTAAATTCCCTCGCTGTAACTTCAAATTTAAAACGTTCTAATAATCAAAATTAATATTCCCTTACTTGTATTGCAGGACTGAAAATTTAAAAGCTCGAAATCAAGTGTCTCGCTGAAATCTTAAACTTCAAAAATAGCAAAATTGAGGTTCTTAAATTTATCTTCTAAAATTCCAGCTTTAACACTAGAACTACCAAACCAGTCAAAATGACAGGTACACAATTTTTTTCAAAAATTCTCCTAATTTATAGAAGAGTCTTATAATAAATATTCTCTGTCCATCTTAAAAAACATAAATCACCGAATCTATTATCTTTCCCGCCTCTCGATTCCTCCTTTTTCAAAGTACTTATTTAATATTTCAAAATATGGTAGTTTTAACGCCGGTAGTTCTAGTGTTAAATACTCCAAATCAAGTTCCTTGCTAAAACTTGAAACTTCAAAATACGAAATTTGAAGTTCTTACATTGCTCTTCCAAAACTCTGGTTTTAAACACACAAATCAAATTTCCCGCTAAAATGTTCAACTTAGAAACCACCAAATTGATATTCTTACATTCACGTACCAAAAGTCAGATTCTAACGCTCCAAAGTTCTCCAAAACTCTGAAGCCCTAACATCCGTAAAATTGCAAATCAACCATGAAATATTGAAAGCAACGGATCAGAAAATCTAGAAAATTGCAAAACCATTAAAGCTCACCATCAACAGGGGAATTTAACAGCCTTTGTAGCCAGTCATCGAAGACACTTAATAACTGGCTCGTGGTAATGATCCCAGGGCTGACGGCGCATTTAAATTTAATCGCAATCGACGCGATAATAAGATACGAAGGTGGACACCGTTACATCGAACAATACTTCTTTTTCTCCTGCGTTCTCCGGCTACTTAAAATTCGGTATGCCACCATTCGACGACCAGTTTTCGACCGGCCGACAAGTCGATCGATCATCCACCGGCGCAAGTTTATCGACCGTTCGATAAACTACCGTCCTATACCAACTATATTGGCTGGACGATTTATTTCTCTCGCAACTCGAACGAATGGCGGCGCATAAATCCTCGCGAACTGCGTATAGTCGCTCGAAAATTTCAATTTCGTCCGGGATTTGGGGTTTACCCGGTGCTGTTGATTATTGCAATTGATGCATTGTGTTCTCCGGGGGTGGATTTTAATTTGCTGGGATTTTGGGGAATTTTTGATTCGAGGGATTTCAGTTTTGTCGCTATGCGGACGATCGTTGGAGAAAAATAGATTTTGGGTCGATGTTTAAATAATTCGAGGTTTAAACGTGGAATCTAGATTTTTGGCGTTAGTTGCAATTGTTGAACTGTAATGGCTGTTGGAGGAGTTAGGAGTAATTTTGGATAGTTTTATTTCTTGCAAGACATTGGATTTTTATTGTTAATTTTAATTATCCCCTTCGGGCGGTTTCAGTCAGGTTTGTTAATTTTTAATTATCATAACTAAGATATAAAAATCTGCTATTATCGCTCAAGTCTGAAAGTATCAACAATCTAACAGCAGCATTCAGACCCACAAAATAAGCGTCTCGAAACGCAAATAAAAAAAACCAAAGAGTTTTCATTGCCACAACCCCAAAACAATTACAATTAAACAAAGAAAACAAAGTTGAAACAATTGTCGCCCAAATGACACCCCTTAACAATCCCCCATTGCAAAATCCCTTAAAAACAGCGCTCAAAAATTCCACCAAAACTCTTAACTACCCCATAAACTCTATCTCGCACCCCAAACTCTATCAACCCCGTGGAAATTCTCTCAATCAATTCCACCCCCGGCCGGACTGAAGGGTGGTTTTTCGCAAGCACAACAGCTATTAAACGCGCGGAAACTACCCCCGCGAAGTGGCAACCTCCAACGTCTCGGCAGTTAAGGGTTAAGAGCGACATAAAAGCGCCGGGGGATGTAATCCTGGCCGTTGGAGGCGTCCTCCTTCTCCCTCCGTTTGCAGAAGGGCGCAGGATCACCCGGAGAAGGACTTCTCCCGTGGAATCCCTAGGGGCAGCTGCGCCTCCCTATCATTGGTCGCGATCTCCGTGTATCCCACCCGAGTCCGGGAAACTACCCCTCCAGCAATCAAGGACCAATCCCATCCCGTCTTCCTCACAAGGGTAGATCCCTTCGCTTGGGGTTCGTTCTGGGCTGGATTTCCAGGCTGAATCGGCGGACGCGTAAATCGAATTCTGCTGGCTTGGATTTTGGAGAGGGATGACGGAGGGGTGGGTTTTTGGGGGGAGAATTTGGAGGGTGATTCGTTTAGTGTGGATCCTTGTTGTGTTTTTGATGGAACGGATGAAAATTTATTGGGAGGAATTTAGAGATGTGATGGGGAGGGTGCTTGAAGGTTTATTATGAGGGTGGAGGGTGGATTCTCGTTTGACGAATTTATTGGTGGTATTAGAGTTGTATTGATCGATGTATCGAGTGTAATGCTGCTGCAGTTTTAATTTAATGGAGGTTTATTAGGAAGAATTTAAAGGAGCGACAGGGGAGGGAGGGTAGAGGTTTATTATGGGGGTGGAGGGTGGATTTTGTGTTGAAGAATTTATTGGCGATATTAGAATTGTGTCGAGTAGGATGCTGCTGCAGTTTTAATGTAGTGGAGGTTTACTAGGAAGAATTTAAAGGGGTGATAGGGGTGAGAGGTTGAAAGTTGATTCTGAGAGTGGAGGGTGGCTTCTGTTTTCAAGAAGTTATTGGTGAAATTCGAGTTTTGCTGATCGATGTACCGACCATAACGGTCCTGTCGTATTTTTATTATAACGTGGCAGTCTTATTTTAGAATTTTCGAAATGGGCCTCTTTAGGATAAGTATTTCCTTAGGGAATTTGGAATGAAAGGGAGGGTAGTTCTCTTATCTCTCGTGTGTGCAGATCGAAAGCCATGAAACCGAAGATACAATCTCGGCACATCTTCCCCCGGAAGCTTCCGAAATCCGATTCGACCCAAGGACTGCAATTCTTCCCAATTTCTTTATCGCAGTCGTTCGAAACATTGAAACACCAAAGTAATTTCTCCATAACCTTCCCATATCCCTCAAATACCTCACAATTTTCTCAAACTTGCAAACATTTCCCCGAAACCTCCGTATTAACAATTCAAACTAAACCCTATCAAAACCACAAAATACCTACACTCAAAACAACCCCATAAATCCCTTCTCCCCTTGAAAAAAACCCTCACGCAGCGCCATCGCTGTAAATTTCCTCAAAACCCCCACAATTTTCTCAAACTTGCAAACTTTTCCCCGAAACCTCCATATTAACAATTCAACTCGAACCCCATCAAAACCACAAAATAACTACACTCAAAACAACCCCATAAAACCCTTCTCCCCTTGAAAAAACCCCCACGCAGCGCAATCGCTGCAAATTCCCTCAAATCCCCCACAATTTTCTCAAACTTGCAAACTTTTCCCCGAAACCTCCGTATTAACAATTCAAACTAAACCCTATCAAAACCACAAAATACCTACACTCAAAACAACCCCATAAAACCGTTCTCCCCTTGAAAAAACCCTCGCGCAGCGCCATCGCTGCAAATTCCCTCAAAACCCCCACAATTTTCTCAAACTTGCAAACTTTTCCCCGAAACCTCCGTATTAACAATTCAAACTAAACCCCATCAAAACCACAAAATACCTACACTCAAAACAACCCCATAAAACCCTTCTCCCCTTGAAAAAACCCCCACGCAGCGCCATCGCTGCAAATTCCCTCAAAACCCCCACAATTTTCTCAAACTTGCAAACTTTTCCCCGAAACCTCCATATTAACAATTCATCCAGAACCCCATAAAAACCACAAACTACCTACACTCAAAACAACCCCATAAAACCCTTCTCCCCTTGAAAAAACCTCACGCAGCGCCATCGCTGCAAATTCCCTCAAAACCCCCATCAAAATTCCCCCACCCTCCATCCCCATCTCCCCTTCCACCCTCGATCTCACCGAACCTCCCCTAAAATCGCTCGCAGCGCTCACCGAGCGGGAGCCGAGAAAAAGGGTCGTCGGTTGGACCAATCTAAAAAGTATCCTCCCGTAAGTCCATAAATCTAAGCTGCAGAAGGGAAGAGCTCGGTGGCGCGGTTCATGGTGGAGGGAGCCGGTCGCTCTTCCCCTCCATGGGGCCCCGCGGGCACGAAAAACGCGGCTGCCGGTGGCGCGCTCGAATAAATCAAACTGGCGTGAAAATCAATTGTAAGACACTCGCCTCGCGTGTAGCCTCCCTTCTACCTTCGTCTCTCTCTTTCTTTTCTCTCTCTCTCTCTCCTCTTCCACCGCGTTCTTCCTCCTCCCGGGTACATTTCGTGCGTTACTCGTGAACCGAGTCACCTTCCTTTGTGTCGCTCTCCTCCTCCACCTCCTTCGCCGCCCTCCCACCCACCCCCCTGCCCTTCGTGTTGGTTCTTTGTTCCTGCGCGCTCGTGTGCCACCATGGTGGAGGGTGGAGAACCGAGAGAGGAATCGACCGCAAAGTCAATACAGACGGGGAAACGCGCAAACGCCGTGGCCAACCAATGCGAGGGTTGATGGGGGTGCGCATGGCGGCGAGAGGGCGCTCATGACGCTTTTGCTCGATGAGCATGTCGGCGATTCCTTTTTCTCTTGTGTTTTCCGATCAATTCGTCGTGCTTTTTCTCATGTGCTTTTGGACGAATTACATGGTGGACGTGGTTCGAGGGTAATCGGGGGGTTGTTCGCTGTACGGGGGTGGTAGGCGTTGTTTCAGGAGAGTTCGGAGAAACTGGCGTCGCGGTGGTAGATGGATGTGGAAGAATTTAAGGGATGGAGTCGTTCGTTTTAGAGTTTGAGGCTTCTTGGGGATAAATTAAATTTAAGGGTGCGCCTGCGCCGTTACGTGGAATTGTAGAAAGAATTTCTTTTGAGGAAAATGCACATTTTGAGTTTCTTTCGTATTGTTCCGAATTGTTGAAGAATACTATTGTACCGCTTTTTGAATTTGTTATGAGTCTCGGTTGAGCAATTTCAAATTTGTGGCCGTAGCTGCCTTCTTATTTGAAACGCAATTTACATTTGCAAGGCGCCCTTAACTTTAACCCCTTGCGCTACGATTTCTTTTGTGACTGCCTCCGCAATAACTCAGAATTTAATTGCTAAAGCAAAAATTGATCGGTGACTCTCAATTTATCGTATAATTTAACGTAATATTAATATTATAGGAATAATATTATCGTTTCGTATGTCATTGATATTTTCAACTTTATAGGTTTTGAAAAACTTGCAAATTTCCTATCCCAATTACCTCAACACGAGTGTCACTCGTTATTGTAGAGAAAGGGGTTAATTTATTAGCGTGTTATTTTTCCCCGATTTTAAAAAATTAACTTAACAAGGATTTCTGCCATCATTTCAATTTTTTTAACCCCTTCTTGCCCCACGATTTTCTTTGTAACCGACATCACAATAATTCCGAATTAATTGCTGAAATAAAAATATATCACTGATATTTGATATAGCGTATAACTCAATATTAGTAGCATAGCAATAATTTTATCGTCCCGCGAACCTCTAATACTTTTAATTTAATAGTTTTTGAAAAATTTGAAAATTTCCTATTACATTTACCGCATCACGACTGTCACTCGTTATTGTAGGGCAAAGGGTTAATTTGACTACCAACTTTAAGTCTCAAAATTGAGTGTAAATATGCTAAATTTAACTTTGGAAAAAGAGGAATCAAGTGATCAGTTAAATAATTTTAATTTTTTAGATAGAGGTGGAATATTTTCTCCATGACTGCCCTATCAGTTAGGGCAATTTTTATAAATAAATAAACACAGGCTTAATTTGACTACCGGCTTTAAATCTCAAAGTTGAGTTTAAATATGCTAAATTTAGCTTTGGAAAAAGAGGAATTAAGTGATCAGTTACATAATTTTAATTTTTTAGATAGAGGTGGAATATTTTCTCTATGGCTGCCCTATTAGTTAGGGTAATTTTTATAAATAAATAGTCACCGGTTATTTTCACCAGCTTGATAGTTTTAGCGTTAATTACACCACGGCAAAATTTTATTAGCGCGCAGAGTAAGTCGATAAACCGAGCGTTGTCAGCTGGAATGCAAGTATGAGCTGTCATTTTGGGTTTCCTTTTCTGCGAAATCGAGACGGCAGAGGGTTTCTCGCATTTCGCGGTAAATCGACGGGCTACCGTGGTTAATTTGCGATCTCGAGAAGCCAGGCTGGCTCGTGCCGTGCATTCTGTTACGCGTGTCCGCAAAACCGCGACGTGACAATGCAGCTCGTAAAGCCACTCCGCGATTTATGGCCGTTCCGATTCAAGGACCCTGTGCTCGCGAAAGCACACACTTGACGAAACGAAATCGAGCCGGTGAGTGCATTCGAAAGTGCATTCGGGGAAATAAAGGTGCTTTTTGCGTCCTCGCGATAATGGACGAAAAAATATCGGACATGTTCGAATGTCGATTAGGAAATTGATCTGTGTGTAGACTTAGGATATCGATTGGTTGTAAAAAGTAATTTTAAACGGGAGAGAGAAAGTCATGTTTGTTGTTTAAGTGCGTTTGTAATTGCGTAATTGTAATTAGTGTTTTTCTACTATTTTTGTGAGGTTCGTCGTTATACTTGTTTAAGTATTTTGACGCTGAGGTGGAAAGTTGATTCTGATGTTGGCGAAAGACTTCCGGTGACTTAATGTTGCGTGGAGTTTCATGTTTTGCCGTCGGATAGGACGTGCGATTGGTTAACTAATTTTTTATAAAGTGATGCTCGTTCCGAGGTTTAAATTTAGAATAATTACATTGAAATCACTGCAATCAAAATCTACCGCACTTCTCAGAATTATCTACCTGTTCCTAGTTATCAAAAGAAAATTGGATTGCCTTAATCTTCCTCAATATTTTGCAACTACCTCATCTAATTTCTAACTTCAGAACGAACCTAGAAAAAAAATCCAAAGTAGAAACCCCATCAACCCTGAAAACTCCAAAAACACCCCCAATAATTTCTCCCTTGCCCTCCAATAACGAGTGACACTCGTAACGCGGCAAATAAAATAGAAACTTTTGAATTTTCTCAAAAAACTATTAAATTGAAAATACCAGCGAAACTCTTATTCTAATTAATATGTTAGAAATCAGTGGGAAATAAAAATTTTCATATCAGCAACAAATTCACAGTTATTGCGCATTCAGCCGCAAAGCGACTCGGAAGGGATTAATTCTTTGAGTCACGGGAATTAAAAAAATAAAATGACCTATGTTACACAGACATTTTTTTAAATTGAACGAACTTGGTATAATTTTATTAGCAAAGTTACACAACAGATATATTTATAAATTAATATATAATATAGAAGATTATATAATAGAACTAATATAGAAGACATCTATATATTATATAATATAGATATTTATATAAATAATTGATATAAATGTATATAAATTTTCGAGTTGGGACAAAAAATATCCCGCCATGCGCGTTTATGCATCAAAAAAGTGGAATACTTTTATTTTCGCCGTGCCTCAAACAGTTTCCACCAAAACTACCGAAGTTGCATCTACTAAATATTAGATATACTCAATAAGTACTTTCCAAAAGAGAAATCAAGCGGTAAAAATGATAATTAGTTCACTAATTTACGCTTTATAAGATTGAAGTGGAATATTTATGTCTCCCTCTCAATTTAAGTAATTTTTAGGAAAAATTAGGAACCGGTCATTTCGACCGGCTGGTAGGTTTACTGTTAACCCATTAACTGCCAACTACGAGATATCTCGTAGCTGCACTATAAGTTTGAATTAATAAGTTAACAATAATGGCCAACCATGTATAGAAATTTTTGAACAAAAATGTTCTTCCTATCATTACAAATGTCGAGATTATATTTTTGATTAATGAAATCAATGTTCTAAAAACTTTCTGTCATCTTCTCAAATTTTAACGAGCAAAGGTAATATTTGCTTAGTTTTCGTGGCAGTGAATGGGTTAAAGGAAAGAAATCGGTCCGAAGAAATTCCGAAAAGGGATTAAATACACGTAGGCGTCGAACCAATCGCGCAGCCCCTTGCGAAGCCCTGGGGTGGTTGCTGGGGTGTTCCCCGGGGCGGAGGGTGAGCGACAAGTAATGGCCGCCGCGTTCGTTATTTATTGCTCCGGCGGCGTGCACACGCGAACGTAGGCGCAGCAGCAATTTCCAGCGATAAGCGAGCGCGTGCTCGCGCTCGCTCACGCCTGTCTCTGCGATTAGTCGCGCGAGTGAATAAACGGCGTGACGACCGCTTGAAACTCAGACACATTGTCCGATCGACCGATGCCAGCTCGTTCACTCTTTCACCTTGCTGCCTCGAAAGCTCTTTAGGGGTTTTTCACGTTCGGGGTTGCAATTTTGGGAAGGATTTTCTTTTATAGAAATAGGATAGAGAATTTTAGATGGTTTGGGGAGAATTTTTACCCTTTGGTTTGCGATAGACTGTGATAATCATCGTGCAGAGAATATTTTATTTGAAATTAAGTTGTAAAATGGGATAATAAATTAGGTGGAATTTGGTGTTGAATTATTTAATTAGAAATTGTATTTTAAAAGTGGAATAATTGAAGGGGATTTTCTAGAAAATTGGGGTTGCAGTTTTGGAATGGATTTTTTTTATAGAAATTTGTTGGTTTGGGGGAGAATTTTGACCGTTTGGTTTGCGATAGATGGTGACACTCATCGTGCGGAGAATATTTTATTTGAAATTAAGTTGTAAAATGGGGTAATAAGTTAGATGGAAATAAGTTAGGTGGATTGAATTATTTAATTAGGAAGTGAATTTTAAAAGTGGAATAATTACAGGGGTTTTTCTAGAAAATTGGGTTTGCAGTTTTGCAAAGGATTTTTTTATAGAAATTTGTTGCTTTGGGGGAGAATTTTGAACGTTTGGTTTACGATGGACTGTGACACTCATCGTGCGGAGAATATTTTATTAGAAATTAAGTTGTAAAATGGGGTAGTAAGTTAGATGAAAATGGGATTGAATTATTTAATTAGAAATTGTATTTTAAAAGTGGAATAATTACAGGGGATTTTCTAGAAAATCGGGGTAGCAGTTTTGGAAAGGATTTTTTTTATAGAAATTTGTTGGTTTGGGGGAGAATTTTAACCGTTTGGTTTGCGATGAACTGTGACACTCATCGCGCACCGAATATTTAATTAGATATTAAGTTGGTAAAGATGGATAATAAGTTAAATAGAAATTGGGTTAAATTATTACTTTAGAAATTGAATTTTAAAGCTGGAATAATTAAAAGGGATTTTCTAGCAAATTGGGGATGCAGTTTTAGAAAGGTTTATTTTTTCTAGAAATTTGATAGAAATTTTGATGGCTTGGGGGAGAATTTTGACCATTTGGTTTGCGACCAACTGTGACACTCATCGCGCACAGAATATTTAATTAGAAATTAATTAATTAGAAGGAATTATTTAATTAGAAATTGAATTTTAAAAGTGGAATAATTACAGGGGATTTTCTGGAAAATTGGGGTTGCAGTTTTGGAAACAATTTTTTTAGGAGATTTTAAGGGAAGTTTTGATGAATTTAGATATGGTGTTAAGACCACTTCTTGAGCAGAAATTGGATTAAAAACTTTAATTACAAGTTAAATCCCACACAGCGCCACAAGAATAATCAACAATTTCCACTATCCAGATGTCCACCCACAAAATTCTTAATTTCCTAATCATTCGACCCTTTCAAGACAGAATTTGCAATCCAAAATCTTTGAATACCACGTAAGACACTAAAAACACCACAAATTATGAAAGCTGGTATAACCGCGATACCCCTAAACTTAAAAGGGTTAAATCTCTCGACTCGATTAACAGAAGGGGAAAATAAAAGCATAGAACAATGCTACCAAATATGAAGTCAGCCCCTCGAAATTTCCACCGTAGATCCCATTGCAGATAAATCGCCCGGGGGATTCGCGGTGCCACGAAATTGCATTCAGGAGTCGCATAAGGTTGCAACAACCGCGTCTCCCTGGCAAAGTTATTTATTGCGGCTGTATAAACTCGAACGAAGGCGCAACAGCTATTCTGGACGACAGTCATGGGTTTCGCGGCTAAGATACACTTACTATTCTCATCATTAAAACGTCTCCGAAGCTCTCGCTTCGAAATAAATGGCATGCAAAATGTGGGTACACGCCAGCCTCGCGGTTAACACGTGTTTCGATAAGCACGCGAATCCTAGGACGTAAATTGCAGGTGGCAAAAAAATTGACGATATTAATCGGTACGTTGCTTCATTTTGGTTTGGGATTTATTTTTCGAATTTTTAATTTCGAGAATGGGCGGGAAAATTGGGGTTGCTTGGTGCAGTTGAATTTTGTGGTTGAATTTTTATCGCTGTTTTCTCTTAGAATTGTATAAAAAATTAGAATTGCAGTTTATAATTTCTAAAGTTTTTATTCGAAATAAAATGTAATCTTCTTAATTTTATGTGAAATTCTTGTTATTGGAAATCTTTAACGACTAATTCTGAACGTGGCACTTTATTATGTAGATATTAATTCCTGTTTTTAATTTCTCATTTCTGCACATTTCTATTGGGCAATTTAATTTATAAATTTGTAGCAATTTTATAAATTTCAATGACAGGAATTGAAAGTACTTAAATTCCTTCAAAAGATGATACTAAAACCAATTGCTCCACTTTTCTAACTATAATACTTCCTATATTTGTATGCCAAGTGCTAGTAAACAAAATAATAACTAAAAAACTTCGCAAAATCAGCAACAAATTCGACACGCAAAACTACAGAACTTAGCATTACAACTATCGGCTTTATATCTATGATATTTAAATACGCTGAGCAAGTAATTTGGAAAAAAATAATTCAAGACGTGACAGAGATGATTAATTAAGTCATTTACGTTTTACAATACACAAATGGAATATTAACTTCATCGCACCCCTATCAATTTGAGGAATTTTGAGAAGAAATTCGCAATTTTCACCGCCTTGGTAGTTTCAATTTCAAAAACCGCGGGACCAGTGACGTCACTGGTGACCCCAAGCCACGCAAGTAGAAAAGGTCGATCGGAACAGCCGCGCGTTATTTCCACCAAATTTCTCAGCTCGAGGCAGATTTCTCTCCTCATCCTTCCCATAGAACTTCCCCATGAGTCTACACCATAGCCGATGAAGCGTGCGCAGGTACCAGCCGCAGAATAATAAATGCGGCGCGAAGCAAGTGGGTACTACACAACAAAGAGCCTTTCTACCGTGCTTAGACCGTGGCATTATTATTTATTTATAGCGTCATTATGTTGTCTCTATTGTTGCTCGGGCTCGAGCGTATGGTAAATGTTGACCGGGTCTCCTTTCGTCCTCGTGCCTCTCTCTTTCTCTCTCTATCTCTCTTTGTATCTCTCTTTCTTCTTCTCTCCGTTTGCCGCCCTCCCGCGAGCTGAGACACGATCAGGAATAATTATCGGTTATTTTTATCGGCGATGGGAATCAAGGACGATGTTCGCTCTTTTTTTTTCTCGATCGGCTGCTGAGATCTGCGGAAATTCTGCGTCGGAATTGATAACAGTTGTTAACGGATAATTTGTCGTACGGGCTTTGTTCTTAGAGAGCGTTGTTTTTGCTGATCACGTTTGGGGTGCTTGAACTATGACCTTATGGATAAATCGCATTTCATTGATCTTTTATGACGGTGTATTTAGAATTTTTTTACTGCGAGGGGGGAGAGTTTTGAGTGTTCGTCATGAGGGTGGTTTCTTTTAAGGTTAATATTAAACCTACCAAGCCGGTCAGAATGACCGGTTTCTAATTTTTTCTAAAAAATACGTAAATTGAAAGGGCAGGCATAAATATTCCACTTCTATCTTATAAAGCCTAAGTTAGTGAATTAATTATCCCTTTCACCTCTTGATTTTTCTTTCTCCAAAGCACTTATGCAGTGTATCTAAATTTTAGCAGATATAACTTCGGTAGTTTTAGTGTTAATGGAGCAGTGAAAGTTTGAATTATTATTCTATTTTCAAATAATGGAAGTAATTGATTTAGGAGGCTTTACATTTCTGTAGAGAGCTTTACTAAAAATTAAGGGAATTTAATTAACTTTGTTTGGAGATTGCTGCCGTTTGAAGGTAGGAATTTGACGTTGAAATTATTTCAAATTGAAAAGCTGCGAAATTAATTTTGCGATGCCATCTTAAGTTCGTACAGCATTAATAATATTAAATTGATAAAATTAAAAATTAGGGAATTAATTATCCCTTTCACCTATTGATTTTTCTTTCTCCAAAGTACTTTTTCAGTGCATCTAAATTTTAGTAGATATAACTTCGGTAGTTTTAGTGTTAATGGAGCAGTAAAAGTTTGAATTATTATGCTATTTTTAAATAATGGAAGTGATTGATTTAGAAGGCTTTACGTTTCTGTAGAGAACTTTATTAAAAATTAAGGAAATTTAATTAACTTTGTTTAGAGATTGCTGCCATTTGAGGTTCGGAATTTGACTTTGAAATTATTTCAAATTGAAAAGCTGCGAAATTAATTTTGGGATGCCATACAACAGTTCTGAGAACATTAATAATTTTTAATTAATAACTTAGTAAAGTTTCAAATACTTTAAGATCCATCACAGTACATTTGTGGCCTGAAACCAGTATAAATATGGTGCAACTCCAATTGCCTCAAGTGCTGTTCCGAAAACTAATCGTCTCACCCCCACGAAATGGTTCGCCATCCGCCCAGACATTGATCTCCCGGTATCCAGTCATTGTCACACCGGTTAATTCGACTCGAAGAGAAAGAAATTCGATCCGCGCATAGGACAGAGGGAATTCGATATAATTAACGGTTCGTACGTGACAACGTAAGACAGATTGTCGCGCGTTCCCGCGGATGACAGCGGCTGAATAATTACGGTTGACTAATCTCGCGGCAGTGATCGTTGACCGAACAAATAACAGCCACCGGTGTGCTTAATGCACTCCGAAATGAAAAAAGGATCGGCTTGATGAATGACCGGCCCCGGTGAAAACACGGCTTGCCGGCCTCTGGAAAAGCCGAGCGAAAGAATACCACGATGTTTCGTACTTCTCTCGTTCATCCTTCTTTTCTCTCTTATTCTTCCTCGTCTCAGCCTCTCGTCGGGCGTTGATTGTTTATTGCAAATTTAAATTATCGCCGGGATAAAATACACGGGATTGCATAAGCGATCGTGGACGACGATTAACATATCCAGACGCTCGGCGCAGCCGCTATAAATCAACGGCGAAGGAAACTCGGAGGAAGAAACGTCCTCGCGATGAAGAACCGGTGTTCTCGATCCGGAAATCGGTCGATGCGATATGATAGCGTTTCTTCTTAGACGAGGTGTTATCCGGGACGTTGAAGAATTAGAATGTTGGGTGAAATGAAATATGGAGGGATGAGAATTGAATGAATTTTCGGGTTTTGAAGATGGAATTTGAAGAGTGTCGTACGCAAGGTAATTGGTCGGAGTTGCAATCAGCGCGCATGCGCTCAAATTGCACGGCACTTCTAGAAATGGTTTATTAAATTGTCATTTAACTCTTTGAGGCACGGGAATTTAAAAAATAAAATGACGCATGTTGCACACACAATTTTTTTTGATTGAACAAAGATGGGTTAATTTTATTAAGAAAGTTATAGAATAATACAAATTTTCAAGGTGGGACAAAAAATATTCGACCATGTATATTCACGCGTCAAAAAGGTGGGACATTTTTAATCCCGCCGTGCCTCAAAGAGTTAATATGTCAAGTGATAGTTTGACAGCTGTCGAAAATAGTAAATTCTAGGCGAAATGACTATAGTAGTTGAAGCAGAAATGTAGAAAAGCAAGGGGTTATGGTGGAGTTGAAGTTAAAGGGCTGGAATTGCAATTTTAGCGGGTCCAAGTTCAAATCCCGCGCCGGTAGACTTGTTGTAAATTATTATTTAATGTATCCTTGCCTTTAGGATTTCGAATACAGCAATAATAGTAAATCATAGGCGAAATGACTATAGTAGTTGAAACAGAAATACAGAAGAGCAAGGGATTACGGTGGAATTGAAATTAAAGGGTTGGAATTGCAATTTTAACGAGCCCAAATTCAAATCTCTCACCGGTAGACTTGTTCTAAATTATCATTTAATATATCGTAGCTTTAAAGACTTTTGAATTTTTGTGGAATTGCGATTTTCATTGTAGAGTTTCTTCTGACTCAATTTTCTCCATGGTTGTGTCATTCGAAAGTATTTAAATTTCCATGACGCGATTGCCTTTACACGCGGATGAGAGAATTATCTGGTATTCGGGAAATAGATTCAGCTCAGAGGATGGAAAAACACCAGGAACCAATCATTTCAATTGTCTTAAAAGACACTATTCATTTTACACAAAACCGTACACCTAAAATTCCAAAGTAATTGAAAATCAAGTCCTTCACTCAGAAAATCATAAAATTGCAACAATCACACAAAGCACCAACATCGCCAAATGTTCACCAATAATTTCCCCCTCATCGAACACAACCATCCAAAGATTTTCACAACCCCCCAACCCCCGAACTCGAAACAGAAACACTTGAAATATTCCACCGATCTAACCGCCGACCGTAACAGAAAAATCTGAAAAACAAAGATCGTAATCAGAACGCGGAAATTAAGGCGTTTTCTCAGCGCCGTTAATTCCGGAGGGTCGGCCGATAAATCAGGCATTAACATGAATTATACGGGACTCCCCCGAGGTGGATCGCCATTAGCAAGGAGCTGAAAACGACCGGCGAACATTAAATGCCGGGGCCCGATGGAGCGGCGCGTTACGCTATCATTGATACCGGTATCAAAGTGGCAAGGCTGGCCACCTTGCCCTAATAAGCCGAACAGGATATTCAATCCTGTCCCGTTGTCGGTATACGCTATATTGTCTGACGTGCGTAGAGAAACGGTTGCGCAACCTTCTACACCGTGGCACGCTTATGCACGACAAACTCGCGATATATTTACCTGCGCGCCGGTTTACGTGCGCACACGCGCACCTTTTAACCACTTTCCCCCCTCCGCGAGCTGGAGTTGAGTTACCTCTACCAGCTATGGAATTATTGAGAGAATAAGAACGTCGTTCTGTGGAGGTTCAAGCTTTTTTTTATTGTTCTTTTTATTGTAAGGATTTTGAAGTGATTGTTCGATGGCGAGGAATTGCGCGTTTGGTTTATAGAGGATGCTGAGAGGTTTGTATAGGTATGAAGCTGGAAGAAAGAAATCTAAACGCTCTTCTGTAATTTCCGCCACGAAGTTCGAAATCAGTTTGAATTTCCCGGTAAGCCTGGTATTAAGGATCCATCAGCAATCTGATAAATCGGAGAGAACACCTGTCCCAATTAAAAAAACAACCGAAACATTGTATAGGAACATTATTTCCCACAAACAACATCTCCCGCAAGCAGCAATTCCACCGAAGAAAAAGCTCTAAACGGTTTCTGTAATTTCCATTACGATGTTCGAAATCAGTTTAAATTTCCCGCTAAGACTAGTGTTCAGGATCCATCAGCAACCTTGAAGAGTTCACCTGCCCCAATTAAAAAGAAACCCATACAGTGGATGCAAGTATTATTTCCCACAAAGAACATCTCCTACAAGCAGCAATTCCACCGAAGAAAAAACTCTAAACGGTTTCTGTAATTTCCCTCGCGAAGTTCGAAATCAATTGAAATTTCCCGCTAAGACTAGTGTTAAGGATCCATCAGCAATCTTGAAGAGACCACTAGCCCCAATTAAAAAGAAACAACCCGTACAGTGGATGCAAGTAACATTTCCCACAAACATCTGCCGCAAGCAGCAATTCCATCGAAGAAAAAACTCTAAACGGTTTCTTTAATTTCCCTCGCGAAGTTCGAAATCAGTTTAAATTTCCCGCTAAGACTAGTGTTAAGGAACCATCGGCAACCTTGAAGAGTCCACCTGCCCAATTAAAAAGAAACAACCCATACAGTGGATAGAAGCATTATGTCCCACAAACATCTCCCGCAAGCAAAAATTCCACCGAAGAGAAACCGGAGAGGCAAATGCCTTTAAAAATGCCGAATCGCCTCGACGTAACAGGACATTCAGGAGTCCTGGAACGCTTCACCGAGCGGATTCGATCCGAGTAAACAGTCTCGCCTATGCGACTAGGTGTCGTTGCAAAGAACAACGTTGTAAACCGACTTAAATGCCACACGAGCGGTTCTACACACCTGGAAATAAGCGGCGCGCGCTCCAACGTGCTCAGGTACGCGGGCACACGGGCAACCATAGCACGGTTTGTTGAACAAGGACGAGTTTAGCCGTCGGACGTTGCTATAGACAAAGAGAGGAACGTGCTCGTGGCTGTATTTACGCGTCGGCGGTGGCGAAGTTTTGTCCCGTGACGTAATTAATGCACCGACTAGACTGCCGACTGACTTTCTCGAGGCAAGCCGGCGATAGCGAGTTCCATGTAACCCTGACGGACGGGATGCGATGTGTGACTGCATTTTCACGTGTTTCTGGGTTTAAGGTTCATAGTTGGATGGGTTTCCGCAGCAGTTCTTAATTAGGTGTCGAAGGGGCTCGCAGTTAATGAGGTTGCGAAAGGAGAGAAAAAGAGGGCGCTAGGAAATTGAAGGATTTTTCTAATTGGAGGATTGTAATGATTGTAATGAGATTCGGTCGGATATTAGTGTCTGATAATTGTGAAAAAGGTTTTAGGATTGCAATGACTGCAGGAAAATTCATTTGTTTGTGGTAAATGGCATGAAGCATGTGCGAGAGAAGATGATAGAGAGACAAGAGGAAATTGAAAGATTTTTCTAATTGCAGTTTTTTAATTTGTGATTTAGTCGAATATTAGTTCTAATATTAGAATATTAGAATATTATATTCTATTTACTAGAATATTAGAATATCACTAGTCAATACGATTTTTCTCTCAATGAATATTTATGCTGATTCTTGTACATTTTGTTTCACTGAACAGGAATGTCAATTCCGTTTGTTTCCACCAGACTCCATTTTAGAGAAAATCAATATTGAAAAGGAATCCTAATTTTCGACATTCAGAATTTGTTGTATTTTAACTGTAAAAGTTATTTAATTTTTTGTTGCCTAAAATGAATTTTCTAACCCACTCGAATATAACGAAGAGTATTACTTTAATGTTATGATCATTTAAACATTTTTAAATAATGCTGAAGGCGATAAGGCGAGTCGTCTGACGATAATGGCAAGCGACATTGATCGCGCATAGAAATTTTAATGAAGGGTCAGATTTGCCCCACAGTAGAAGCAGGTGTTTTTATCGCTTTCATAGATATGGTGTTAGAGAGTTTGGGATTAATGCAGAATTTTATTGCGGCACGATTAACGTAGGATTTGAGGATTATAAAGTATCTTCTGCAAAATAGTTTCGGTAAATGATCGTAGAAAGTTAATTAATTAGACTGCAGTATTAAAATACTGTCGGGCAATTATAACTATAGAGTTGAGAGAAAGTTTGAGACGTTGCGATTCTGAAGAGTGGATCTTGAAATTTAAGTATTATTTGGGTGAAACGAACTTTGCAATTCCAATTGTTAATTGAGATAGAAAAATATCATATTTTTTCAATGTTACGTTTGCACTTTCTACTGCGTATTGCTATAAACATTTCATGAAACGGCAGTTATAATCGAGTATTAAAATTACGTCATGTTCAAGGAAATTATTCATGCAATAGAAACGTAAACGATTCGTTAATCCGGAAAAAATTGCATGGAGAGGATAAATAACGTAATTATGCCTATTTAGGTCTGCATATTCCGGAGTGCATCACATTTCTGCATTATTCATGAGGCAGTTGGATAACTTTTCTACGTTTAAATTCATACATCGATATTTCATTTTCGCCACTTTCTTGACGTTATTACTAGTTTTCCCTTTTTGCGATGCTCAATTTTATCTTTCATACGATTTCCCTTCTTATTAAAATTACTTTTTCATTGATATATGCTTCCAAACATTTTGGAAGAGAACAAACATTTTTTTTCAATTGTCTTTTTATATTTATTGGCAGAATTGAAATAAATTTCTTTAAGTTAACCTTCTCATATTTTAAATTAGAAATTGAAACTTTATTTTGCGCAAATCTTTAAAGTAAAATCGAATTTCATTGCATAAATATTTCGCTTTCTTCAAATGCGTTTCCCTGACAAAAGTACCATTTTGCAATATTTTTATGTTCCCATTTGCACCTACAATTTTGCAATTTTTACATTTGCAATTTATCGAACTTGCAAACTTGAATATTCCTCGATAGTTGCAGTGAAAATTCCATGCAATTTCCGAGTCTCCAAAAGAGAAGACAATAATTTCACCTTTGCAATTCAATATGCAAATTCGCAAAGCTCCTTGCAATTTCCAGAGCACTATTCCCACCGTGAAAATAACACTTCTTTCAGTCCGCCTCCCGTTTGCATAAATCCCAATCCTTTTTCTGCGATTTACGTCGTTGACCGTCGCGAGTCGCAAAAACTAGTTAATCGGTTTTCGCAAAAACCGCGACCACTGAAGTGTGCTGGACATTTTTCCCTGCACAAACTCGTGCTCGTTGAAACGGCGATTGAAAAACAACCGGAAAAATGCACAATGTAAACATGGTGAATTTGGAAACGTTCTACCTACGTCTACCTCTTGCAAAGAACGAACGATCGATCGGATTGAATAATTAATGCACCTTTTTTTCCACGGGAAATACTGCCGTAAAACGATAATAACGTTCGCGGAACGATTATGCGTTCGATTGCAAGCAATCGCGATTAATGACGGTTCTGCAACATTTTCCCGAGTGTTAGAACCTCGCTGCGTTATTGTTGAAAAAAACGGGGGACTCCTTCGAGTGAATCGGTTCGTTTAGTCAAGATCATCGAGGTGGAAAAATCATTTGTAAATAGGATTGATTTTGAATATCACCTGAGGCGGTGTGGCTTGTCATCGGTCGCCGCCAGGAACGATCGATTGCGCTTTTTTTTCTTGGATTTAGTGATTTATGAAGGACGACGGAGAATGTCCTTGATGTGTAGCTGCGCTTGATAATTGTAGCTTAGAAACGGAGCACTTGTGGGCGGATCGAATTTTATCGCCTTTTTAGACCAACTTATTCAATTGTTTGTAACGATTTTCTCGCAAATTTGCAAAATTTACAAATACCAATTCCTCGCGATTTTCTCTAAACTGACAGAATAACAATTGCGTCACGCTAGTGACTCAAATCGCCCAGGTTGCAAAATTCACAAATTCCAATTCCTTGCAATTTTCCATAACGCAGAAAAATTTATACATTTCAAATGCTGCCACATATTTTTCTCTAAGCTAATACAATAAAAATTAAATCACGCTAGTAACTCAAATCACCCAGGTTGCAAAATTCACAAATTCTAATTCCTTGCAATATTCCATAATGCAGAAAAATGTATACATTTCAAATGCTGCCCCACATTTTTCTCTAAGCCAATACAATAAAAATTAAATCGCGCTAGTAACTCAAATCACCCAGGTTGCAAAATTCACAAATTCCAATTCGCTGCAATTTTCCTTATCCCAAAAGAAAATCTACACATCTCAAACAGCTGCCCCATATTTTTCTCTAAGCTAATACAATAAAAATTAGATCACGCTAGTAACTCAAATCACCCAGGTTGCAAAATTCACAAATTCCAATTCGCTGCAATTTTCCTTAACGCAAAAGAAAATCTACACATCTCAAACAGCTGCCTCATATTTTTCTCTAAGCTAATAAAATAAAAATTAAATCACGCTAGTAACTCAAATCATCCAGGTTGCAAAATTCACAAATTCTAATTCGCTGCAATTTTCCTTAACGCAAAAGAAAATCTACACATCTCAAACAGCTGCCTCATATTTTTCTCTAAGCTATCAAAATAAGAAACTCAAATCACCAGGCTGCAAAAATACTGGAATCTCAATTCCTCACACTTTTCCTCGACCCCCAAAAAAATCCCAACCAATAGAATACTCATCACACCCACACCAATTCCCTGCAATTTTCCCTAACGCAGAAGAAAATCTACACACCTCAAACAGCTGCTCCTATTTTTCTCTAAGCTATCAAAATAAGTAAATCAAATCACCAGGCTGCGAAAATACACGAATCTCAATTCCTCACACTTTTCCTCGACCCCCAAAAAAATCCCAAGCCACACAATACTCATCACACCCACACCAATCCTCTGCAATTTTCCGCAACTCACAAGAAAATCTACACATCTCAAACCGCTGCCCAATTTTTCTCTAGGCTATCAAAATAAGTAACTCAAATCACCAGGCTGCGAAAATACACGAATCTCAATTCCTCACAATTCTCCTCGGCATAAAAAAAATACAATACTCATCACACCCACACCAATTCCTACAAAATCTCCAAATCCGAAAAACCGCAGTACTGTCATTCACCACAACCAGATCTCTCTGCAACATTGCCACCGACCGCAAAAATGTGTCATCATCGCCCATATAACCGCAAGTCTCGCAAAATCGCGCTCTCTCCGGTTCCTCGAGGACGTCCTTTCTCCTCAGGCAGGGGCGCGTCCCCGTCTCGACCGCTTTCCTCTCGTTGCTCGTCTTTTAACTCCGGTCACCCGTTACATGGAATACGCCCGGACGAAAGTACAGGCCTGAGTGTGGGTGTGTGTAAGAGGTCCAGCCTTGCCTCGGACGGAGGCTGGGTGTGGCCGTGACTAAAAGTTCACTAGAGCACACTTAACACACTTAACACACGGTTTCTCGGTTTCTCCGCGGGATAGACGAACGCTCCTGTCCGACACAGGTAGACGTTTGCTCCAGAAATTACGTCCTCGCGAGCGGTTCTTTTCTATCGCTCTACTTTTACTTATTAACCCTTTGCGCTCCTGCGGCCGATACGCGATCGGTTGGTGGTTTGTGATCGGCTCGCGTTGTGTCGATACTTTCAGCCGAGCCTGCTGTTTGGCGATTGCTTCACGGGGGTGATGGAGAAGGTCGCTTTTTTGCGGAGAGCTTATGGTGGTTTGGGAATGTTTGAAGTGTCGAGGTGCTTCTGCTTTTTTTTAGGGAATATGAGAGGTTTCTTTGAGGGACTTTTTGGGTCCTCAATTAAGCAATTTGGTAGTGCTTCAGTAAATAGAGTTTGAGGGTGTTTGTAGTGCAAGTTCAGAAGTAAGGATAATTTTTCTTTTTTAGGGAAGTATGAGAGGTTTCTTTGAGGGCCTTTTTGGGTCCTTAATTAAGCATTTTGACTGGTAGTGCTTCATCGAATACAGTTTGAGCATGTTTGAAGTGTAGGTTGAGGAGCGAGGATAATTTTTCTTTTTTAGGGAATATAAGAGGTTTCTTTGAGGGCCTTTTTGGGTCCTAAATTAAGCAGTTTGATTGGTAGTGCTTCATTGAATAGGGTTTGAGGATGTTTGGAGTGTAGGTTGAGGAGCAAGGATAATTTTTCTTTTTTAGGGAATATGAGAGGTTTCTTTGAGGGCCTTTTTGGGTCTTAAATTAAGCAGTTTGATTGGTAGTGCTTCAATAAATAGGGTTTGAGGGTGTTTGGAGCGTAGGTTGAGGAGCCAGGATAATTTTTCTTTTTTAAGGGAATATGAGAGGTTTCTTTGAGGGACTTTTTGGGTCCTGAATTAAGCAGTTTGATTGGTAGTGCTTCATTGAATAGGGTTTGAAGGTGTGTGAAGTGTAGGTTGGATAATTGTGTGAGGTTTGATTTTTGAAGGAGTAACTGATTTGTTTAGGTGACTTTCTCAAGCATAGAATCAAGTTTGTATGTTAGTATTTGATTCAGGGGTCTTATCGATAGCAGTACGTGAGTTTCGTGATGTTTGAACTATGATGCGTTCATTCGCAAGCTACCTTCAACAAGTTTATGGTAGATTCAGTATCATAGGCACCGCATAAATTATCTTTACCGTACTTTCAATTTTGTTTAGCCCAAGTTTGACACTGTTTGATCAAGTATAGTATCAGCTACTTTCAACAAGTTTCTTTCTAACTTCATACAATTCAATTAATCCACTCTCTTTCCAGTGATTGTTATTTCCTACAAAATTATCGCTTATTATTAACACTTTCAAACCCTGCCAAAATTCTCCAATCTCAAACTCAGCCATGTTCTCCAACCTGCCATCTCAAACCCATAAAATCTACCTTACAAAAACGCACCAAACTCTTTCATTTTCCACTTGAAAATTCCCCAGGGACATTTTCAACTATTTTTTCTATCATCCCTCTTCTTTTAATAGTAGTTTTGTGAGTGATGTATCCGTGGTAGCATCAATGCCGTCGGTGAGATTGCACGACGGTGATTCATGTCCCGTTTGAACACGTTGCCAGGTTGTAATTTTTCCATCGTTCAAAATGGAATTGGAACAGGAAACTATACGTGAAACCGTGTAACGTGACGCGTATTCCATGACGGGCGTTTTAACGATCGTTAACGATGAGCCGTGGTTTATGCGAGACCTAAAAATCCTATGGCTTTTTGCCGTTGTCTTTTTTGTCCGACTGTGAGAAGTGCCAAGTGTGAAATTGCTCGGTTTGAAATTCAACCTTTTTCTATTGTCGTGGTTGTAATTGATAATATATTTTGAAACAGACGATCACTGAATAGTATATTTCGTAATATTTTTCGAGAATTGTAAAAAAAGTGCTTAATAAATAGGTGAAAATTGTAATGTGATGTTAATGACTCATATTTGATTATTTGATGTATTAATTGTCACTATGATGACATTTCTTACAGCTCTATTTGCACAGTGGGAAAGATATATTTTGAAAATTACAAATTGCGCATGGTAGTTGCAAATTTTACCTTCTGCATTTTGCTGATATGCAATAAAATACGGAAATCGTTTCAATTATCGATAGGATCGTAGTAAAAAAATTTTCCGATAAAATGTAATTAGCTGTTTTGCAGAAAGACGCGTAGAGGACACGCGAAGGTCAGTTTTGCTTTTTTAATGGCGTCGTATAGTTTTTCTTACGTTAATCAATTCAGCTGGCAATTATGAATAAAAAGGTATTAACTGCTTTATATAAAAGAGCCATTTGTTTACAATATATTTTAATTTTAATCGCTCGAAGTGGTATAACAGCAACTGCTGCCCAGTTATTCATTAATCTTAAATTAATTACCCACTGAATTACCTAAGTTTTCCTGCGTTTCGAATTTTTAAAAATTATCCTACTTATTTTTCATAATTCTTCCCATATTTGAAAATTTTCCTTCCCGGTTAAAATAATTTCCAAAGTAATCTGCACTTATGAATTAAAATTCGACTGTATTTTTCCAACGAGAAAATAATTCAAACGTGTCTCAACGTCAAAGTGATTTGAATCGCAGAAACCGTTAAAAATTCGAAACAATCAGCCGAAGAATTGCAGCGATCGTCAGAAACGTCGAAATGCGATCGGTTAATTATAAAACGAGGGAATCAACGAAGCGGCTAATGGCAATTAGCCTGGGCGAGTATCGAGCAGCTGGTCATCGAAGGGAAATTAATATCGCCTTCGAGATAACTGCCTCCATTTGCATATCGAAGGAGCACTCGCTCGAGAGTCGTTTCTTAATCGATCGGTTATTTACTCCGCTTAATTTTCCCATTTAGCCTGCGAAATTAGCAATAACCCACGTAGAATCATCGCGACGTTTGCGTTTCCAGGTAGACGCACTTTTCGCCCATTTCCGCACGCGATCTCCATAGATCGTTTCACTTCTTTTTTCGCGAGAACGTATTCACGCTTATACGAGATAAGAGGCGTTGCAAATCGAGGTGAGTTTATCGCCTCGAAGCGGGAAATCGTGGAATTTCGATGTTTCCAGTTGGCGCACAAGACGAGGATGATTATGGCGATGATGATAGCGCGATTAAGGCGCTATCGATGCCTTGTAATCTTTTACACGGATGCAGAATACTTGCAGGATGATCTTGCCTCCTGTTTGCTAGTTTGCACGCGGATCTGAGAGATAGCTTTGCAAAAATTTCGCGCGACGGTATCATTATATCGGTCGCGATAACGAGGACTCCTATTCTTTGCAATACGAGACTTCATATTCTACTTTGTTTCAGCTAACGTAGACGATTCGTATTCTTAACTATATGAAACTTCATTTTCTGAATATTGTCGCCTTATTATTTAATATATGGATTTTTACAACACTGAGGCCTATATATATTTATTTGTAGATGTAATCACAGGTCTTGCTCTGTCTTTAACTTTATTATATATTATCTACCACCAAGGAGCCGAAAAGAGCAGCGCCGTTACAATTTTAAACTTCTGACACTGAATGATTTTTGTTAACCCAAATCATTTTTTTAAAGACTTAATGCAGCCTTAATGCAGACTTAATGCAGACTTAACGCAAACCAAACTTATCAAACCGAGAATTAACCGAGACGGTTCTTATTCTCCAGAATATGAAATTTCATTTTTGAACTATTTTTGTTAACCTAGATCCTTTTTTTAATTCAAACCTAAGGCAGATCTAACTCACGTAGTGGAGACTGCTCTTATTTTCTATATATATTTCTATATATATTTTTTATATATTTCTATATATTTCTATATATATTCTATATATAGCTATATATATATATTTCTTCTATATATATTATATGGATCTTCACAATTGGAATAATTTTAGTCTTTGAACTAAAACGAAATCGCAACCGTCGGAAATTGCACACGTATTATTTTTTTGCAATCAACTGCGCGATCACACAGTAAAATATAAAATTAATATTCTGCATTAACTTTGTTAACTTAAATTCTTTTTTTTAATTCAAACCTAAGGCAGACCTAACTCACCTAATCAAGACTGCTCTTATTTTCTATAATATTAATCTTCCCAATCGGAATAATTTTAATCTTTGAACTAAAAAGTCAAACCACTGAAGAAATCACGCTTGCGAAATGGCACACGAATTATTTTTTTGCAATCAACTGAGCGATCACACAGCGAAATACAAAAATGAACACCTCCACTAGAGAGCCGCTTGCGTTATTCCCATCACCCGTAACTCCCCAAAGAAACTTGCCATTTCGAATCCCGTGAAACCGACGGCCAAAACCCCATAAACCGATCGACACGATGTCAGCCATTAACGCAACACGCATGCTGCAATTCCGCGTCGCCGTGGTCCGATCCGAGACAATTATCCGCGAAAAGAATATTAATCGCAAAAGCGCGATATCTGCGCGGACAATCATCGGCCTTTAATTCCCTTAACTGGTCGTTTAATTCAGGAAGAAAGTTCATTTTCCAGACCCGCGAATTTCAAACGCTCCAATGGGCGGTTGTTCGATCAACATTAACGAGATCATTAACGTGAGAGACGAAATCCACTCGCGAGGTACGATCACCGATTTATTCGATCGCCGTTGCAGCTCGTTAATTGCAAAATTACAGAAATCAGTTAAGTCAATGAAATCGCGTAACGCAGGACTGCGAACGAGGTGGAGGAGGAGGAGGAGAGGGAGGACGACGACGATGATGATGATGATGATGCCATTAAAGTGGCATCGACGGTGAGGTCCGCGTACGGGGCCACACAGGCGTGCTTACGCGTGTCCATGGGTATAGTGATCGCGATGCAAGCCTCCCAGGCATTCTATGGTACACCAAGTATTATCTAACCGCGGATTACTCGCTCGACGAGGTGCAATTATCCGTCGTCGATTTCCACGTCGACCTGCAATTTTATGGTTTTTGATATCACGAGGTTTTTATACGGGCTTGAAGGTTTCGAGGGTCGTTTTTGGGTTGGATGATGCCTGTGAGGAGTGCGGCGGTTTATGGGGTATTTATGATTGCGGTGAATTTTTCTGCGAAGATCTTTGGAAGAAGTGGATACCTGGTGATTTGGAATTTTGAGGTTTGGAACGAGAGTTTTTAAGATAGTGGAAAATTGATGATTTGTGATGGTGGATCTGCAGTTTTGAGGTTTCAATGTGGAGTTGGTATTTTGAGCTTTGGAGATATCGAATGTAAGGGGACTTGTGATGGTGGATTTGCAGTTCTGAGCTTCTGAGAATGGATTTGGTATTTTGAGCTTTGGAAGTATTGAATGTTAGGTGATTTGCGATGGTAAATTTAAAATTTGAGCTTCTCAATATGGATTTGGTATTTTGAGCGTCGGAAGTATTGAATGCTAGGTGATTTGTGACAGTGGATCTGCAGTTTTGAGCTTCCAATGTGAATTTATTATTTTGAGCTTCGGAAATATTGAATGTTAGGTCATTTGCGATGATAAATTTAGAACCTTGAGCTTCTCAATATGGATTTGGTATTTTGAGCGTCGAAAGTATTAAATGTTAGGTGATTTGTGACAGTGGATCTGCAATTTTGAGCTTCCAATGTGAATTTATTATTTTGAGCTTCGGAAATATTGAATGTCATGTGATTTGTGATGGTGGATTTGCAGTTTTGAGCTTCCAATGTGAATTTATTATTTTGAGCTTCGGAAATATTGTATGTCAGGTGATTTGTGATGGTGGATTTTGTATTTTGAGCTTCGAATGTAGTGAATTTTAGGTGATTTGCGACGTTGGATTTGAAATTTTGAGCTTCTCGATACAGACTTGGTATTTTGAGCTTTGGATATATTGAATTTCAGGTGACTTTGCATAGTAGCTTTGCAGTTTTGAATATTTCAACATGAGATGGTGTCTTCGAGCGCCTTTTTTGAGAAAGAAGAGGTATAGGAGGAGACGAAATTTCGTAAGCCATTAGAAATTTGTCTCGCGTTCCCAGTTTACCCCTTCTTTTTGCAATTCAAAGAGGGGCAGAAGCGAGGACAGTGATCCGTAGAAGATTTCACTTTGTAATCGTTGCGCGGTGCACTCGCGCCGCGATTCGATCTCAATATTATAATTTCGCCGTTCAGAAGCGGTATCTATTCAAATTGTTGGTCGTAGCATCGCCGACGATGAATTCGAAAGAAGGAGTGGGCGGTGGAAGAGGTTAAGGATATTCGGCTAATTCCTAGACAGCCTAGAATTTCTTTCTCCTTTTTTTTTCCTTCGATATTCGTACGTAAATACACCCACTAACCTTTGCTTCTTTATTTAAAAATCGTGCAAGGTGAAGTTTTGAATGGAATGTAGTTGGAATCGATGAAATACGATTTAAATTTTGGACGGCATAAGTGTTTAGGCGGGATGTTTTAAAGATTATTAAAATTTTGGAATGTTGAATGTGTTATTTGAAATATCAATAGCAGAGTTATTTATATAGTAATTATTTTACAATTAGTGGAATAGGCAAAATGGACTTTGTTTAAATATAGGTGCTCGGAGAAATTTTGTTTTAGGAGAATCATGTATGTTTTTGTTATAAGAATATGATATTTGCTTTCACTCTGCTATTACTTTCCAACAAGCCACGTTAATCTTTAGAAATCCCTTTAATTATAATAATTAATTCAATCTCTCCACATTGTCCCACTTTTAAATACGTAATCGTCTCGACAGAGAATGTAAGCCACGGCTTTGTAATTTCAAACAGACCAATCAAAATTCCAATGCGATTCAAAACACAACAAAAATCTCTCCCCAAATTACAACAATAACCCCCCAAAAATAAGTCACCCACAGTTCATCCAACATACCCAACTAAGACGTTAATAAAATTTAATTTCCAACTTAAAAAAATCCAAACGCTTCCACCCTTCTCACTAACTTTCCAAATTACAAATAATTAAAATTCATTCATCCTTCTTCCAAAATCCCCACACTGTAATTTCCATTCAACTTCCACCTAAAATTCTCAATCTCAAAATTGCATTTTCTCCGCAAATAATCAGCAGAGTCAGTCGTCGTTATCACTAACGTTGAAACGGGGTCGTCGAAAACGGAAAAATGTCCCGATGGAATTTCCATTCTCAGCTTCCACCTCTTCAGCGAAGAAAAGATCAAGGCAGAGGGAAGGTTGAGGTGAGCCGAGGACTATTCGCGGACTGGGAATACGTGGAAAGCCGTGTCGAACGAACTTCGCTATTGAAAGATCGTGCTCGTGAAGATTTATGCCTGCCCGGGACCGTTTACATGTAACACCTTGAATTGTAGATGACTATCCTTGCGGAAAGCCGCGTACACGTGTACAGGTATCCGCGAGCAGTGGAAGACCTGGAAAATGAAATTGCGCGGCGATTCCGCGAAGAAGAGGCGGATTTCAGATCGATTATTTTTATTTAACACGTCCTTCTTTTCTATGATTAATTTCGAAATGGTAAATTACCGAAGCGAGCAACTTTCTTCCCGCCTTTTAAATATTTAAACAGATTATTTTAAGTGCGTGTTCTGTGTTAATACTAAAAATACCATGGCGGTCAAATGACCGCTTTCTGATTTTTTCCAAAAATTCCCAAAATTGATTGGGCAGCCGTTCAGTAAATATTTTAGGTCTATCTTTTTTTTTATTTTATTTATTTATTTTTATTTATTTTATATTGCTTTATTTTATTTTTTTTGTTATTTATAAACAAAAATCCCTCAGATTCTAAATCATTTAAGTCTCTCAAAAAATCTTCAAAAATCTCAGAAAACCAAAATTCCCACAAGCCATCGTCATCATCCACAAACATAAATACCTCCGCAATCTCCACAAAAACATTGAAAAATCACCGTTCTTGAACACTCAAGAAAAATTGCAAAATAATACAAGAAAATGCCAGCATCTCCACACCATCGAGCAAGGAAAGCTTCGATAACACGGCATAATAATTAGCAGAGACGTTGGGAAGGCAGAAGGAGGAAAATAAGAGAGCAGCCTCGCATATGTTAGCATTAAGCGAGAGAGCTCTCAGAAGGGAAAGGGTAGCCTCTGAGCAGTTAGCCAAAGTCATAAATCGAGCTTCGAGAGCTGAATCGCGAGCACGAAACGCGCACGCACACGCGGAACACGCGTGCTTTATGCATTGTACGCGCGTACAAGGGGTGGCCAGCTCGCCTCGGCTCTCTCGACGACATAATTCACTACCCCTCCTCTTCGCCGACTCTAGTTCGGTCCTCGAGTGCCCCTTTTTCTTCCTTTTCACCAGACTTTTTAAGACGTTTCTTTGGCTGCGCGTTGCGATTTCCACGTGGAAAGGGATATTTTATGGTAGAAATCTTTTTATTGAATAGGTAGGGTTTGTGGAATTTTATGGAGTTTTGTGAAGACTCTGAGACACTTGTTGAAATTGTCGATGCTGAAATGCCTGTGATTTTGGAATTGTCAAAGTGTCAATGGATGGATGTCTGATCTGTTGGGCACTGAATGTATCAGTTATCGGGTCTTTCAGCAGGTGAAATTGCGAGTGATTGGAAGTGTGAGAAATTGGAATTGCATATTATTGGAACTTTGTGCGGTTGGAATTGCCAGTGCTTGGAATTGTCAGAAATTGGAATTGCCAATGATTGGAACTTCAGGCAATTAGAATCGCAAATGATTGGAACTTCCAGTAATTGGAATTGCCAGTGATTGTAATTCGCAGCGATTGGAGTTCGTAGCGATTAAAGTATCCAAGTATTAGAACTATTAACTATTACAACTCCAAGCAATTGTATGTCTCTCCACTACTGAAACTTTCAATGATTTGATCACTCAAATATTGGATATTTCAATTACCGAAATTCTGAACTATTGAAATTCCCAGCCATTTGAATTCTTAGCAACTGGAATTTCAAACTATTAGAACTTTAAGCCATTGCATCTCCCAAATATTGGTTGACTCACTTACCTAAACTCTGAACTATTGCAATTCCCAACAATTGGAACTCTGAGCAACTGGAATTTCAAACTATTGGAACTTTAACCCATTGCAACTCCCAACTTTTGGATTTCTCCGTTACCGAAATTCTAAGCTATTAAATTTCCCAGCGATTGGAACTCTTAACAACTGGAATTTCAAACTATTACAACTTGAAGCCACTGCAACTCCCAACTTTTGGATTTCTTAGTCACCTAAACTCTGAACTATTGAAATTCACAGCGATTGGAACTCTTACCAACTGGAATTTCAAACTATTAGAACTTTAACCCATTGCAACTCCCAACTTTTGGATTTCTTAGTTACCGAAATTCTGAACTATTGCAATTCCCAACAATTGGGACTCTTAGCAACTGGAATTTCAAACTATTAGAACTTTAAGCTACTGCAACTCCGCAATATTGGATGTCTCACTTACCTAAAATCCGAACTATTGCAATTCTCAGCAATTGGGACAGTTAGTCATTGCAATTCCCAACTATTTCTATTTTTAACTAGTGAAAATTTTAACTACTGAAACTTCCAACCCATTCATGGAATCTGCACGCCCCCAAAATTTGCAACTTCTAAACAAAATGAAGCAATATTAGTTAACTCGAAAGCCCGCAACGAACGATTAGCTCCATTCCCACTGACTCACTGCCAACAATTTATTTCTCCGCGATTCTTCGTCTCTTGCAGAAAATTCGCTAAAAATGCTACGTTATTGCAACACCGTCCATTATCTCCTGGGCAGAAAATTTTCCAGAGATTTAATATCGCCGTTGGTGTGCGACCTTAATGCCCGTTGTGTACGTAAGTAGATGCATTTGAACGCATCCTGGTGTAACTGCACCATTGTAGTAATTCGCTCGATTGTGCCAGCCGCTTCCTGCTGCCGTAATAATTAACGAACAGTGGCGAGCTTTATGTTTGTTTAGGCAGCTGAACGAACTTCGCGTGAACTACTGCCATCTCGGGAAAACTATAATGAATCTCCCGTCACCTCGTCGGATGCAGAAAAAAACTGACCCTAATTGCACTCCAAGTACACGATGATTACCGGCAGTCGCGGTGGAACTGGATTACTCTTAATGATCCTGATTTACCGAATAAAACTTAACGAGAAATAGATTTATGCGTGTCTCTTAAACATTAGACTCTGATTCGACCTTTATTTTTCATAATTAATGGGATTATTAATTACTAGGCGGACTCGAGGTCAGAAAATTGACATTGTAATTTTTTTAAGATTTTTCGCTAAAACTTTGAAGCATTATTTAATATAGTAAACTTATTGGATTATTTAGTTGTGGAAAGAAATTTAATTCTTACTTTTTTAATCGTACTATAGCTACTGCTAATCTTTCTCAGATTTCTTTTTTTTAAATTAATTTATTTAACACTAGAACTACCAAACCAGTCAAAATGACTGGTACACAATTTTTTCCAAAAATTCTCCAAGTTTATAGGAGCGTCATAGAATAGATACTCTACTTCCATCTCATAAAATATAAATTACTAAATCGATCAACTTTTCCATCCTCTTAATTCTCCTTGTTTCAAAGTACCCATTTAATATAATTAAATATAATAGATTTAACTCCGGTGCTTCTAGTGTTAATGTCACATCAGCCAGCGGCCATTAGCGACAACGCTATCATACATTGGCACAAATGTGCATATAATAATATTAATATAGATGTAACATGAGTACTATTTTACAGAGAATTACACTAATAGAATAAACTTATCGCGTAAGACTAGCAATAGAATCAGATTTCCGTCACAGACAAAATGTTGTAAAATTCCATAATTATTTCTCTCGCGAATGATACCTAAAAGGAGCAACAATTCCAACGAAACAAGTGCCACGAAGCGCGAATCCATTCCGGAAACGAGACGGTGTTACCGTCGCGACTAGGGTTTCCGGGGATTCCAGCGGGCGCGCGTTATTAACCCATTGTCTAGCGCGTGGTAGTACTTAGTACAAAGAGAGAGAAAGACAGAGAAAGAGGATTCACCGTGGAGCAATTTAAACGTCCTTTGATCCGTGAGACTTGTTTTCAACTATCGCCCCGTAAATCATCTCAGTCCATAAACCCTCCCATTCGTTGGATCCTCTCTCTTTGTTGCTGCTGGCCTCTTCCTCCCTCGTGGGTCCCTTCTTCGCGGGCAAATAACAGGCCACGATTTACAGTGCAATTTACAGCCGGGCGTGAGCGTGTATACTGCGATCTCACCGTGTAAATACGCCACTTTATTTCGCATGCGAATCTCGCTCTCGCGGATGCCAGCTTGGAGCTACTTCACGCACCAGTCCGCTCGCGTTACGCCTGGAAAAACTTGGATGGGTGGGAAGTTACGGGGTTTTCGGTCGATTGTGGCTTCTATGGGAGTTTATGGAGATTCCGGGGTTGATTGTGCGGTATTTTCATGGGGTATTGAAAATTTCGTGAGGTTGTTCAGAGCTTGCTTCAAGATTGGCATTTTAGGTTGGGGGAAATACTTGGTGTTTGCACGCATTTCAATATTTTAGGTACTTAGACTGTTCTTTTTAATATCTTCGGCATTGAGAGTCTTCTCTTCAGTTATTTACGTACTGAGACTTTTCTATGCAATACTTTAGGTACTCAGATTCTTCTCTTCCATATTTTAGGTACTCAGACTCTTTTCTTCAACACTTTAGGTATTGAGATACTTCTCTGCGGTAATTAGGTACTGAAACTCTTCTCTTCAATACTTTAGGTACTCAGAATCTCCTCTTCAATACGTTAGGTTTCGAAATTCTCCTTTTTAATACTTTAGGTACTCAGAATTTTCTTTGCAGTACTTTAGTGTACTGAGACTCTTCTATGCAATACTTTAGGTACTCATTGTCAGACTCTTCTCTTCAATATTTTAGGTACTCAGACTCTCCTCGTCAACACTTTACGTATTGAGATACTTCTCTGCAGTAATTAGGTACTGAAACTCTTCTCTTCAGTACTTTAGGTACTCAGACTCTCCTTTTTAATACGTTAGGTTTCGAAATTCACCTTTCCAATACTTTAGGTACTCAGAATTTTCTTTGCAGTACTTTAGTGTACTGAGACTCTTATTTTCAATACTTCAGGTACTGTTGCTCCTCTCTGCAATAATTAGGTACTAAAACCCTCCTCTTCAATATGTTACGTTTTGAAATTCTCTTTTTCAATACTTTAGGTACTGATACTCTTCTCTGCATTAATTAGGTACCACAACTCTTCTTTTCAATACTTTAGGTACTGATACTCTTCCCTGCAGTACTTTAGGTACTGAAACAGTTCTTTTCAATACTTTAGGTACTAATACTCCTCTCTGCAATAGTTCAGTGTACGGAAACTCTTCTTTTGAATACTTCAGGTACTGCGACTCTTCTCTGCAGTACTTCAGGTACTGAAACTCTCTTCTCTGCAATAGTCTAGGCTTTGAGACACTTCACTTCAGTGCGTCAAATTTGGAGGCTCCTCTTTTCAATTCTTTAGGTACTCAGGCTCATCCGTGAGCAGAGTTCATACAAAAATTTCATAATTAAGCGTAAAGTATTATTTTGACGCACGATAACACTTTATCTACCATTCAATTCCAGTAAATTCAAAAAAACGTTTCCCGTTTCATTTCCCATTAGACGAACACAAATTCCCTGTACTTAAAATTCTTTTAAATAAATGGTCACCCAACGCAAGCTTCGTTTTCTGCGAGCAACCCAGCAAGAATTATGTTCCGCGGTCTCCGTCGACCAGGTGAAAAATAGAAGGTGCAGTTATTAGTTCCGTACGTTGATCTAATTAATAATCAGACGAGATGAAGCGGTAGGTTCGAGGCGGATGCATTCCGGATCGGTGCAATCAAGCGGCGCGCAGCACGCGTGAGCCGGAAACCGGCTCGATGGCTTCTGGGTATCTATTTAATGATGCTACTCTGTATCAAGGGGATCCTTTCGCAAAAATCCTTACTACCGTTCCTTGCACTTTATCGGCACGACTGAGCATCATGGGAACTGCCGCGCCTCGCTTCATTCTTACTTCATAATTCTGATAATCTGATTACCTTGCGATTTGGTTCGCTGAGCTGCCTCTATGGCATTTTTTTTCGCTGTCAATTGAATACGAGATTATTGTTTCTTTTTATAGGGAATTTCTCGGGAAGTTGGACTTTTTTTTGGAAATTTCGCAAGCCTCTACGATTCTTTGAGGGGAAATTGCGATTATTTTATTGCAGGGAGAAACGTGGAATTTGATGGTTGTTGAAATTAATTTTATAATGCTAATAATAATACTAATAGTTGTAAAAACAATAGAGATAAAGAATTCTAAAAATTGAATTCATTAAACACTTTTCTCCGCATAGATATTCAAATTATCGAAATAATTGCGATTTAAATTGAACAGCAAAGTATCCGTAAACCTCAATATCTGTTAGCCAGATCATAAATTAATATTAGTCCCAATTTCAAATTTTGTAATTCCTCTTTCTGCCTCCTCAAAAATGATCCGATTTCTTGACCCTTTCCACCCTCGTTCGCCGGTTCTCACGGGGGTGGGTCGTTTAAAGGGCACAGCGATAGCGAGAGGATTAAAAAAATATATATAAAGAAAGGAAAGGAAAGAAAGAAGGACGTTGGCGGAGGTGGTTAAGTCCCATCGTCCCACGGGGCGACCCACCGTTCGACTTCTCTCCGCCTTATATATACTCTGGGCCCACAGTACCTCGGCTGTGCTCCTCGTTTTGCTCCATTTCGATTGCACTGGCCCAGAAGAAGCTGCTGAACACGCTGGAACATTGCTCGCAATTTAAATAAATTCACCGTGTCCCCATGGCTGCGTTCCCTTACGGTCCCCGGGCCCCCCTTTTTCCCTCTTTCTCTGCTCCTTTTTCCTACACCCGGCTAACTCCGAGGTGCTTCTACCTTTTGCCAGAGGGTTACGTAATTTTGAAGGGACATTCTGGCTTGTTTGAGAATTTTTCTTTCTGGAAAGTCGTTCGATTTTATTGTACGACGGGTCTCGATACAGAAAGTTAAACTGAAATGTAAATTTTGTCAGTGGAATTTGATAAGGATTTCCTGAGGTAGTCGAAATGAATGTTATTATTTTGGTATAAAAATGCTAGAAATTTGCAAAATTTAAGTGGCAAGTTTCAGAGATTTCTCGGTACTTTAGGAATTCAGATTCTGCTCTGCAATACTTTAGGTATAGAAACTCTCTTCTACCAATTCTTCAGGTATTAAGGTATCTCTCTGCAATACTTTAAGTACTGAGTCTCCCTCTCTAATACTTCAGGTATTGAGACTCTTCTCTGCAATACCTCTTAGGCATTAATACTCTTCTTTACAATACTTTTCTCTGCAATACTTTCCGTATTGGAAATTTTCCTCTTGAATAATTTAGGTAGTGAGACTCTTCTCTTCAGTGCCTCCGAGATATTGAAATTATTCTCTTCAATACTTCAGGCATTGCGTTTCTTCTCTTCAATACTTTAGATATTGAGACTCTTCACTTCAGTGCCTCTGAGATATTGAAATTATTCTCTTCAATACTTCAGGCATTGCATTTCTTCTCTTCAATACTTTAGGAATTGCGACTCTTCTCTGTAATATCTCTTAGACATTGATACTCTGCTTTCCAATACTTTTCTCTGCAATACTTTACGTATTGGAGACTCTTCTCTTCAATACTTTAGGTATTGAGACTCTTTTCTTCAGTGCCGCTGAGATATTGAAATTATTCTCTTCAATACTTCAGGCATTGCGTTTCTTCTCTTCAATACTTTAGGTAGTGAGTCTCTTCTCTTCAGTACCTCTGAGAAATTGAGATTGATCTCTTCAATACTTCAGGTATTGCGTTTCTTCCCTTCAATACTTTAGGTATTGAGACTCTTCTCTTCAGTACCTCTGAGATATTGAGATTGTTCTCTTCAATACTTCAGGTACTGCGTTTCTTCTCTTCAATACTTTAAGTTTTGAGGCTCTTCACTTCGACACCTTAGGTACTGAGATTCTTCTCCGCAATTCGCAAATTTTAAAATTGTAATTTCGACGATTCGGAACCCACCTAGAACTATGGGTCTATACGAAATGATCACAGCTGTCGAATACGAAATACGAAGCAGCAACAACATTCAATTTTTGCGTTCGGGGAGTGTTAAACAAGAGGAGTAATTTTTGCCGCTGATACTAGTTAGCGGATACGACTGTGTACCAGGAAATTGGATAATTTTAGCGAATTGCCGTCGTTGTAGTCACGAATTAATTCCGAACAGTAATCCGGATCGGGCATAGTGATAATCACGATTTGAGGTTCACGGATCACAGCTATTAGAAAGGCAGAATCGTTCGTTAGAATGGCGGGGCCGCCAAGTCATACGCAGTCTGGCAGAAAAATTCGAAACTATCGGTGAGCCGATGAAAAACGGAGCGGCTGTTCGCTCTAATATCGCAATTGTTTTGGAGAAACCTGGACGATCGAATGCACTACGAAGAATGCAGTTGCAATCCTGTGATTTCTCAAAATTCAAGTGGATTTTGCCAACAGTACTATCAGAATATCATGGAAGATCGAATCACACAGGAACATGAAATATCAGAATATCTTAGCATATCATTAACTTTCATAAAATATCGTACAATATATTAAAATGTTATACTTATAATATTAATAGGAATGAATGGAAATACAAGTATTTGCTGTTCGTTCTACGAATATAATATTTATATTCGTTATAATATTTATATTTATATATAATATTTGCTCTGTGACTCTTCCATAAATTTGGGGAGTTTTTGCAAAAAGGTTAGGAACAAGTTATTTTGTCAGGATTGGTAGTTCTAGTGTTAACCCTTTGCGGTCCTAGTTATTTTGTAAGTTTTTTTCAGTGAGCTAAATGAAATTAATTTCACATGTTCTCGCGTTCGTTATTCATTTTTTTAATGATAACAATAACTATAGGTACTGACAGATTTTTAGGTGATATTACAAAATCATTATGAAACTGGAAAATTCATATTAAATTCTGAAAAATAGAATGAAGTGAAAAACACAGAATTTGAAATATATTTGTATGACCCCTGGTTACCGAGATATTCCCAAAAATGCGTTTTCCACCCTCAACTTTGAGCGTCATTTTCACCCCTTCAGAGTGGATGACCGCCAAAAAAAAAAATACGTATCAAATATTTTTTTGAGATCTACCTGTCACAAAAATTTCATCAAAATCGGCGTGTTGGACTTCAATATATTCCCTTGTTAATTAATCCCAGATCACGACAGCGAAAGTTAATTTTCAACTATCACTGTCACAAAAGAAATCCCAGGGACAGGTGTTAATGTCTATAATTTCAACAAAATACACACAGTCAAAAAAGAACAAACCCCTCCTCAAAATCACGACCAACATCGAACACCCATCTCCACCGATCATCCAACCATCAACCTCTGCCCTCAATGACCTCCAAGAATCGGGAACGGCAGAAAGATCGATGAAAAGGTCGAAGCACATTGCCGGTCAACGGAACCGGGCCACATAGTCACGTGCAGGGAAAAGTGGTTTACTCTGGTCATAATCGCGATTTAAGGTTCTCCATTCGCGCGAGCTATTAGAAAGGCAGAGTCAATCGGCGGAATGGCGTGGCCGCTACGTCATGGCGCGTGTGTGCACGGTGAAAATCGCTTGCCACGTCGATCCGCCTGCGTTCAACGTGGATGGAAGATGAGTGAAAGGTTGCCTACAACCCGACCAAGGTCTGTTCAATGTCTCATCTCAGCTTCTCCGGAATGGCAACGAGCCGTAGAAATCGCTGTACCATTAAATAACCCGGATTGCCTGGCCGCGCTATGTAATAACGATAAATCCAACGCGCCGCGGGTTGATTTATTTTCTGGAGATGTAATTAAGAAATTAATTGAATCCTCCGCGGCTCTCCAGGAAACGTACACTTTGGGTGGACGTCGTTCCCGACGCGGTGCCAGGGATTGGAGAACGTGATAAATCGAAGACGCGGAGGACTTTCAAAAGGGAGCTTGCGTCTTCGAGAAGGAATTTTGGATGTTGTGGGTGTGGGGATGGTGTTTTGAATGATAGTGTGGATGATTTTGGATCGTGGTGGCGATGGTTTTTGGTGATAGTGGTAGGTTATGGGGAGTGGAGTCGATGAGGGAGAACTACAGTCATGGCGAACACTTTTGGCGTATTAGGGGTGAATTATGGGGTGGAATTTTAGCAATGATGCTGCGATTTGCAATGTTTTTGTTGCTATTGTTACGTAGCCAAGATTTCTTGATTTTTTAGAATTTAGATTAGAATTTCATGATTGAATGAGACTTAGTTGGAAACACTCTGTAATATTGCGATTTGAAATATTTTTGCTGCTATTGTTACATAGCCCAGATTTCTTGATTTTTTAGAATTTATATTGGAATTTCGTGATTGAATGAGACTTACAATTAGTTGAAGTCACTCTTTGTAATATTGCGATTTGCATTATTTTTGCTGCTATTGTTACATAGCCGAGATTTCTTGATTTTTTAGAATTTAGATTGGAATTTCATGATTGAATGAGACGGTAAATGAGAGTTAGTTGAAATTACTCTGTAATATTGCGATTTGCAATATTTTTGCTGCTATTGTTGCATAGCCCAGATTTCTTGATTTTTTAGAATTTATATTAGAATTTCATGATTGAATGAGGCGGTAAATGAGAGTTAGTTGAAATCACTCTGTAATATTGCGATTTGCATTATTTTTGTTGCTATTGTTACATAGCCAAGATTTCTTGATTTTTTTCGAATTTAGATTAGAATTTCATGATTGAATGAGACTTAGTTGAAGTCACTCTTTGTAATATTGCGATTTGCATTATTTTTGCTGCTATTGTTACATAGCCGAGATTTCTTGATTTTTTAGAATTTAGATTGGAATTTCATGATTGAATGAGACGGTAAATGAGAGTTAGTTGAAATTACTCTGTAATATTGCGATTTGCAATATTTTTGCTGCTATTATTACATAGCCCAGATTTCTTGATTTTTTAGAATTTAGATTAGAATTTCATGATTGAATGAGACGTAAATGAGATTTAGTTGAAATCACTCTTTATAAATCGCTCTAGGACAAGCACTTTGCAGATATTCCATTAGATGTTAAAAGTAAGGCATAAAAAATGAGAAGTAGGTGAATTTAACAGTTTCATCGTTCGTTTATCACACAAGACGAGGGAGAACACGGGAATCCCCCGTTGAAGAACCTCGCAGCCATTTTTTCCCGAGGATCAGGTTCGCCGTGAGTAGTTTTCCATTGAGATACGTCACGATTTTATAGGAGACGCGCGTCCGGACGATCACGGTTGGTATTTACGAAGGGAGATATATTATAATAGACTCTCTCGACGTTATTAACGGTGCAGCAAGCCTCGCCTTGAACCATGGAGAAACGGAACTCTCGCTTTTGTTGTTGAAAGTTCGACCGCCATTGTCATTTCGCCTAGGACCTATTTTAGGTAAACGATATTTAGCCGACGTGCAATGTGTTAAAACGTTAGAAAATAAAATGAAGTGAAAAACTATGTCGAACATAGCTCGTAGGACTGCGGAGGGTTAACAATCGTCCCAATCGAGAATTCTTCGCCGAGTTACAGTTTTTCCCTTTCCTCGACTTGGTCCACTTCTTTCCTCACTGCAGGGTGCCATTCTTCCTGGCCTTAACGAGTGACATCGACGTGTATATTCGTCTTAACTTGACTTACAGTATGCACGCACGCGTGTACACGTAACTGGACTGTTTATCATATAGATTGGCTACTACCGTACTCCCTCGTGGTAGCACACGCTGCTAATGGCCGTGCTTCGAGTCCTCTTCGTCCTCTTCGACTCCCCTCCCTCGGTGAGGTCCTCCTCGGATCCTCCGCGTGTCGATATGCGCCGATGCACTTCGTGGAACGCGTGCAATATTCTTACTTGCCTTACACGATGCCCTGGTACCTTTGTGGTCGAAGGTATTTAGATTTTGGACGAGTCCTTGTAGCGATTCGGGACGAGTGTCATTTAGATTTCTCTTTTATTTTAATACATTTAATCTCACTGGTATTTTGCTAGTTTCTTCATTTATACTGACCCTTCATTTATACTGATTTTTCTATTAACCCCTTGCCCTACGACTTCGTTTGCAACTTCCTCCGCGATAGTTTAAAATTAAATTGTCGAAATAAAAATATGTCAGTGATTCCTGATATATCTTAGAATTTAACACTACAACTACCAAACCAGTCAAAGTGACTGGTACACAATTTTTTCCAAAAATTCTCCTTTATAGAAGAGTCTTATAATAAATATTCTCTGTCCATCTTAAAAAACATAAATCGCCGAATCTATTATCTTTCCCGCCTCTCGAGTCTTCCTTTTTCAAAGTACTTATTTAATATTTTAAAATATGATAGTTTTAACGCCGGTAGTTCTAGTGTTAAAGCGATATTAATAACATCGGAGTAATATTATCGTGTCGTGTTCCACTGATAGTTTCGATTTGATAATTTTTGAGGAACTTCAAAATTTCCTGTTCCATCAACCGCTTCACGAGTGTCACTTGTTGTAGGGCAAAGGGTTAAAATCACATCTCTGCAAAGCAGAAACTTTAAAGACACAAAGAGATATATGAGCCGCTCAGAAGCCCATGCGGTTAAGTCAATTTTTTTAATATTCTCTGATCTTTGTAAATTTTAATCGAATAAACTTCTTTCTATTAAAATTTGAAAATTATAAAATATTTAAAAAAATGATTTCTCCGTATAGGCTTCTGAGCGACTCGAATAGAGAACAGGACTTTACCTTTTTGAGATCAACGCGTAAATATTGACTGAATCAACAAATTCGTAACTATTACAATTTAAAAGTCATACAAAATGTCATTGAATTCAATGGCGCCCTTAATTGATTCTGATAGTTACCACTCACCTGAAGCATCCTAAACGCACCGTGGTAGCGTAATTTTCCATACACTTTTTTACAAATAATTGCCAGTAAATGAAAAAATAAAATTTGACACTATATTTTGCAAAATGAATCTTAAATCGGTGTTTTGCAAATGTATTTGGAAGAAAAGGTTTGTCGCTGTAACCCCTTTCTGTACATTTTCTTCCGTGACTCTCATTTCCTGATTCCCATTTTTTCTAAAGTACTTACTTGACATATTAAAACAAAGTATATTTAACGCCGGTAATTTTAGTGTTAACACTCCTTCCTGTTCCTCGAGTGTAGCCTCTTTCCCAAACACCACCAACTTCACCGAACCGCGGGAACTTTAAAAAACCGCGGGAACTTCGAAAAGCGCGGGAACAGGAAAAAAACGCGGGAAACTGGCAAGCGCAGCTCGACGACCTTACTTTCCACGATTCCTAGAAACGAGTATACCGAACGCACGTCCTTGAATCCTGAATAAGGCTTATCACGAGAACCGTCCGCCGAGCGATCCTGAAAAAGCACAGTCGCGAGTGGCAATCCCACAGACGTACGTGGAAAACCATTAATATTAATTAAGACGATCCGACTGAGCGCCGTTGCGCGAGGTAATTATACATTTTTCAATTAAACGCCGATTAATATTTCACCCATCAACGGACCACCGTCGATCCTCGATGTATCATCGCTTGACATTAGAAAACCTCGAATCCCGCACACTCTATTTGTTCAACATCTCCAACCGAACGCCGTATCCTCGATAGCAATCGACGGAGATTAAAATTTCAATTTACTAACCGACAATCGAACTAGTCCGTTCTAGTTTCTTTTCCCTCTAGGGTCTTTTTTCTCCCGGCATTGTTCGTACCCCCCTCTGGGTATTCCATGCGAGTTGATGGAAAATGCGGGGGAAAAAGAGAGACGGAGAGAGTGATAAAGACACACAGGAGAAGAGAGAGAGAGAAAAACAGAGGGACAGCAAGGCAAAGAGGGAGAGGTGCAGAGTACGATCGAATGGAAGACGAAGAGAGAAAAAAATACAGAGAGGGAGAGGGAGCACGGGAGAGCTAAAGACAAAGAGGGAGAGGGAGACAAAAGAGGTGGAAGGAGAGGGAAACTTGGGCCCCGATCGCCAAAGAGGAGGAGGAGAGCGTGCACCGAGAGCGGGTCGAGCGCGCGCTAGTGTTAGGAATGTGGTACCACTGCTTGTCACAGTCACAAGCGCACGCTGCACGGTACCACCGGTACATTATATTATGCGCCTGCGGTTGCATATAACTGCAAGTAGTGGCCCGGTAGGCGTGCATACGAACCGACGCCTCGTGGATTTATCCGAATTGCGAGCCTTCTTGAAAGTATCAGCGGTTTAGCATATCTCCTAGCCTTCGCGTTGAGTACTTCTCTCGCCGTGAGAGTCGAGAAGTTTGGAGACACAGAAACTCTGCTTCGTTAGGATACGTATGGAAATATGAGAAAGACTAAGTCCATTTTGTTGATACAAAGTTCGTAGGAATAAATGCAAGAAGTTTAGAGCGAATCAGGGAGTTCTGCCACGTCCGCTTCTTCATTACTTATTCTCTGCATCCCGACACAGACAAATCGTTTCTCTTGGTGTGTCATTACCCCATAAATATAGCAACCAATCAACCTATCGAATTTGGACGATTGCGTCCGTTCGTGCGTAGGAAGCAGGAAACAGGTTCTCCACTTTTGGAGTCCATCCGATCCTCGAGGTCTTGTACTCATCCCCCTTGTTAAACGTTTGAGTACCAGGCCTCGTTGGAAAAATCTTTAAGAACTGTGTCAACCAGCGCGATCCTGCTTTCTCAATTTAGCCGAGAAAAGTACCGAACACATTTTAAATCTAATAGAAAAAATATTAGGCAATACACTTTCTCATTCTTAATTTAATAATAAAAATGCGAAACAATGGACTCGTAATTTGTAAATTTAATATTGCAGAATATCAAATATCGCGGTCATGAATTCTCAATTAATACTAAACGTTAAAATTTTTTTTAAATCCAATGTCAAAAAATAGCAAGAAGCAGATCAGCTTTAAAAAATAAAAACTTTTTCGAGAACTTCCAAGCAGCAAGATCCCACTTAGAAGTTCTTGAAATGATTTTTATTTTTTAATATCAACAAAATCCCACTTAGAAGATTTGACAGGATTTTTATTTTTTAACAGCAGCAGGATCCCACTTAGAAGTTCTTGAAGTTATTTTTATTTTTTAACAGCAGCAAGATCCCTCTTAGAAGTTCTTGAAATGATTTTTATTTTTTAATGACAGTAACATCCCTCTTAGAAGTTCTTAAAATGATTTTTATTTTTTAATAGCAGCAAGATCCCACTTAGAAGTTCTTGAAAATATTTTTATTTTTCAATATCAGCAAGATCCCACTTAGAATTTCTTGAAATTATTTTTATTTTTTAATAGCAGCAAGATCCCACTTAGAAGCTCTTGAAATTATTTTTATTTTTTAATATCAGTAAAATCCCACTTAGAAGTCCTTTAAATAATTTTTATTTTTTAACAGCAGCAAGATCCCACTTAGAAGTACTTGAAATGATTTTTATTTTTTTTTAGCAGAACCCCACTTCCTATTTTTATCATATTTCCTCAATTTAAACTGCTCGATAGCATCGCCTCGCAGACAAAACAGGCTGCGACGTTGCAGCGTCACTTTTCTAAAAGTCCTACCATCACCATCAAATCCCCATCCATTTCACGCAACACCATAACATCCCGATGGAATTGTACCATTCGATCGATGCCCCCTTTCGCACGGTAAATCTCCAAGATAGAAATAAACCTCGAGAAACCATTCACGCGTTGATCCGCGGCAGAACACGGAACTGAATTAACATCCATCCGCGCAACATCGAGGGAACACGGTATTCTCGTTGCTGCAAACACGAGCAGCTAGAATTTCGATGCCAGTTTCTTGATACAAGGAAGAGAAGTTAAAGCTACTCTGCGCGGAGGCGAATTAAAAGCATCACTTCTTATCAGGGCCGCGTAAAAGACAGAGGTTAATGTAATCGCAACCGGAACGCCATTGCGCATGCGCTCGCGCGAACGCATGCGCAAAGAATGCCGCTATGGGGAATCCAGTGCAACTGCTTTTCGAGCGATAATAAGAGCAAGCGATACTGGCCGATCTCTTCTGGAATTATTCGAGCTCTCGAACAGATGTAGAGAGAATTTTATGGCGGAATACTGACGTCTGATGACTCGACGGTTTATATTGGGACTTGTAGCTTGCTTTTATGAGCTTGAGTGGATTTTATAGGGAATTTCAAAGATTGAGGTGCGCGCAGAGAGGTGGGGGATTTTGAGGCTCATTCGGGATTGGAGTAAAATATGACATTGTTGGAAGATGAATTTGATAGGTTGGGAATTTTGCAAGTAAGAATGAAGTGTCGTGGCTTCGAGGAAAGGATTTCTTTGTTTTATAATTTTCGATTTTAGCTGGGACTTAATGGTTTAACTCTAAACTTTACGTGTATCTATACTTTCTGGGTTCGATCATTCGACTGATTACAGAAAAACGATAATTTCTGAATGATATACGAGAGATTATCAATTCCATATTGGAAACATCGGGAAAAGCAGTCTTTAGTTAATAATACCAAGAATGACAAATTGTCATTAAGTTGAGCTGGACATTTTACCGCCTATGTTATGGTTAGTGTTAATTAGTAGAAAATTTGCCATTGGTGAACAAAACAGGGTTGAACTCTGGTTCACCGATTGTCAATCTGAACTTTTACCTTCTTATCCACCATAGCCACCTTGAAGAAAAGTATTGTAGGTGTAGTCAGTTTGAATTACAATTTTGGAGTCATATGAAATCCCATTGAATTCAGCAGCGCCGGTCACCGGTGACCCCCATAGCGTGCAACGCGTTAAGTTCACAGTATCCCGCAGTTCTTCCGGAACGATATCACTGTTATTTCATAACCAATCACAGAATCAAAACAATAGACGCTCGTGATGCGGTAAATTGGACAGGAAACTTCCAATTTTTCCAAAATCTATGAAATAGAAAATATCAGTGAGTTCCGACACGGTAAAATTATTTCTACACGTTAAATTAAAGGATATATCAATATATCATGTTAAATTTTTATATCCACCAATCAATTTTTATATCATCAATTTAATTCTGAATTATTGTGGGGCCAGTCACAATAAAAATCGTACAGCAAGTAAAATATTCCTCAATTTCCAAACAAACTGCATTTTTAATTTTCCACCCCTATTTCACCCACCTATTCTCCAATTCTAAATCACCAACTAGCAACCTCTTCTCTCCAGCCATCATTACAAACCCCACTTTCACTACCGATCACAAAAAAACTACCCCATTCTCCTTCAATCCTCCTCCACCTTCCACTCCGCCTAAAATTTACAAGCCGCAGTATCGGAACAAACCGCGAGCAATCAGTTTCCCCCTATAGATTTTATTTCCTCCCCAACGGTGCAGTCGCATCGGCATACGAGCAATTTGTATCCCGATGAGAACAATGTTTGTATCGGGGCATGTATCGGCGCACTCCCTCCGCTTCTAGTCACGATTTAGTCAAGGATACACGTAGATCGTTATCGGGTCTGCGCTCGTAAAACGATCGTTTACTCGGTGCAGTACGATCCAGCCGGAAAAGTCCCGATCTCCGTCTTTCTCCCTCTCTTTCTACGTTCGTTGGTAATCCGCCGATTTACCGGCGAGTCTCTTTGAAAACAATGGGGAGGAGCACCGGATTCGTCGCGCAGTTCCTGCTCGGGTATTCTTAATTCATTGCCTTGGAATAACGAGCTCGCGTTACGCATAACAAACGCTCCGGTGGAAATGTATGTATAATAATGTGTAGACCGCGGAGATTTATGCATTTATGAGATATTTAACACTATCCTTAACCCTTTGCCGTACAATTTCTATTTTGACAGCGTGCGTAATACCCCAGAATTAATTCCAGAAATAAACATTTTTCTCTGATCTTTAACATTTGGCACAACTGACTGCAATATTAATATTATGGAAATAATTTTACATTTAATGTAAATAGTTTACATAATTTTACATTATTTATATTTTCCATTTAATAGTTATTGGAAAACATCAAAATTTCGTATTCCATTTATCGCCTCACGTGTGCCACACGTTATTGTAAGCTAAGGGGTTAAAAGGTATCGTGTAAAAAACTCACGTTAAGTGTGTCATAGGTGTAACTTCACCCCAGGAAATGAATTTTGTTTGATAAATTTAATAAAGACATGTAAGTGAGATTAGATATGTTATTAAAATGACATATTTTATGAAAATTGTAAAATTTAGTTTTTACAGTTACTGCAGATAATATTGCGATGCCTTTCACGAATGATGTTGGTATATATTGTACATCTCACTTAATTAATTTTCATCTCTCAATTAATTTTCAAAAAAAATGTTTGTTTCTGACCCATGGTTCCTCTCAGACATTCTATCTACATAACAAGAAGAATGCGATGAAAAAATCAGCTACCCTTTCCTGAATTTTGCCGCGGGTTAAATCTCCGTCCAACCGAAGATGTAGAACAACCCCTGAAAGCCGTTTAATGAAAGCAAAGTAATTTTGAAACACCCTGTACATATACAACATCTTCCTAGCTTAGATGTGTATTTATAATATTATTTTCCTCGGATTATGTGGCAAATTCGGTATTTTTAAATTGGAGATACATGTACACAATTGGAGATAATTAACAAAAATTAATGTAATAACGTATAATTGTGAAAAGGGTGTCCTGAGTCGTTGCTAGGAGACAAACGAGCCAAAACTAGCTCAAATTAATATTTCTTGCCTATTAAATATCTAGGGAAATATTTAATAATTATTGCATAATAATTAATTTAAATATTAAAAATCATTCCATAGAATGGATATTCTCTTTCACCAAAGTACTTATTTGATATAATTAAATATAATTTCTTTTCCTTCTTTTTCGTTCAATAAATTCAGATTGGAATTGCAAGGCAAAGAGTCGATGAACTTCCGGATAATAGCAAATATATTATTAAAACTTGACGAAGTTAAACGATTTCGCGAGAGAGATAGACTTAATACAAAATTTAAATGGATAATTTGTGCAGAGCTAACTGTTCGAGTCCGGTTGGAATTCTATTGTAATTACCTTGCTATTCTCTGCGTAAATCGTTCCAATGATTTGATGCGGGTAATGATTTATGGAGTGATTTCATAATTGGAAACTACGCGGGGAATGCGATACACCATTGAGCTCTGTCTGCGGGAAATAATAACGAAATATTAATAGAAACTGATTAATAGGGATTTCGCAAAAAAATCGACTCTGCCAGAGCATTATCTTCTGCCGGTGTCAATTTTTAGTTGTGCTTTAAAACAATAGGTAGGACTTATACAAGAGCTGAGACTCTCAGTTAGTGGCTCATAATTAAATCTTCCATCATCTCTGTGAGAATTTCCTAAATTGTCATTCAATAGAAAACTAAAAAGTATAAATTCCTAGTGTGTTCAATATTTGTTCGACTTACTTTCAATTCTGAATTTTATAATAATTTTCTATCTGCTCCTAAATATCTTTCACAGTCTAAGTATCTCTCATTGTCTAAATATTCCCCTTTTATCTAAATTAATCCCATTAATTTATGTTATCATTCGCCAACCATGGACACCCTGTAATGCAAAATTTCTCAAAATTAATTTCACACAGCCGTAAAAAAATCTAAAAATCATAAAGCATTAAAGATCAAGTCATATTTCTCGTTATCTACAATTTCTATTATCATGCAGCAAAAATGGACACCCTATAAAGCAGAATTTCTCAAAGTTAGCTTCACACAGTTATAAAGAAAATAAAAAAATCATAAAGCGTTGAAGATCAAGTCATATTTCTCGTTATCTACAATTTCTGTTATCATCCGCCAAAAATGGACACCCTATAATGTAAAATTTCCCAAAGTTAACTTCACACAGTCATAAAAAAATTAAAAAATCATAAATCGTTAAGGATCAAGTCCCCGAAACATACTCATCACCAAACGCAGCTGAGATCCACGAGAATCTAATCGAAGAGCAGAGAAGGAGACGCAACGATGGTCGATGATGGTGATCCGTAGAAAACCGGATCGTACGTGACTCGGGACGATTTTTCAAAGTTAATTGCCAGCGCGTTATCGATCGCTCGTGACAGACGGCGAGGGAGTAATTATCATCGAAACGTTCCCGTGTCCCTGCTACATGGATCGAACCGCGAGAACGTCGCTTATGGGGGAGCGAAGGGCGAAGGGCGGACGGCCTCGATTTCTCGGAAGTTTTGAGAGACGAGAAATGCGACCAGGTTATCGGAGAAATGTCAGTTGAATTGATCGTGGCGTAGGACTTGCAGCGATGATTGTGGATTAATTGGAATTTCGCCTTGGCCGGAATTTGGTCGGCGGTTTTATGGGGGGTTGTGGTACCGCGGTGTTTTTGGGATTGACGAGTTAATTTTAGGGGTTGTTCTCCAACGAAGAATATTGGACACTTTGAATCAGCATAGGAATACTGGTTTTTAATACTTTTTTTATGGGAATTTCAAAGTATTTTTATTTATGAAGTTTCTCAAAAACAACTCAGCTTCCAATTTGAAAGAATTCTCACTAAATACCAGTTGATCCACTAAACCCCAGAATTTTTTAGCTTAAAGTTACTAACGCGATAATACAGTGATGAATTAATATTTAACAATGTAAGTTTTTAATTAACACCATTTCAAAAATTACATTTTCATTTATACTGCAAAGAGAGATTGAAAGTCCTTGCTAATGACTCCTTTCAAGTTAAAATCTGTCGCGTCAAAGAACAGAAGCACAAATACGAACCTCATTACCTCAAACTGGCCCAAACTCGTAGCTCAATTAAAAAAACACAATCTTCCACAAATCCAAAATTTCCCCACTCAAAAATACCAAAAATTCATTTAAACCCTCGCGCGCAGCCATTCGCGTAGGCGAATGGAACAAGTTGGAATTGCGGGCCCAGTCATTAATCATCTCATCGGACTAATTAATAACAGCTAATAGCCTAACACAGACGTATCTCACGTATTCGTGATCTCACATTTGTATTCGAGGTACGCGGTAGCCAAGATTCGACTCTTCTCCTTTCCCCCACCACTCGCTCCTCTCATGGGGCCTTATCGCATTAACGGCATACTTCTCGCGACAGCCGGGGCCTGTTATTTTCGAGCTGTTACACGTTCTCGTTGTATTATTATCCCCTGTCGTTGATTATTACGCCGCGAAAACGCGCGACTCCTTTTTCTCGCCGTGTTAAATGCACGTTCATTCAGCCGGGCCAAGCTGCAATTACTTTTTCTCTTAGCGTAATCGCGCAGCCTTTGCACCTTCGAGGTCCATTAACTTCGGTGTTCGATCATCGTGCGGGGTTTCGCATGGTGAAATCGGGAAACGATGGGAGGTGATAAGTGTAGGGTGCTAAGTGCTCGGAGTCAGCTCGAAAATGGGACTTGGTAGGGGGAAATGGAGGAATTTTGGGTCGGAATGGGCCTGAGTCTGTATTTTTTGCGAGTTTGAAGCCTGTGTGGTGTTTTGGGTGATTGAATTTTGAAAGGTGATGAATGGAGGAGGTAGATTTTGAATTGGGCCCAATTTGAAAGTGGGACTTATCGTTTGGAACTGGAACTTGTCACTTGGAAATTAAGTAAATGCGTGGGAATATGTGTTTGGTGCTAGGTTAGTTGAAGTTTGATAGATATCAGCTTGGGCCCATTTTAACAATAGTATTTGTCACTTGAAGATAAATAATATGATACAATATTTAATTCTAAGGTGTTTTTCAAATTGTAGAAATCTATTCATTATCCTGGAAGGTGATGAATACATAGGGCCCATTTCAGAAATACTAATATTTCAATTTTCACCATACTGATATCACGCCGTCCTAAATCCTCCACATCCATGACCCAAACAGACTTAAACCATTATATCAACGACGAAATTTCACTCTCGTAGCAATCTCCTCTTAATAATTATTCGCAAATTGACAAAGTAGGTCGGCCAAAGTATAATTAGAATCAATCGACAGTGGGCACACCTTCCAAAGTCGATAGAACAAACGTGACTCCGTCGCGCGTTGCAACTTTTCACTCACAATCAGCAGCGGCCGAGAAAGTTCAATTTTAAACGCTCCAATCGTATTAGAGAAAAATCCTCTCGGAATACTAACGAGACAGGCCAGTCGGACGAGGATCCATGGATCGTTTGGTGGCGAACGACTGACTGCTCAACCGGGACAGCCGTGCACGCATTGTTGGGCGATTAGATCCTTGAAATACTCGCGGCGAGTCCTGTCCCTCCGCAGGACACTCCCCTTTGAATGCTGGCCTCGATTGCCATCGATTCTCGATTAAAAAACACGAATTTAATGGATCGCCGTTTGCCGAATATCGACGTTGAGGACATCTATCGTCTGATGGAAAATTATACTGGAAAATAAAGGTTAACTCTTTGCGGTCCGAATTATTTTGCCAGTTTTGCACTAAGATAAATGAAATTAATTTCACATTTTCTATCGTTGGGTACTCATTTTTTTAATGATAGCGATATAGATACTGACGGATATTTAGATGGTATTACAAGATCATTAGGATGTAGTGAAACAATATTCTAACGTTGGAAAAGAAAATAAAGTGAAAAAAGTTTTTTATCTATAAACAATTCCGAAGAAAAGTCCTTCAAAATTTGCATTATTTTGTCAATATAAATTTACGTAGCTAATGAAATTACAAATTACTTTGAAAGGTGTGTAAGTCCACTTTCCGCAAAGACATAATATTTAGTTCAAAAATTATACTGCATAATTTCTCTACTTCGTTTTTAGAATTGTGGCAACACTGTTAATGGCATACAAATTTTCGTTTGTTCACTGGAATTTTGGTACTTCCTCCGTTTATTGTAGAGTATAATATTTAGTAGTGTGTTCTGTTTGTTCACTTAACTTGAAGTAAGTAAGTACGATTACCTCCAAAATAAATAATTGATAATTTCATTATTTAATTTAAAATAAATAATTTCATTTCATTAATAATTTTATATAATATGATATTTAATATTTCATAAATGTCTGATTTCCACATTTTGTTGACTTTGAAAGTGATGTCCGTTTGAGGTCATCAAAAGTATAAATTTCAAATTAATAATTTAAAAACGATCACGTTATAAACTTAAATCAATTTAATATTAAAAAAACATAAAATGACCATATTACGTATACCAATATTTTTCAAATAATTCAAATACAAACTCTTGAATATCTCCATATAATAGAAAATGGACTTACACCACTTTCAAAGAAAACGGCTCATATTTAAATGTAGCAAGTAAATACTTAAAAAAAAGACGAAAGAATTGTCGGAAAGAATGAACGGTAAGAATAAACACACCGGTACGCTCAGCGCTAATATCGTAAATATCACAATGCGAACGTAACTATTACTTCATTTTTCCCACCACCATAAATCAAGGTGTAAATCTCACCCCATCGTTCATCACGAGTGTCATTGCAGAGAGAAATTACAGCATAATAGCCTCATTTCCCAATAAGAGAATCTCGTCGATAATCCGAAGACACAGTTCCCATTGGACGACACGTAATTGCCCTTTGCGACAGGACGATACTTTATCCGGTACGTTGGTTGGAACCGGTTGCCACCAGAAGGCAGAGCCTCGGACACTGACGGATATGACATTTCTGAAGTTCGTAGCGATCTACGTTTCTCTTCTCCTCCGTCTTATCCCTTCCTCCTCCACCTCGTGTCCATCCTCCCCGTCCTCCTTTTATTTCGCTTCGATTTTCTCTGCTTTTATTCCCTTATTATGCTCCTTTTGCTTCTCTCTGGTCCACGTCAGTTTCTCTCTTCTTCTTTTGATCTCTCTCTGATTCTTTCTCTCTCTCTGTTTGTTTCTCTTTTTCTGTATCTTTCTTCTTCTCCGTCCTTCTTTCTACCTCGTCGTTCTCTCCTCCTTGGACCGTTTCGCATTTTATTTTGTCCCCACCTCCATCGTATAAACCCGCTCGAAGACCGGGGAGGGAATCGTGCTTTTATTTCCTGTCGGTCCTCCGGCCTCATCCTCATTCGCCTCGAACGGATACACGCGCGGCTCTCCTTTCACGTCCTCTGCCCGCTCGCGAGGAGGTGGCACGTCGTTCGTGTCACTCTCGAAATTGAAAACTGGATTATCGAATCGACCGTTCTGCCCGGGCGATCTCGATCGGCCGATCTTTATCAGTGGGCCCCCGGTGCCCCGCGTGTCCTGATACACGTGTCATGCGCGCGATTTTCAACCGGCGCAGGTCGATATGCTGATTAACGCTGCGGCTGCTGAGTATCGTGGGTATGGGAGTCACCAGGAAAGTGTTTTTGGTTGGGTTCATGGGGTTTTTGGGTTTGGAGATTGGGGGGTTCTGAGATTGAGAGGTGTTTGGATCTGGGGTTTTGTGGTTTGAGAGGTGCGGATTTGAGGATTTGAAGTTTGACAGGTGTTTAGATTTGGGGTTTTGCAGTTTGAGAGGAATTTAAATCTGGGGCCTTAAATTTTGAGAGGTGTTTAGATTTGGGGTTTTGCAATTTATCATCTGTATAAATTTAGGGATTAGAAGTTTGAGAGCTGTTTGAATTAGGAGTTTTACAGTTTGAGAAGTGTTTAAATTTGGGGTTTTGTATTTTGAGGTGTTTAGATTTGGGGTTTTGTAGTTTGAGAGGTGTTTAGATTTGGGGTTTTGCAGTTTGAAAGGTATTTAAATCTGGGGTCTTGAATTTTGAGAGGTGTTTAGATTTGGGGTTTTGTAGTTTGAGAGGTGTTTAGATTCGGGGTTTTGTAGTTTGAGAGGTGTTTAGATTTGGGGTTTTGCAATTTATCATCTGTATAAATTTAGGGATTTGAAGTTTGAGAGCTGTTTGAATTAGGAGTTTTACAGTTTGAGAAGTGTTTAAATTTGGGGTTTTGTATTTTGAGGTATTAAAATTTTGGGTTTTGGAGTTTGAAAGGTATTTAAATCTGGGGTCTTGAATTTTGAGAGGTGTTTAGATTTGGGGTTTGTAGTTTGAGAAGTGTTCAAATTTGGGGTTTTGTAGTTTGAGGTGTTTAGATTTTGGGTTTTGCAGTGTGAAAGGTATTTAAATCTGGGGTCTTGAATTTTGAGAGGTGTTTAGATTTGGGGTTTTGCAATTTATCATCTGTAAAATTTAGGGATTTGAAGTTTGAGAGCTGTTTGAATTAGGAGTTTTACAGTTTGAGAAGTGTTTAGATTTGGGGTTTTGTATTTTGAGGTGTGTAGATTTTGGGTTTTGCAGTTGTCATCTTTTTAAATTTGGGAATTTGAAGTTTGAGAGCTGTTTAAATTTGGAGTTTTACAGTTTGAGATGTGTTCAAGTTTGGAGTTTTAGAGTTTGAGAGCTGTTCGGTTTTGGTGTTTTACAGTTTGAGCGGTGTTTAAATTCAAGGTTTTGCAGTTCGAAAGTAATATATATTTTTCAATTTGGAAGAAGTTTACATTTAGAATTTGCCTAAGTCGGTCGAAGTTTGCATTCGTTTCTATTTTCCGACAGTTGCTTGAAACCCTCATCTTCAGAATTTCACCTCGGAGTGCCATTACCTTACCTCAAAATTTCCAAAACCCTAACTTCCGAAAACCCCAAAAATGAATTTATTCCTACTCTTCGTTACTCCACAACGCCCCTTCACAATCATCACGAACCAAAAACCAACACCTCTCCCCAAAAATCAGACCTCCCCGAGCCACCATCAATTCATCAAACATCCCTCCGCCCCAACACCTCCAAACCCCATAGCCAAACACCCCGTTAACCAGTCGCATTCCCATTGGCCCCGGTTCCAGCGAAGGACTAGCCATCAGAAATTCGTTTCTCCCTCGTTTAATAACCATTAAGCCGAGGAGGTGCTGGCAGGGACGATTTCCAGGCTAGCCCACCCCCCGGTTGCCACCCTCTCGGCGAAGGTGAAAGCCCTTGCGGAGGGGGTGGACGTCGAGGGTGTCAAAGATCTAGAGCAGATAAGAGTCTCTATATTGATGAGGTGGCTCTCCGCGTATTGATTCCACGCGGAGGGGTTTCGTCGGGGCCCGGAGCACCCTGCAGACCCCTTTTGCTACGCGCAAGCCTTGATAAGATCCGGCAGATAAGCCATGATTACATACCGCGCCGTGCCACCCCTTAACCACCCCCGTGCTTTTCTCTCCTTGTACCGCGATCGCGCCTTCTGACCCCTCTATGTCGGCCAACAGAGTAAACAGTTCTTCGGCCGGTCGTTCGCCGAGGGGGTTGATCTTTGGGAACCACCCTGTCCCCCTTGCCTAGAGCGATACCCTTTGGTTGAATTATGCTGATTGGTTTCTGCTTTGGATCGATTCGGAATTGTTTTGCAATTTTTTTAGAGGCTTTGGAGAACGGTGGTAGATGAATTTTGGGGGTGGCTTTTGTGGGGAGATTGTTGGGTGTGGTGGGATATAATTTTTTGTAGTGGAAGACACTTAGAATATTATATGAATTAATGCAAGTATAAAATTCTAAGGTGATTATTCTATTTTTAATCGAATTAATTTTTGGACATCTTGTTTTTAATAATTATGGGAAACTGCGTTTTCAAATTGGTGTGGAGAAGAGTAGAGACGAGAAAAAGATAGGGGAATGATAGTATTCTGGAGTTAGAAGAAATAAATGATCTCAGACGTTCTCGTTTAAAGAATCTAGATGGAATATTTTTTCTTTGTGAAATTATCACCATTGGCAAACTTGATTTGCCATGAAACAAATTATAGTCAGCTGCATTTTAAAATTAGAGTAGAAAGGAGTTGAGAGAAGAAACAGATAGTATTCTAGAGTAGAAGAAACAGATGGAATATTGTTTCTCTGTTAAATTAACACCATTGGCAAAATTAATTTGCCATGAAACAAATTATCGTCAACTATATTTCAAAATTAGAGTAGAAAAGAGTTGAGAGAAGAAACAGATAATAGTCTAGAGTAGAAGAAATGTAAATTTACAACCATTGGCAAAATTATTTCTATAACATTAATATTACGTTAAATTGTACGATATATCGAATATCACTGATCAATTATTATTTTAGCAATTTAATTCTGAATCACTGCGGAGACACGTACAAAATAAATCGTAGAGCAAGGGGTTAACTACAGATATTTAGTAATTGTGAAACAAATTATAGTCAGCTGTATTTTAAAATTAGAGTAGATGCGAGTAGAGAGAAGAAACAAATAATATTCTGGAGTTAGAAGAAACAACTGACGGCAGACGTTCTCGTTTAAAGAATCAATATGGAATATTGTTTCTCTGTAAAATTAGCAGAATTGGCATAATTTATTTACCATGAAACAAATTGTGTTGACATTAATTCCGCGTCTAATAATGAAAGTCTGCGTGCACCGTTCGCGACTGCACAGTGTTGCAGAGAAAGGAACTTCCTACTTTCGTTCGATAAGAGCATTGGGTCGGGCGTAAATTAGCTTTTTGTTCGTTTTAGTTTTGAAAGTATGTAAAAGTGTGCAGCGAAACATTTCGAATTTATACCGACACCGTTTCAGCTGCAGGAATGAAAGAATTGTAATAGTAGACTTTCATAAAAATCACCTATTCCCTTCTAAATCAACGCTACACCCTATGCACTCTAACTTGACAATTAATTAAGATTTTTTTCAAACTAAGAAACTTTCTTTAATATTCTTTCTTCCTGCAATTCTGTGACTTCTGACGTGAAATTGCGTACAGTTGAAAAATAAACTAACAAAGGAAGTTCGGCAACTGATACACTCAGATTTTTTATGAAACTTTGCATAAATATTTATTACAAATATCTAAAAAGATAACTGGAATTCGATCGTGCCCTTTTTCAACTTTAAGGGAGATATCAAGGCAATAAATGAGAAAGGAAATTTTCAAGTTTTGCAAAACCTATAAAATTCAAAATATTAATGAAACGCGACGCGCTTATATAATATTATTCCTGCAATATTAATATTACGTTAAATTATACGATATATTCAGAATCACTGATCAATTTTTGTTTCAGCAATTAAATTCTGAATTATTGCGAAGGTAGTCGCAAAACAAATCGTAGAGCAAGGGGTTAAAGGAAGTCTCTTTAATATAATGAAAACTTTCATTAAAATCGGAGTTCCCGAACTTCCCTTGCAAGTCTATTTAAATAATCCGTCGCCTAAAATTAGTAAAAAATATAGTTGAACCTCAAATCGTTAGAAATTTCAATTAAATCCCACTTTCTAAATTCTCCCCATAAAATTCCACTGAGAGCAATTCAATCGAATAATTCGCAAAGAAAGACCGTCATCGAGAGTCCTCGAAAATTTAGCGAACCGAAAGAAAATACAGCGACAAAGAAACACCCTCTTTTTTCCAGAGCGAGAAGACACTGTGTCGGACAATGCAAAGGGAAAACAGTCGTGGGGTAGTTTACATTCGTGAATAAACGTACTAAGAGCTCCTCGCGACACAAAAGGGGGTGCAATTTTCGGAGCGGCGCTTTTTTCTCGCCCAAAGAAATTTCAATAACTTTTCCATTAGCTGGGAGAAGAGGCTCTCTTCTAGTTTCGCCGACAATGCCGCAGGTGTTTTCTCCTCTTTGCTTTTCTTCCTTTTCTTTCGCTTCTTCAGAGCGCTCCTTGCGGGATGCAGTGTCATCCATGGGGTGGTCGGACGAAGGGGGTGGGAAAATCTGTCGGTCGATTAGCATGAGAACGGAATTGTGCTTCATAGTTTCGAATAGAGTGATTTTGTCACAGTGTCTCGATTGTTATCCAATAATTTAACACACTAGGATTATTTATAAAGTGATAAATAATTTTTAAATTTGTGTGTCGTTCACATTTTGCAACGTATGTTAGAATGATAATTTTCTTTAATTTCTAATACTGAAAGCTGACTGAAGCAAAGAATAATTTAATAATACTTCTATTAAATATGCAAAATTATCGGAAATTAATTTACTAATATTCTCTGTAACTAAAAACCTATTTTTCAAAATGCCTTTAACTACAGATATTTAGTAATAGTTCTACTAAATATACAAAATTAACAGAAATTAATTTACTAATATTCTCTGTGACTAAAAACCTATTTTTCAAAATGCCTTTAACTACAGATATTTCGTAATAGTTCTACTAATTGTAAGTATACAAAATTAACAGAAATTAATTTACTAAGTTTCTCTACAATTAAAATCACCGTTTAAAAAATGACATTAACTATAAATATTTAATAACACTTCTGTTAAATCCACAAAATATTTATAAAATCCCAAAGTCGAAATCCGGTAAAATTACCCATCTCAGCCTTAACATAAATAAAATCACAAACATAATATTCAAACAGCATATTCATCCTCAAAGAAATAAGCCACATTGAGAGGTTCATAATAGCTTCTTTTTTCCGTTAAGTGTTCTCCACTTGAGAACGAGCCGAACAGGTGAACATTTTCGATCCTCTCGCGAGAAAGGGCAAAAGGAAAGGGAAAGAAAGGGACGAGGTGCGTTTCGTTTGTAGGTAAAGACACGAGTTCACCTTTCCACCCCAATCCGGTTGCTAGAAAGGGAGATTAAGGATGGCCGATTTCACGCCGTTTCGTCTCACTGCGTGGCTTCTTGATCTTCGAGGCGGGAGCTCGATTTTAACCTGTTCTCGTTGGTCCTTGAATGCTTCAGTGTTTGCAAATATATTTAGCCGGTTTTATAAATTTCTCGCATTGCGGAAAATAGAAATACCTGGAAACTTCGATTATTGTAATATCTGCAAATATTTTTATCTATAATTGCAGGGTTTGCGGAGAATAGAAAAATTCAGAGTTCTCGAATTTATTAGATTTTGCAAATGTTCGGTGGTATAATTGTAAGTTTCTGGATTTGCAAAAAATAATGAGTTTTGGGACTCTCTGTTTCTCTTGGCTTTGCAAGTACATATTTGTGAGTTTATTAAAACCATTCAACTCTGAATTTTTCATAGTGGAAATAATTAAATTTCCTCTGTGGAAGATTTAACGATAGTTGTTAGATTTTTATTTGTTTTTGAGAATTCGTCGGAAGTGTATATTATGAGTCCTCGATTCTTCTAAAGCGCCAACTCGGCATCGTTCATTTTCCGCAATTATTACTGTCACGAAAACGTCATTAAGTGAGAAAAATAAAGCTGTAATTATAGCAATAATTATACGTTGTTTTCTACGTATCAACTGTTTTGTTGTGGCATGATACATGATTTGATTCGCGATAATTATTGCCATCGTAATCAGTCAGACAGTGCAAAATGTAATAAGTCTATTAATAACGTTTTCACATTACTAAACCGTTAAAATTTGCAACGATATTGTTAACGCATTGTGCGCTACATTCTCACTATTAAAATCTATTCTATATGAAATTGCATTTATTAATACAAAAAACTCGGACGATATTAAAAATTAATGACATTGTAGAACTTAATTTTCACATTCAAAATTAACAGTGCAGCATAACTAAACTTTCCCGATCAATATTTGCAATGCAACAAATTAAACTTCCACATGCGAAATCCACTTCTATTAAAAATATTAAAATATTATTAAATATATGTGAAATTAATTAAATATTGCATATCTTTATATTCATTATTGTAGTGCTGCAAAAATAATTTTCTACATAAAATTTCCAATTAATTTTTCATTCAAAATTAACAAACCGATACAAATCAATTTTCCCTTACAAATTTAGTAACAAAGTACGTTAAATTTCTATTTGAACATTACTCTAACAAGTTTCGAGAGTTGAACAAAAATTCTGGCAACGTTGCTAAATTTAATATCGTCTGGAATTTTACAAATTACCGTGTATTAATTATAATTGCAATAACCATAAAATGTGCTCGTTACGGGTGTGATATCTGTGTCTTCTCTTTTCCAAAACTGTCGCTGCAGAGTGCTGCGAGACGGGCGGGTACCAGCTGCGCCAACTGCAAAACTGCAACCACGACACTTTGGCGAAGAAACCAAGCTGGAGAGCCTGTTTGCAACGCGTGCGGCCTTTATTATAAGCTACACAACGTAAGTAATCGATCCTTGCAATTTTTCCGCCTCGATTTTCCCGCGTGACTGCGTTTCAGCGATACCGATGCATCATCCGCAACGATTCGCGGTAATCGTCGAAGAATTTCGCTCTTTTAATATAACTTCTTTCATTATTTACATAATATATTTTTCAGTATTTCTTAGTAACATTATATTAATATAAAATTCTGGGTGGTTTGGATTAAATTATAATTCTGCGAAGTTTAGTCGAACTTTGTTTTCAAATTGTAGATTTGGTTTTTAATTTTTTAATTAATTGAGCTAGTGAGGAGATTATCAGCATGAAAGATTTGCAGATAGAGTAATTATCTCCTTGGGGTGAACCTCACTGGTTTCGGTGACCTCGAGATATGCTTGAAGGTCAATGTGAAGATCGTCTGTGTATCAACTAAGGGCCCATTTTAGGTTTCGCGATATTCTTGGAAATATTTTTGAATTTTCTTAACGAAACTATCAATCTAAATTAGGTATTTGAATTCAGAAAAGTGTTAGTGATATCATAGAATTTTTACATCAGCTCTATGACGTCCAATTGCAAGAAGTGAGCTATTGGTACCACATTTAGTTCACCTAAACTATCCAGTGGTCAAAATTTCCCACCAAACAATAACCACCACCATATATAAAGCACCTGAATTATCTAAAGGTCAAAATTTCGCACTAAACAATAACCTCCACCAGATTTAGTGCACCTAAATTATCCAGAGGTTGAAATTTCCCACCTAACAGTAACCACCACTGTATTGAATGAACCAAAATGAATTCAAGGTCAAAAATGTTCCACCGAACAAAATTTCCGCATAACAAAATATTCTCACCCCCTTAAGAGCTTAATATTTTCCTAAATACTGCTCTCCTCTGGTTTACCAACATCGGAATCCAAATTCAAGATCACAAGACCCACCGGAAGGAAATCCGTAGAACCATTTACCGAGGTAATTGTTCGGCCGAACGACAGAACTTCCCGAAGGAACAGTAGCCGGGGGGACGTTGAAGAGACTTTTTATTTCCTCCCTGAGATCCATGCACGATACAATGTTACTGAAAAGCGAGACACCGACAAGAGGCTCCGCATTACACGGATTCGGGATCGCCGGTGCACGTAATAAAAGCTTTCTCCGGATAAATGGCGGAGGCAAAAGGTCGTTCTTCGGCCACCGTCGAAGCCACCGATCGGCGTTGTATAGTAGAAGAACGAAAACCGGGGTCGCTAACGAAATATCGGATTGCCATTGTCGTTGGAGACTCTCGAGGGCCATTGTTGAACATCCACCGTGGAATCCAATTCCTAAGTCTTTCTCTATCGGCCTCTTCCTCTTCTTCCTCTTCCCTTGCGATTGTGATACTTTTTTTTAGCGACAGAAGGCAAACTCCGGATGTTGAGACGATTGGTCTCGTTTGGTCGGCTGTTCTTCTTTTATTTGCGTCGATGGAGGGGATTTTGGGGTTTGCGGGAAGGGAATTTACTTTGGTTTGTTTAGGGGTTACTGGCGATTTTTAGTTTAAATGATGCGAGTTTTTGTTACGTAGTGTAGGAACTAACGTGACGCCACGCTCGTTCCTTCGTTGTCGTAAAGAGGCCCTGTGTTATCTTAAAGAAAACAAAGTCGGCAGAGGCCTCCTGCGAGTGACGTCGCGGCTAGAGAGTCAGTTCTTAGCAGTCCTTGACAGTCTGTAGACGAATATTGAGCAACCTGACAAATTGTACCACATTATTTTAGTTCCAAATATATATGCCTATATTTAACATAGAAGAAACTCCACGGTAGGAAATGATTTTGGAGAGAGATGCAGAATTTTTTCTGTACTTGTGGAGGTACGTAGGAATGTTAGGTTGATTGGGTAGTTGAAATTGTGCTATAAATTAAATAACTTTTCCCCTCTTTTGCGGAAAATACTAAATTATATTTTATATTATAATTATATTATATATATTTATATTATAAATTATAATTTATATTTTACAGTTATATTTTGTTACGATAGTAACAGAAGTAATTAGAATAATTTAAAGTTTAGTTAATTGGAACCACCTGAAAAATCGGTCTCAACTGGAACCCAACAGAAAGCTGCGAAGAGTCAGAGGTCAAAATTTCCCTCATAACAGTAACCACAACCACATTTAGTGCACCTAAATTATCCAATGATCGAAATTGTCCACCAAACAATAACTATCTTCAGATTTAGTGTACCTAAATTATTCAAAGGTCAAAATTTCCCACCTAACAATAACCACCACCATATTTAGTGCACCTAAATTATCCAAAGATCAAAATTGCCCACCGAACAATAACTACCTTCAGATTTAGTGTACCTAAATTATTCAAAGATCAAAATTTCCCACCTAACAATAATCACCGCCGCATTTAGTGACCTAAATTATCCAAAGGTCAAAATTTCCCGCCAAACAATAACCACCTTCAGATTTAGTGTACCTAAATTATTCAAAGATCAAAATTTCCCACCTAACAATAATCACCGCCGCATTTAGTGACCTAAATTATCCAAAGGTCAAAATTTCCCACCAAACAATAACCACCACCAGATTTAGTGTACCTAAATTATTCAAAGGTCAAAATTTCCCACCAAACAATAACCACCACCAGATTTAGTACCCCAGAAATAACCCAATGGGTAAAATTTCCCACCTAATAAAAACCAGCGCCACATTTAGCGCACCTACATTTTCCAAAGGTCAAAATTTCCCACCAAACAATGACCACCACCAGATTTAATGCACCTGAAATAATCCAAAGGTCAAAATGTCCCACCAAGCAATAACCACCGCCGTGCAAAGTGCACATAAAACAACTGAAAGCCTCAAATTTCCCACAAAAAACAGTCCCACGCCACGGCTCTCGTAAAAGCGCGAAATCTCAATGGCTCTAAGATAACCGGCGGAAAAAAACGAGCACATCCCACGTCCGTCGGCTGCAAAGAATCACGCGGCAAGTGATTCCAGCAAAAGACAAGGAATTCCTCGCTAGACCCAGCCACAACACGCTCTCTTTGCCTATTAAGGCCGCCTCCTACGCTCAGTCTGGCGAAGATTTCCGCCTCGCGGAAATCCACGTCGCGATTCTCCGTCGAGAAACAGATAGCAGCGACAACCAGGGTGAAATAACGGCCTACGAAAAAGCACCGGTGCCCTTCGAGCATTTCCTTTTTCTACGAGCTCCGCGTTCCTACCTTTGTTCCTCCCTTGGGCCACTCTCTTGCAGTGCTCACTTCCGGCGCTTCCTGTGTCACACGCCGTTGAGCACGATCCGTCCCCTTGCAGAAACGGTGAGAGGAGGATTCCTGGCGACACTTCGCACGTCCGGAAACCGCCCCTGATTGTTTATGCAACAGAGGGTCGTTCTATTGTTTATGTTTCGTTGTTTCAACGGCCACCATGGGAGGTTTGGAAATGCAAGGTGCTTCGATGACGTTGGAAGTGGATCGAGGATTTTGGGGGTGCGGTGTTAACAGAGGAAATTCTAATAGAAAATAATGTGAATTTTGAAACTTCGTGCGTCACACGATTTACTGAAGTGACAATTTTTCTGTTAACTCTTTGAGGCATAGGAATTCAGAAAATAAAATGCTGCACAGACATTTTTTTTTCTTTTTAATTGAACAAAGTTAGTTTATTTTAAATTGTAATATTTACGAGTTTTTAATTCAGTCAATATTTACGCGTTGGTCTAAAAAAGGTAAAGTCCCGCTGTCTGCATATTTGTTTTTGTCTTTAAAGTTTAGGTAGTATAACAGAGGAAATTCTAATAGAAAATAATGAAATTTAGTGAACTTTGAAACTCCGAGCGTCAGACGATTTACTGAAGTGACAATTTTTCTGTTAACTCTTTGAGGCATAGGAATTCAGAAAATAAAATGCTGCACAGACATTTTTTTTTTCTTTTTATTGAACAAAGTTAGTTTATTTTAAATTGTAATATTTACGAATTTTTAATTCAGTCAATATTGACGCGTCGGTCTAAAAAGGTAAAGTCCCGCTGTCTATATATTTCTTTGTGTCTTTAAAGTTTAGGTAGTATAACAGAGGAAATTCTAATAGAAAATAATGAAATTTAGTGAATTTTGAAACTTCGAGCGTCACGCGATTTACTGAAATGACAATTTTTCTGTTAACTCTTTGAGGTACAGGAATTCAGAAAATAAAATGCTGCACAGACAATTTTTTTTCTTTTTAATTGAACGAAGTTAGTTTGTTTTAAATTGTAATATTTACGAATTTTTAATTCAGTCAATATTTACGCGTCGGTCTAAAAAGGTAAAGTCCCGCTGTCTATATATTTCTTTGTGTCTTTAAAGTTTAGGTAGTATAACAGAGGAAATTCTAATAGAAAATAATGAAATTTAGTGAATTTTGAAACTTCGAGCGTCACGCGATTTACTGAAATGACAATTTTTCTGTTAACTCTTTGAGGTACAGGAATTCAGAAAATAAAATGCTGCACAGACAATTTTTTTTCTTTTTAATTGAACAAAGTTAGTTTGTTTTAAATTGTAATATTTACGAATTTTTAATTCAGTCAATATTTACGCGTCGGTCTAAAAAGGTAAAGTCCCGCTGTCTATATATTTCTTTGTGTCTTTAAAGTTTAGGTAGTATAACAGAGGAAATTCTAATAGAAAATAATGAAATTTAGTGAATTTTGAAACTTCGAGCGTCACGCGATTTACTGAAGTGACAATTTTTCTGTTAACTCTTTGAGGCATAGGAATTCAGAAAATAAAATGCTGCACAGACATTTTTTTTTCTTTTTCATTGAACAAAGTTAGTTTATTTTTAATTGTAATATTTACGAATTTTTAATTCAGTCAATATTTACGCGTCGGTCTAAAAAAGGTAAAGTTCTGCTGTCTGTATATTTATTTTTGTCTTTAAAGTTTCTGCTTTTTAAAGATGCGATTTTAATAAAAAAACTTCACTTCAGTAGAAATGAAAAAATTAGCAAAATAAACGTGTTAATAAGAACATTTAAAATTCTTTAGTGTCTTTAAGTGCAAAAGAATATAATTGCAGAGAGAATTTGCCAGAATAATCGGAAAATAGATATTGCAAATTTAAATATTCTCAACTTTACCTGCGTTTCGACAACCACCATGGAAAATTTGAAAATATAAGGCGATTTTGAGAGTGTTTCGCGCAAATTTCAAGGTGGTCAGAGGTGACAGCATCATTTGCCACCCGAAGCGCACCCCCCAAAAATCCAGCCCACAAACTTAAACGCAGTCCGCCAAGAAAGATCGTCCCCTGACAATCTAAAATTCCCACAAAAACCATCGTTTCGGAATTCGCACCGACAGAAAATCCTTAGACGCTCTCGTCTGGCAGGCTATCTTGATCGCGAGTGTACGATCTCTCGTGCGATATCGCCGGGGGGAGAAAAGAGAAAGAGGGAGCGGCGATTCATTTGCGGTTCGCGCTAATTGGCTCGCGATTTCTCCGTTTGAACACTCGTTACGTTTTGCTCCCATCAGAGAGCTCCTTCTATTTCTCTTTCTCGGTGTCACAGAGAGACAACGGTGCCCACTGTGCTCTATCTTCCTTTCGTTTTATTTCCCTCTTTCTCGTTACCCTCACCATCCACGCGTCCCTCAATGAGCACGATCCCCTGAGCAAATCGTCCGTCTGAATTTACGTAGCTTTCAACCCTCTCTCTCTCTCTCTTTGTAGATTTATCGGTCACTTTATCTCATCGCGATGCGCGAGAGTTGGCTGATAGCTTTCAACCTCGATTTCCTAACAGAATCACCGGTAAACTGGGACCTCGTGATGCCTGGTGTGAAGAGTGGTAGCACTGTTGACAGATAATAATCATCAATGATGTTCGCTACACGACATTTTTTTAACCCCTTCGGACTCTGTGTTCTCTTCTCTCTAGTTTCAACACCTAATGTATCTACCAGTGATCGTCTAATATGAAAAAATAACGCCATCTGTTTTTTCTGGGTGTATATGAATTAAGTAAATTTCAATATAAAAATCATTTTTCTTAGGCGAAAGAAAAGAATTCGGGTCTGAAGGGGTTAATGTAAAAAGGAACTTTATTGGCAGCGAAGAAGTACAGTTGCACTCTTGACCCTTTGCCCTATAATAACGAGTGGCACTCGTGATGAGGTAAATGGGATAGGAAATTTGCAAGTTTTGCAAAACTGATCGAATTGAAAATATTAACACTAGAACTACCTGCGTTAAATGTACCATATTTAAAAATATTAAATAAGTATTTTGAAAAAAGGGGAATTAAGAGGTGGAAAACTTGATTGATTCGGAAATTTATGTTTTATATGATGGACGTAGAATATCTATTCTATGACTCTCGTATTTTGGAGAATTTTTGGAAAAAATTGTGTACCAGTCATTTTGACTGGTATGGCAAATCTAGTGTTAATGGGACGGGACGCGATAATATTATTTCTATAACATTGATATTAAGTTAAATTATACGATATATCTGGAATCGCTGATCAATTTTTATTTTAGCAAGTAAATTCTCAGTTATAGCGGAGGCAGTCACAAAAGAAATCGTAGGGCAAGGGGTTAACACTTTACCAACCGCTATTGTTTGAGCATCCTACCCACTTTAAAGGATTTATTTTGGCTTAGATTGCGTAGAGAAGATTACAATCTTTTTGAAAATAACAAACGCTTCTCATCGACTCCTTGACACAGTTCCACTACAATAATAAATAACAAATTAGTAATTGCCGTGGGAACCGATTAATAAACTAAAAGTCTAAAAGCGTTGGTGACAAAAAGTATATTCATAGGCTACCGATCGGTAAAGTGTTAACGGCAAGCCAAATTCTTGTTGGTTGTCATCGACAGAGTCGTCCGATGAGCGATCACCGTTTTCTCTAATTAGTCGAGTCGAACAGGACAATTTCATGTCGTCGTAACATTATTTCGGCAAGGATGACTACCGTGCAACTGCGACTTTCATTTAAATTAGTCATCCGAGCAAAGAACAAACTTGCGTTGCAAGATGCAACGTGGAAGTCTTCGTCCATCCCTTCCACGATGCTTATGAAAAACCCTCTTTTCATAATCAATAGTAAACCAATAGTAATCAATATAATAGTAATAGTAATCAATAGTAACGGTCATTTCGCTCGTCGTATTTCCACGCGTGAACTCTGGCTCTTCAGAAATAAAAATCTTTGTAGTTTGCGGGAAAAAAGTGTTGCAATTAATTCTCGACGCGGACACCAACATAAAATTGGTGTCAACGTGGAAATCCATCAGTGGAGAGCATAGTTTCTCGAGGTGACACCCTGTTGCACGCAGGAAAATGGGAGAAACTGAACTCACTTTAACCCTTTGGGTGCATTTAAGGTATCAGACTGCTTTTGTTCATTACTTCTTTGGCCAATGTCACACATGACGTTCTGACACGTCATTGAAGTTGAAATATTTCAAATCTACTGCAATTACATGCCCAAAATCTTAAATGTTCTCCAAATGAAAGAACTTTTCAATTAACTAGATTTCCGGAAGCCGTGAAATTGGTGAATTCCTACTTTTCTTTCAAATATTTCTCGAATTTACAGAGAAGCAGTACAGTAGATATTTCACGTGTATTTTATAATACAAAAATTACTTAACGAATTATCATCTTTGCCGCTTGATCCTTCTTTTTCCAAAGTCCTTATTTAACAACGTAATTTCTCACAATTCAACTAATTAAAAATTGATAAAACTGGATTCAAATGTTTGAAACCATGTAAAATATTTGTTATAAATTTTTTACAGATGAAACACCACCAAAATAATTCGCAGTCCTTAATAAAAAAAATCTCTTCTACACCCGTGCTTAACGTGTTAACATATTGCAGTGTGACAAATTTCACGCCCGCAAATCCAGTGTTAAATGTGTATCCAAAGGGTTAAATTAAATGACCACACCATTTGAAACCAAGAAATACAAATAACTGCAGCAACCGATGAAATTCCATTCACTCCAGAGCCTCACCCCACCTTCTGCCGTTCCGCAACGACCTCCGAATCCTCGATCCGCGCCATAAGAGCGTAACAGTTCGCATATTAAACTCCGGAGGCTTTGATTCGCGTTTCCATGCATCCGTGCACCGGCTGACGTTTATCTGGCCCGATCTGTAGCAAAAGGTAAGCAGAACCCGAAGGGGAGAGCGGCTGTTGCACAGGGAAGGATGCCACGCTGCCAGGAGCACCGTGCTGCAAGTCCCTCGGAGAACACCACCATGGTGGTTAATGCCGAGCATAAAGGCCAGACCCAGACACGTTTCCTGGTAATCATTAATTAAGCGCGGAAGGCTCCCTTCCGCCCGTTGAATGCTTAGCGACATGGGACGCCACACGGTGCGCGCATGGGGAATAAATTCGGGGGAAGGTGGCCTTACCGACACGCCATACTCGTGTATGGTAAACCGTACTGAGATTACGTTGTTATTTTTTTTTTCTGGGATGGAATTGTAGATGAAGAAGTGGGGAGATAAGATTTGAAGTTCGTTGGAGCAGAGGTTTAGATGGGGTTCGATGGAGGAGCGTTGGTAATGGGGAATTATTCTTTTGTGGTTTTTGGATTTAATTGTTGTGATTTTCCGTGGGATTCACTGGATTAGGGAATTCTCAAACATCGGGGACGTGGTGTATTGGGGAATAGTTCTTGAATTATCTCGTAGAAATGAAGGAGAGTTGAGGTCGGGCTCGTTAACGGGGTGTGCGTCTGTTGTCCAAGAATCTCCAGCCATTACAATATTAATACTAGAAGTACCTACGTTGAATCTGTTATATTTATTTATATTAAGGAAGAACTTTGGAAAATTGGTATCAAGGAGCCAAAAAGTGATTTATGTTTGAGATTAATTTTCAACAAAATTAGAAACCCGTCATTCCGACGGTTTTGGGAGTTTCACTGTTAAGGTTGGAATATTCCAAGCAACTCCACATTCCCTTCTACAACTGCAATCTACTCTGTCAGCATTTGCCTGCATTCCACGCTATGGGATATTTACTATGTCGGCTCCCCTAATAAGAAGTTTCTACAAAATTAGTAATCCATCATTCCAACGGCTTTGGTAATTTTACTGTTAAAATCGCAATATTCCAAGCAACTCCAACATTCCCTTTTGAAACTGCAATCTACTCTGTCAGCATTTACCTGCATTCCACTCTGTGGGACAATTACTATATGAATTCCCCTAAGAAGAATTTTCCTAGAAAATTAAGAAAGCATTATTCCGACCGCCTAGGTGGTTCTATTGGTAAAGTTGCAATATTCCAAGCAACTCCGCATTCCCTTCTGCAACTTCAATCTACTCTGACACCAATTGCCTGCATTCCACACTGGTGGGAAATTTACCATATGGATTTCCCTCAGAAGAATTTTTCTACAGAATTAGTAATCCATCCTCCCGACCACATTGGTAGATCTGTTGTTAAAGTTGCAATATTCCAAGCAACTCCACATTCTCTTCTGCAACTGTAATCTACTCCGTCACCAATTACCTGCATTCTCCACTGTGGGATAATTACTATATGAATTCCTCTAAGAAGAATTTTCCTATAAAATTAAGAAACCATTATTCCGACCGCCTAGGTGGTTCTATTGGTAACGTTGCAATATTCCAAGCAACTCCACATTCCCTTCTGCAACTGTAATCTACTCCGTCACCAATTACCAGCATTCTCCACTGTGGGATAATTACTATATGAATTCCTCTAAGAAGAATTTTCCTATAAAATTAAGAAACCATTATCCCGACCGCCTAGGTGGTTCTATTGGTAAAGTTGCAACATTCCAAGCAACTCCACATTCCCTTTTGCGACTTCAATCTGCTCCCCCACAAATTACTTGCATTCTGCACTGTGGGATATTTACGATATGGATTCCCTTAAGAAGAATTTTTCTACACAATTAAATAACCATCATTTGGCCTTGGTAGTTCCACTGGTAAAATCGCAACATTCAAAGCAACTCCGCATTGCCTTCTGCAACTTCAACCTACTCTGCCACCAATTACCTGCGTTCCCCACTGTGGGAAATTTACCATATGGATTCCCCTAAGAAGAATTTTTCTACAAAATTAGTAATCCATCATTCCAATCACATTGGTAGATCTATCGTTAAAGTCGCAATATTCCGAGCAACTCCACATTCCCTTCTGCAACTTTAAGCCACACCGCCAGCAATTTCCCGCATCGCATTCAGCAAAGCCCTCTCCACAAAGATGCTAAACGGCAATTCGAGGCCCGGTTTCGAAATTTCACGCGGCGAACGGTCGAACATGCGAACGTGTCTTCAACGACGCGCGGGGAAGGTTCGAGAAAGCGGCTGGACGTACATATACGTCCGGATGGCAGAACGAGGGCCGAGCAGTGTGTGTAACGACGTCCGACGGCGGAATAGGTGACCGTTTTCGTTGACGTTAAGCCGACACGTTACAATCCTGGGCACACCGTGTCCAGCCGAATATCTTTCCTTCGTCTCGATGCCGTTTAAGAGGATGCCAGAACGCCGCTCGGAATAGTTGAACCTCGAACAATCGGACAGCGACTCATTTTTGGGATTAGGAGGCACGAAATTCGACGGTGAAGACTTTTTCGAGTATCCGATCCTGGTGTCGTGGGGTTTAACGTTGACAGGGAGCTTTTGATTGCGCCGCTGAGGAAGGCGACTTTGAGATATTATGGGGAAATGATTTTTTATAGGGATACAGGTGATAGTGAGTCAGTGGTGTGAATAGGGTTGGTCGAAGAATTAGTTTAGTAGGTATTGCAAGGTGGAGAAGGGCATTTAACCGGAAGTTTTTTATATTATTGGGGTAATCTGATACTGTAGGAGTATCATGAAGATTAAAATTGATACTGAGTATTTAATTGGACCGAAAATCTGCAGTGGTGGTTGATAGCCGGAGAATCACAGGTGCCAAGGTAGTTAATTGCTTCCAATTTTCACTTTCTTGATCTTATTTCTGATCGACTACCTTCTAGAAACCTCTGGACACTAAAACCACCCCTAATCTTAAACTTCAACCCCCAGCACCTAAAAATCCAACCACATCCTCCACCCCCGCAGTATCTTTCTTCCCTAAAGCACCTATCCAGCATCTAAACCATAGGTTCCCAATCTTTTTTAGCCCACCACCCCTTTTCAAAAAAAACACACCGACTTTCATTTCTAAAATCAATAATGTTACCGATAGTTTTGCAACTTTTCTGTGTCATAGCCCACTTTTTCAAACAGCGATTCGATGCCGCCCCTCTTAGGTGAACTATAATATATTATATATTGAAGAAAGAAAAAATTTTAAATTTGCATTAGTGAATATATCTGCGCCAAACTACTGCAATGGCAGACAACCTTTTTTAGCACCGGGCAAAAAAAAAGGCAAAATTTTGCCAAGTCAATCCATTAAATTATTTTATTAATTATTTTATTATTTTATTAATTATTTTATTATTTTATTAATTATTTTATTATTTTATTAATTATTTTATTAGTTTATTAATTATTTTATTATTTTATTAATTATTTTATTATTTTATTAATTATTTTATTAGTTTATTAATTATTTTATTATTTTATTAATTATTTTATTAATTATTATTTGCATGGAGAAAAGAACAATCCCTTCAACGAATCTTTGCAAAAACTAAGATTCAAAGTAACAACACCATTATTTTCAAATCAACGGCGGGCCCGATCTGACCCAGGGACCGTACTTTCCCGACCACCGCCGATCCAATCCGAGCACCGAGCCTCCATAAAATACGAAAAAAGAATCAGTATCAGCTTTAGGACACCGTAACGAGTACGATCCTAGAAATCAATCATTTCGAGAGCAGAATCTCCGTCAGTCTCTCCTCTCGTTCCTCCTCGTGTACCTGCCACTACATCGTCGGATACCTCTCCTCCGGGTTGTCTCGAGATCCGAGATAGGTGGCTGAAGGAGGAAGGAGAAAGGCGAGAGACGAAGAGCGGCGGCGGAAGAGGAGAGGGGAAAAGAACGACAGATCTGGCGTCGTTAAGATAGAGCAGACCGATAGCGTCCATGCTCCGACTAACACAACGGTCGAGCTGGTCGAAAATACACGGATTATTCGTGCCCAGCACTGAGCTACCGGGTGCTCGAAATATGCTAATCGCCGCCCGAAATCCAGCCGCGCGCTACGGCTGCTATAACGTCGAGAGGTCACCCGGGTCGCTGGTCGAATTCCTTCGAGGAAGGAGACTTCTTCCGATGGCCCCCCGGAAAAATAGTTTCGTTCGTCGAATCGTGTTCGTTGCTCTTTTCACTCGGCTAGTTGGATATCGGCTCGTTCTAACGCCAGGTTCGATGACCGGGTCATTTTGACCCGCTTCGAATTTCGCGAGGGAAATTACAGAAGTCATTGACATTTTTTTCTGCAACTCGTACTGAGTTTTATCTATTCAACGGATGGGTGTATGTGGAAATTTGTCTTCTTAAGGCCCTGTAGTTTTGATGTTCTTTATGGGGTGTACCTATTGACCCGTGTTTGTAGAGATAGGTTATAAAATATTTCTGTAAACCTAGCGTTATTTACTTGCCTTACAATGCGTGACACTCGTGACGTGGTAAGTGGGAGAGGAAATTTTGAAGTTTTCCAAAAACTATTAAATTTAAAGTATCGATGGTTCGAATTAATTCTATGGTATTAATATTGCGGTTAGCCTCTTAGTGCCGAGTGGAAAAATTGGTTAAATGCGATTCTTCAACAAAGTCTAACGTCGGTCTGCCTAATTTTAGCAGTTTGAGGTCAAAGCTTGGCAAATAATCTTTCTATAATTCTAGGAAGCAAGAAAAGTAACCTTTGCTGATTCTAGGAAGCTAGAATATACACTTGCACGCAGTTTGCTCTAAATTACCGCTAGTTGTCGCTGATGGTACACTGAGAAATCATCGTTTGGTACTTGGAACCGATAGACCTGTTCCTCAAGTTTGGAATAGTCGTGTTCAGGAATTTTGTTGATCTCAGGGTTCAGGGATTGACGAATAGTTGTGCTCAAAGTTCCAGCAGGATCTTTCGGCAGATACAGCTCAACCTAATCTCTAATAGAATCCGAATTCTTTCGCCGAGCCAGATAAAATTCCTAGTTAAGTCTTCCGCGTATTGTGTTCACTGTCGCGCAGAATATATTAACCTTGATGTCCTCGAGAATACTGCCCGTGATGGCTATTAATCAAAAGCATATCGCCTCTACGTTTTTTTTTCGCTCTGACTTTTTGAAATACATTCTGCAGATGTCTCGCAAAGTGTCTTACTTTACGGTTACTTGGCGCGAGGAATTTTTGGAAAAATGACGAACCAGTTCCTCGATAGATCTAGAGGGTAGACTAAATGAAACGAACTTCGCTCCAATTATGCAAAAATGGTAGGACTTCGGTGAAGATCTAGTCAGTGAATTAAATATAATCTTATTATTATAAAAATACATAACATTCAGAAGTATGTAAATCAAAATTGATACCAGGGGGTGAAGAGCTGTGATTTCCAGTTAGACGGCAGAGTTCAAATCCCAGTCATCTTTAGGAGATTTTTCCTTAATTATTATTTAATATGTAATAACCTAGGTGGATTTGAGTCCACCTAATTCAATAGATCCTAGCTAAAGTGACCATATCACTTAAATCCCTCATCTTCTATTTGAGATTTTGGAAACTGTATCATAACCTCAAGTGACCATATCACTTAAATCCTTCATCTTCTATTTTAGATGTTGGAAACTGTATCATAACCTCAACTGACCATATCACTTAAATCCTTCATCTTCTATTTGAGATTTTGGAAACTGTATCATAACCTAAAGTGACCATATCACTTAAACTCTTCATCTTCTATTTGAGATTTTGGAAACTGTATTATAACCTAAAGTGACCATATCACTTAAATCCTCCATCTTCTATTTGAGATTTTGGAAACTGTATCATAACCTAAAGTGACCATATCACTTAAATCCCTCATCTTCTATTTGAGATTTTGGAAATGGTATCATAACCTAAAGTGACCATATTACTTAAATCCTCCATCTTCTATTTGAGATTTTGGAAACTGTATCATAACCTCAAGTGACCATATCACTTAAATCCTTCATCTTCTATTTTAGATGTTGGATACTGTATCATAACCTCAACTGACCATATCACTTAAATCCTTCATCTTCTATTTGAGATTTCGGAAACTGTATCATAACCTAAAGTGACCATATCACTTAAATCCCACATATTCTATTTGAGATTTTAGAAACTGTATCATAACCTAAAGTGACCATATCACTTAAATCCTTCATCTTCTACTTGAGATTTTGGAAACTCTATCAAAACTTAGGTGACTCAGAGATCACCTTATACGATTCTCAGGCGAAATGACCATAGCAATCGAAGTCGAAAAAATACAAAAAGACAGAAGTGGAAGACGCAAAGGAAGCCCATAGGATTCTCATACACCTTAACCTAACGTCTCGCGTCTTCAGCGACGAAGTCAGCCGTAATCGGAGATGTTACTCGCGCGAACGATTCGAGGAAGGACGATCTCCAGGATAGTATACTATCTTTCTCCTTCTTTCTCTTTCCTCTCCTGACCCACGTATCTTGGTACGCTCTTGGGTTCCAGCTGGAGGCACCTGAAATGTCGACCTTCTAGCATTACACGGCTCCTCGAGCCGCCTCGACGATGATCGCGTCGACGTTTCGGCTCGTACTCGCCTCTTCCAGAAAAAAGTGCTGTAACAGGAGGATAAAGGAGTGGAAAGTATACCGGCAGACTTAGACGTCTTTTGTGCGCCGGCATTCGAGGGCCCTACGTTACTTTGTTAACTTTTCGATACACGATCGATCGTAACGGACGGCCAGTCTCCTGGAAGAGGACTTTGAACCTTGATCCTTTAATGTCGAATGTGTCGAAGGGAAATGAAATACTTGGTCGAAAAGATATTGAACGTTGTGTCGTTGGAATTTAGAACTGTGGCTGTTGGACACTTTCTTAGAAGATTGAAAGAATTTCAAGAAATTTCACCATTTTCTAAAAAACACTAGCAAATTGCAGAGGTCAGTCCGACGCAAAATTTTATATGTAATGCGAACTGAAAGTTTCACGTTTGTTAAACTCACCGAAATAAGAGAACTTTTACTTTCGTGTTGATTTATTCTGATTTAGACACGTTCGTGCAGCGAGACGGTATGGAGTAAGAGTAATGATTTCGAGTAGAATTATGTCGGGTAGAAATTAGTTAATGAGCAATATAATGAGTTAATGAGAGTTATGAGCGATTTGAATGTTGAGTGGAATATTGAGATTTGTGAGTAAATGTGAGTTGACGGAAAGAGACGAAGGGTTTTAAGGACTTTAGGGAAAGAAGTGCGAGAAGGATGACGAAGTTTAAGAGTCGAAGGGACCAAATAGGAAAATAAGGATTTTTGGACTATCGTCAACGTACAAAATATTCGTAAAGATATTACTAATCCTAGTCAAAGAATTGGTGAATTACACATATAAATTTTGCAAAAATAAGCCAAATTCCTCCAACTATGAAGTCCTCTCTAATTGCAATTATTCATCTCTTCAAACATTTTTAATAATATACTGAAATTTTAATAATTTCTATTCTCTACGAGAAAAACGTCGAGTCGTAAGGGTAAATTCGGAAGGCCGGATTTAAATTTCAAATAAATCCCAGAAGAAGAGAGTGGAGCTGAACCGAGAGGATCAGTGGTTCCAGAAAACAGAGGCACCCTGTCTCTGCCGATCTAGATCTCGATCGCCGGTTCCGCTAGCACATTTATATATAGCGTTTACATAGATGCAAGAGTGTACTTGACACGGCGATTGACCGATAAGGAGAACGATTTTAGAAGCTGGCGACGATCCGTCAGCTCCGGGAAAGCACGGGCCGAAGAAAGACGGAAACGGAATAATCCGTCTTGCGTGCAGCGAAATTTTGCTCGATTTACTTGGGGAAAATAATACCGATGAATTTTGCGATCGTTGTTTTAGTTTGTGCTTGAGAAAAAGATATCTTCAGCGAGGAACTTTGGATGGCAGGGTCGAATTTGGATGCAAATAGGTGGGGAATAATTCTCGAGGATAATTATATTTTCTAAGTTGAAAAGTTAGGGATGTACTGTGATCAAAAGGCAATTATTTTTAGTTCAATTTTTAAGGGTGTCTTTCTATTCTTTTGCTAAGATTAGAGTTAATTGAGTTCTGATATGTCTTTGAATTTTTTGTTATTGTCAAAACATTTATTAAAAAGTGCCGATTATTATAACTATCTTTCTTCTTGTGTTATTATGTTTAATATTTGTGTCTTGAATTTTTATGACGTGTCGTTGGGAAAAATTGCAAATAATATATCCTGCATGGGACTTCTTCCATGTTGCATTTATTTTAAATAACTACTGCAAACGCGGCCGTTTAATAAAGTAGACATTTAACACAGACACTTCAGAAAATAGCAGTTAGCCATAAAAATTAATTGTTATTTAAAATCCAACGACTATGAAAGGTAGAATCAACTCTCCCATTTCTGGGTTTGGGCCTTTTTCAATCATTATAAACATTGATCATATATTTTAAGTTTAACGATGAGACACAAACAGTAGAAAACAGCGATCATCCTTAAAAATTAATTTCCATCGCAATCAAACGACTCTGAAAGGCAGAATTAATTGTCCCACTTCTTACTTTGGGCCTTTTTCCATAACTGTAAAGAATGATCATATAGTGAAGTCTAAGGATCAGACACAAGCAGTACAAAATAGGAATGATCCATAAAAATTAATTTTTATCGCAGTCAAACGACCCCGAAAGGCAGAATTAATTATCCCATTTCTTGCTTTGGGCCCTTTTCCATAATTATAAAGAATGATCATATAGCGAAGTCTAAGAATGAGACACAAACAGTAGAAAATAGCGATAATCCATAAAAATTAATTGTTATTTTAATCCAACGACCCTGAAAGGCAGAATTAATCGTCCCACTTCTTGCTTTGGGCCTTGTTTAATTACTATAAAGAATGATCATATAGTGAAGTCTAATAATGAGACACAAACAGTAGAAAATAGCTATCATTCATAAAAATTAATTGTTATTTAAAATCCAACGACCCTGAAAGGCAGAACTAATTGTACCATTTCTTCTTTGGACCTTTTTCCACAACTATAAAGAATGACCATACAGTGAAGTCTAAGAATGAGACACAAATAGCAGAGTATGATAATCCTCCATAAAAATCACTTTATATCGCAATCCAACGACGTCGGAAGACAGAATTGAATTAAACTCTCAAGTCCTGCACTCGAAGCCATCTTCAGGCAGCTGGCTTGCGAGGAAGTTGTAAAATCGCGTTACGACGAACAAGAGAAGCGCAAAGGCCCGCTCGTGCCAATTGATATGCTCCTGATGAACCGACGTACGAGACATTCCGCTTGCCACTGCACTCCGGCGATTCTCTCTTATTGTTTGCGCGACGGAGTCATCGATGGCCATCCTGCCTCCTGTTTGCAATTCTGCATCGCGATACTCGCTGCATTATCCTGTCGATAAACTTAATTTGCTTAATTGATCCTAGTTGTGCCGCTGTTTGCGAGATTTCCTGGACATTTGCGACATTTCAGAGAGCCAAGATCATAGTTCCAGGCGATTTCAGAACGTTCATTAATCGTCTTAAAGTGATCTTTACAGGGTGGAGATTTTGTATTTTTACGGTTAAATTTGAAGACTGTTTTATTGCGCTTTTGTGACAATTAAAGATTCTAGGATTGCATATAACGATACTAGATTGTAATAAGTCTGAGTTTGTTAATTGACTTGTCTTCGAGGGATTCTAAATAGTTGATTAGATTTGAAGGTTGATTAGATTCAGGTCATTAAGTTCGGTTTGGATGATTAGACATCTAGATTCCGTCTCATGGGGCCCCTATTACAAATGTAGTCTCTGTTTTTGTACCATAACAATATTGAGCTCCAAGTAACACAATGATACGAATTAAATCGTCGTCGTGCGTCTTCAGATATGAATGTTTAACAAGTTATAAAATTGCCTACAAACTAACAATTGCGACTTCTATACTTCCACAGCCGTAGCATTGATCATACTCTGACTTCCTTAACCCTTTGCGGACGGAGACTCTTTTGAGTGTTAGGAGATAATCATTTATTTGGCGATCAAAAACTATTTTTTTATCAGAAAGTTCGAGTGTTAATGTATCCGAATTATACATTACTATTTGCAGAATCGTATTTCAACGGTTATATTTCAATTCTTCAATTCTACTCGTTTATACATGCCTCGATAAACTGTAATCAGATCCTTTCTCAGACCGCATATAAGCGTCAGTAGTCCTCAAAGGGTTAATGTTCAACCGCTCCTTAAAAAATGGCACCGAATCCCCTGGGTCATTTCTGCCCGTACTCTAATTTTCTATTTAAAAAAATAGGATTTTTGTTCTTTATGATAACTTTAGTGAGAATAATTTACATTCAGTGACAACAATTTTCTGGATTTAGGTCAATAAAGACCCCAGGGACGAATAAAGCTTAAGAATATTCCAATTTAATTTTCTCTAAAACCATTAATAAAGTCAGCTAAATAGCTTACACAGATCCTCCACTAAATGTTGATATATTCCACCAATCTATTCAGTTTTAACAATTTTATTTAATCAGCCAAAAATCACTACTTGAATAGAATCTGCAGATAAAACAATTAGATATCATCGCTCATCTACATTCTGAAAATACCAGAGTGTCCTCCACCATGTTCACCAATGGCGTAGAATTCCAATCGTCCGATTTCATTGAGAAAAGGGCCTCTCTTCCATCGAACCGAGAATTTATCACGATCGAGGGATCGTTCGCGCTCGCTTTTCCGCGATTCGATCCTTCATTCATTGACCCCACCCGAGAGATTCGCGCAACGGCAATGCAATTTCGTATGCAACCGGTGTACGGTTGCATCGTGTGTGACCACATCAATCTGCATTCGAATCTCCGCTGCGTCTTTCTCGATCGATCTCTCTTCTTTGCCTCCTAACTCTTTTTCTCCCTCTTCTCTCTTTTTCTCTTCTTTGCCTGCTATCTCCTTTACACTCTCTCCGACTCCATTTCCCTCTTCTTTCCTCCTTTCGGCGAATTTTTCCCTCTTCCTCCAGCATCTCCATTTCTCTCTCTCTTTTCTTTGCACCTCGCACTTTCGGACACCCGCAGACTTAAGCCGGTGGTTCCTATTAAAGCCGCTCGTATTGTATTCAAATTGGTTCGAGCTTTTGTGTATCCACTTTCCTTCTGCTGATCCTCCTCCTCCTCCTCTTCCTCTGCCTTCTTATTCTCCTCCTCTCTCGTCGTTCGCCGGTGCTGTTTTTACAGAGGGCATCCTCTCCTGCGCTAGTTTTAGTTATTAACCCATTCGCAGGCGTCTATCGCGTTGTTTCTTGCAACGTGAATACCATTTGAAATTGTTATGGTGGTCGGAGGTGGAATTCTGCTCGTCGATGTTCTGGAATTTTTCCAAGTGCTGTCGCGATGGTTGTTGGATTAAAATAATCGTAGTTTAGAGGATAGCCAGAACTGTAGATTATTTTTTCTCCCTTTTCGTTCCATTTGTTGGTTTTCAGTGCTGTGGTTATTTCGTGTAGAATTTGCTCCTTGCACCTTCAATCCATTCTTCTTCAAAGAATTTTCTCACCTTCAGATTTCATCGTCCCATTTCAAAATTTTATTAACATCAACCCCTCGTAGGCATAAGAAGCAACACCCCAACCCTCCCCATGCTTTCATCACCCTCAGACATCATCCATCGACAACCCCATCCTCCAAATGTATGAAAACCCAGCAACCAGACGCTTCGATCATCCTCCAACGTCGTATCGACTCCCCTCGGACTCTCCTCGGTCAATTTGGCAAATTTCGGGCAATTGCGTAATTCCGAAAAGAGTCGTTGACCGTCTGGACATTGAGCAGCGGTGGCGCAAAGAGTCGCCGTAGGAGGATGAGGAGGAGGGCGATGAAGAGAGGGAGAGGATAAGAGGGAAAAGGAAGGAAAAAGAAGCATCGCCCCGGGTTCTCCGGCGGAGTGGAGGACGAGGGAGGATGATGCCTCCACCGGCACCTCCAACCGCCTCCTCTTGGCGTTCACCGCAATACCGGGAACCTTTTCCTTAAGTTGGCAGTTGCGTCACGTCGCGGCAACTACAAAGCGCGCGCCTCCATACTCCTCCTCCCCCGCATTGGCGCTTCCCCTCCTCCCTCCGATGCACCACACCACACTTGCATACCTACTTATTTCGTACTTAAGCATTGCACGCGGCATGCGCACGTACCGCGCTTTTCTGCGAGCTCGATCAGCAGATTTGTTGCTGCGCGATTCTACGCGGGAAAAGCTTCTGCGGTTGGCTGTACGACTGGGAAGTTTTTGAGGATGCTGAAGAATCGGAGGTTTTCATTTTTTAAGTATCTATTGGTACTTGTGCATTTCATTCGGCAAAGTCAATCTGTGGAGTTTTTATTTTGTGTCCATTTGTAGGGAAAACTTTTGCGGTGGATTGTACGCTAGGGTTAGGTTTTTAAGTATCTATTGGTACTTGTGGATTTCATTCGGCAAAGTCAATCTATGGAGTTTTTATTTTGTGTCGATTTGTAGGGAAAACTTTTGCGGTGGAGTGTACGCTAGGATTAGGTTTTTAACCCTTTGCGGACGGAGACATTTTTCAATATTGAGAGATAGCCATTCATTTTGCGATCCAAAAGCACCTTTTTATCAGCAAGTTATACTGTTAATCCATGTACATTATAAATTATTACTTGTTTAACCCCTTGGACTATAATAACGAGTGGCACTTGTGATGCGGTAGATGGAATAGGAAATTTTGAACTTCCCAAAAATGATGAAATTGAAAATATCAGTGGAACACAACACAGTAAAATTATTTCTATGTTATTAATATTGCGTTAAATTGTAAGATATATCAAGAATCACTGATAAATTTTTATGTTAGCAATTTAATTCTGAATTATTGCACGCAGAGTGGCTAAAGTAATCGTAGTGCAAGGGGTTAATCATATTTCAACGGTTGTATTTCAATTTTTCAACTCTAACTGTATATACAAGCGGCTATAACCTATAATTAAGTTTTTTCTGAGGCCGCATATATGCGTCGCTAGTCCTCAAAGGGTTAAGTATCTATTGGTACTTGTGGATTTCATTCAGCAAAGTCAATCGGTGGACTTCTTATTTTGTGTCCACTAGGGAAAACTTTTGCGGTGGATTGTACACTGGGGCTTTTGAAGATGTTGAAGCTTCTGAGGTTTTGAATTTTAGGTATATTTTGTTGATTATTAATAGACATTGATGAAATTTAATTTAGCGAGCTGGATAGGTTTCTTGTCGTGTAGTTTTCCGTGATACAAATTTTTGCGCTGGTTGTACCTCACAGGTAGTCTGCACAAAGTTGTACATTTTCAAATATAAGAGTGTAATTTAATTGCGAAAAGTCTTCTAATACGTTTGCGCACCCGCCAAATTCTCATATGGCTCTACTAATTGCAAAAATATGCAATGTATCAATAATACGTCCTCAACATTTCTATTTCTCATTTCTTTAAACCATTCTTCCTCAACTTCTCTTTTCTCATTTGACTTTCACTACTTTTATCTTCTAAATTGTATCGCAAAAACGTTGCCAATCATCGGACGTAAATTGCAGCAAAAGGCCCTTTATTTAGGATTGGCACCAACCCATAAATATACCGCCAGCTGCACAGCACAGGGGTAGAAGAAAATGAGCAAAAGTGGCGGGCCAATTAATCCGCATATTTTTCACAATATAATTGCCACATATATATCCGACGTTAAATAATTACCTTTCGGTCTCTAATTAAGAAATTTACGTTACATCGTTGATTATGCCGCAAAGGTAGCCGGCAATTTGCATGGAAATGCGCTGCCCAGCAAAAATGGTAGATTCCTGCTTTATGGAAATCCCCATGGTTTTCCCGGAGGGAAGTTTTTCTCCCACGGCGAAGCTCGCCTCGACGTATATAATTTTCGTCGGTCTACCAGACCAGAGAGCAATTAAGAAATCCCTCAGATTCCTGGTAGTCTACGCGACTCGGTGCAATTAACGAATCGACGGTGCAATTTTCGAGGCGCTACGTCACCGTCGTGCTCCGACAAACGGCACACGCCTTTTACGCGCTTCCTTTCGAGGATATGGGGGCATTATACGGCGAAATTCGTTGAAATTATATTTTTCCAGAATGTCTCAAATCACTCTCTCCATTTTATAAAATATTTCAATGATTTCAACATCTTCATTGTAAACGGAATCATAATAAAAAAATCCGCCGTATAGAATTTCCTTTACAGAGTTATCTATCAAAATAATTACAATTAAGGAATAATAAATTAGTAAAATTATTCAGACTACAAATTTTCACCGAGTTATAAACTAATTTACAGTGAAATCTCACTGCTTCTAGTTTGACTTGATTTAAGTTGTCTCTAATGGCAGAAAGGGGCAAAAGCAAGATACAAAATTGTTTAGAATTTGTGGAGTTTTCAATGAAATGCATGTCGCGCCCGAAAAATCGTGTATTTCTCGCGTTAGCTTTACTGCTCAGCTTAACGAATTGTTGGCTACGACTGTTGCAGGTGAACCGGCCGTTGACGATGAAGAAGGAGGGCATTCAAACAAGGAACCGGAAGCTCTCCTCGAAGAGCAAGAAGAAGAAGGCCGGTGGCTGCCTGGGTCTCGGCGGTGTCATGGGCGACATGATCAAGGCCAGTGGACACCTTGATCTTGATAATAAGCCCTTCCATTCTGGATTTGGATCACCGATGAGTAAGTTCAACAGATCTTATCATTTCACGAGAATCCCTTAAGCATCCACCACAACTTTTCAAATTTTTCAGTAAATCGATATCCCTTGGGAAAAATAGATCTTTGTAAATTTTGCAATAATTCGATATCCTTAGGAAAAAGGGATCTTTCCAAATTTTCACTAATTCGATATCCTTTAGGAAAAAGGGCCCTTGCAAATTTCACAATAATTCGATATCCTTTAGGAAAAAGGGATCTTTCTAAATTTTTCAATAATTCGATATCCTTAGGAAAAATGGTCTTTGCAATTTTTTCAATAATTCGAAGTCCCTTAGGAAAAAGGGATGTTTGCAAATTTTTCATTAATTCGATATCGGTTAGGAAAATTTGATAGATGAGCAACTGGAATATGAATTGTTCAGTTAATTTTCAACTGTTATCCTCGAATTTAAACTTTAAGTAACATTGCATTGAATTTAGATCTACAAACGTTATTTCTGTTATACTTAAGACGTTGAACGCCACCGATATTTCACTGGTTCCATTATTCAAATAACTTTTAAATTGTAATATTTACGAATTTTCTAATAAATTCAGTACTTAAGTACTGATACTAAAAAGGTAAAATCCTGCTTCTGTGTCTTTAACGTTTCTGTTTTGTAAACATACGATTTTAAACACTTGCCCCTTCATTTAAATTTTCACTGTGTGCGCAATAACTCAGAATATTAATTCTGAAATCAAAATTTCTCTCCGATTTCTTATATTCCATACAATTGCAATATTAACAGTATAGAAATGATTTGAATGTCTGGTGACCAACTGATATTTTCAATTTAACATTTCTTATAAAACTTCAAAATTCCCTATTCCATTTGCCACGTCACACGTTATCATAAGCTGAAGGATTAATAGAAAGAGTTTCGCTTTAGCAAAAACAATGAAACCAGCGAAATACCGGTGTCGTTGAACGTGTTAAATTTCCAAATTATGGCAATGCCATGTATCTCTCGACATATAAATGAAAGGTGATATCCAGGAAACGAACAATTCCAAGTATCGTCCATAAATTCAAATTTCCCATCGCATTGTCTAAGAGATTCGTGACACGTGCCGGCGATTTGGCTTCCCTGAAACCCAGAAACGCGGAGGATTAAAAGGAAACGTCGGTTCATTATCGTTCCAGGTACGTCGCAGCATCATCACACGATGCATCCGGCGATGCAGCATTACATGTATCACACGGGTGTCGGCGTGGCCGGAGGTCTTCATCAAGGATTTGCACCACCAGCGCCCCCTCCCATACACCCGCACTCCCATTCGCATTCCCATTCTCATCACATGACGAGTCTTCAGGGTCTCCAGCTGGCTGCCACGACGAACGCAATGGTGAGTTCGCGCAAGAGAGAATTTCCAACGTTTCTATGGGCGTTTGATGATGTTTGAGATGCTCGCGTTTTAGCGCAGTCATTATTTTAGGCAATATTTGTCACGTAGCGATGTAGATTCTTCATTTAGTTGCAGACATTTTCGATTAAGTTGATGTATTTTAGTGACGTTTATGTGGAGGTCGAGTTTCTAGAGCTTTTGGAAGTTTGATGATGTTTGAGGCGCTCATGTTTTAGCACAGACATTATTTTACGCAATATTTGTCACGTAGCGATGTAGATTCTTCATTTAGTTGCAGACATTTTCGATTAAGTTGATGTATTTTAGTGACGTTTATGTGGAGGTCGAGTTTCTAGAGCTTTTGGAAGTTTGATGATGTTTGAGGCGCTCATGTTTTAGCACAGACATTATTTTAGGCAATATTTGTCACGTAGCGTTATAGTTTCTTGTTTTAGTTGCAGAGATTTTGGATTAAGTTGATGGATTTAAGTGATGTTTGAGTGAAGAGCGAGTTTTTAGAGTTTCATAGAAGTTTGATGATGTTTGAGATGCTCGCGTTTTAGCACAGTCATTATTTTAGACAATATTTGTCACGTAGCGATGTAGATTCTTCTTTTAGTTGCAGAGACTTTGGATTAAGTTGATGAATTTTAGTGACGTTTATGTGGAGGTCGAGTTTCTAGAGCTTCTGATAGTTTGATAATGTTTGAGGTGCTCATGTATTAGCACAGTCATTATTTTAGGCAATATTTATCACGTAGCGATGTAGATTATTGATTTAGTTGCAGAGATTTTGGATTAAGTTGATGAATTTAAGCGATGTTTGAATGAAGAACGAATTTTTAGAGTATCTTAGAAGTTTTATGATGTTTGAGGTGTTCACAATTTATAGACACTTTTTATAGGCACAGAGACACTTTCGTGCGAAACTTGTTCTAAAGATTTTTCAATTGTGATTAACTTACACAGATTTCGAATCAGATACCGTGTACTATTTGTAATTAAGATAGGAGAAACTTCAAAGAATTTTCGTGGAGGTTCGATAATGTTTGAAGCATCGATAAATAGCTGTTAAGATACTTGTAGCTTAAGTTTGCTTTAGAATAATTTAAAAACATGAATTATTTTAATAGACTTTAGATTAAGCAGCTTAATTTTGTTAGTATTTCAGGCAGCAAAGTGTTTACAATATTTTGAGAGCGTTTGATAATGTTTGAACCGTTAACACTTTGGTTTCGCTTCGCAAATTTTAAACTAAGTAGCTTGGTTTCATTAGTAGTTAATTTGAAAGACAACATTTGGGCTTTCTGTAAGTGTTTGATGATGTTTGAACTGTACACAGCTACATTCAATGAATATTTCCTGCAGGCTAGCTATAATTCTTATTTTAATCTATCTGTGCAATCTAAATCTATTCACAGACTTTTAATTGTGTCATTTCACTTCAACAGCATAATTGCAGTACGAGGTTCTACCTTTTGTACGCATTTGACGTTGTTTGAACATCAGCTGCAAAGATATTAACAGTGGAAAATTTCATCAGGCCACACAAAATATCATTTACAATTAATTACATTTCAATATAAATAATTCAAACTTCAGCATTTTCCTAAGTTTGTCGATGTTTGATCTATTTTCATAAATTAACTTACATTAAACCAATTATTTTTTATCACTGCAACGTTTTAAATTAATATCAAACATTAATCATCATCATACACTTCGGTTTAGAATTTAAATATAAAAAATTCAACTCCAACGTTAAAGTACTTCTGCATAGTAATTTTCTTGAATTTATCGAACTAAATTAAAAGCAGGAGCGTTAAAATAATAGCTTGAATTATATCACAATTTACCTTTCATTGTTTCTCTCTGCAGAACATCAACACAATCGATATTAACAATTTTCGCAGTTTACAAACACGAAGCCGATGCTTGAGTAACCTCAGGGTCGTTTCTGCTTTCAATAACATCGAATGTCTTCCATTTTAGCACGAATATTCGCGTCATTGTAATTATCGTCTCTAGTTTGAATACGCTTTCATGTTCGTCGACAGTAAACAGCCGACGACAATATCGCACACGGGATATTCCGCAATTGCGAATTCATGTCACGATATAAATTATATAATTTTCAACCTCGTTCGTTTCTTTCTGCAATAAACTGCCTCGCGTTTATCTACACGCGAATATCGGCTCGCGTTGCCCTAAAATTGCACTGATATACTTTGTTTATAATTTCGTAAATTCCTAATTGTTCTTTGGCCAGTAATTATAGGCTGGCTGCACTGAATTAACTTTGTATTTAATATAATTATACAGTCGTTTCCAATTATGATTTTATATATTTTTTTTTGCAATTATAATTACTTGTACGTTTTTGTATAAATTTTTCTCTAGGTAGGATAAAATTATTTTTGCAATTATTATGAAGGCATTGAATGAATGAATAATGTATGAAATAAATGTCTAAATTTTTTGTAAAACCGTAATTTCTGGCGAATTTTTATTTTGCGCGATCTCGTTAAACTTTGACCTCCAATTTTATTTCTATACCGCAGAGAGTAAAAATACAAAATAAAAATATTGTATTTCAGTCTCATGATTGAAATTAAAAATATAATTTCTATTCTGATTCACGATGGAATTTAAAAATGTAATTTCTGCTTTTACTTTCCTAATTTTCTGTAACTTCGTGAATGGCAATACTTGTACGTTTTTGTATAAATGTTTCTCTAGGTAGGATGAAATTATTTTTGCAATTATTATTAAATAATTGAATGGATGAATGATTTACGAAATAAATGTTTAAATTTTTTACAAAACCGTAATTTGTAGTGAATTTTTATTTTACGCGATCTCGTTAAACTTTGACCTCCAATTTCATGTCTATACCGTAGAGAGTAAAAATACAAAATAAAAATATTGTATTTCTGTCTCATGATTGAATTTAAAAATGTAATCTCTACTTTTACTTTCCTAATTTTCTGTACCTTCGTGAATGGAAATCTCACGATTGAATTCCAAAATATAATTCGTACTTTTATGTTCTCAATTTCGTGTGACTTCGCGAATAAAAGTGTGTATGGAAAAAAAGCGAACGATTTTTTTTGTCTGATTTCAGACCGGTTGGCGATCGGAGTACACATGAATCGCGAGTGATCAGCAGCTCAGGACGCAGCCCACCACTCTCGTTATAACGTAATAAAAGCAAACTCCTCTCTTTCTCTCTTTTAACCCTCTCGCCGCCACGGACGTGTATATACGTCACCGTACTCGCGCATGGCGTACATACACGGCCCGACGAAAACTCGAAAGTCTGCACCCCCGATCTGCGTGTCTGAGAATTGAACTCGCAATTATTCAAAGTCACAGAGCCGAACAAATTAATTTATATTGTTCCGTAATCACGACATGGCTGTTAAAATATTTTTCGTGGATTATTTTAAACCGAAGATTCTAACGAATGAGAATTATTTGCAGATTATTGAAATCTGAAAGTTTAATTAACGATCGGAGATATTATTTAAACATAGTTTTAAATAAAGGTGAATCGCGAATGTTTTGTTTCTTATTGCATTATTTGCTTTCGACGATTCTGGAATTTGAGTAGACATTAATAAAATTCCAGGAAGATTAAATTGCAAAAAGATCACTCTCCAGTATGCAATTTACGGTACCAAAGCTTTCAATGTTGCACAAATTGTTACAAAAATTACCACGTGTTCGCATGGAACATCCCAGAGCACTCCTGGAATTTTCTCCAAGCAGAAAATTCACGATCGGCATGGTATTCGATCGTCCGCAACAATTTCGACCGGCGAAGCGTCATTGTTCTCTGCATTCAAATTTCGCGGTAAATTTGACCGTCAGATCGTTCCTCTTTGAAAAAGAGAAACGAACGCGACGTGCAACGGTCGTTCGATGGGAACACAAACGCAATAAATGCCGCGAGAGGGTTGGAAAAATAAAGTCAAACCGCTGGGAAACGTTTTATTTTTTTTTCCTCTCGGCGCGCCTTCACTCGTTCTTTCCTCTTTCCGATTATAATTTCTCTTTAACGGAAGAAACGTACGTCTCTGTAAATATGTAAAGTTTCATGTAGGGCCATCGAGCCCCGGCCCCAAGTACAAACGAAGTCAGCTATTGTATCGAGTCTTATGTATGAATTATATATGCTGTAAATAAATATTATAATAAATGCAAGAATTTATATTATATGCGTGTATGCGTGCGTGAACGCGGCGATGCGCGCGCGCCTTCTGCGCGACTCTTCACGCGCAGGCATTGGAGCGCGTGCGTGCGCGCATGCGCCGGTTGTCCGTGAATTCTTTCCTTTGGAAGGCCGAGAACGATTTCATTTTGGATCATTGAAGTGGATTGCAATTTTATCGAATTTTCAAAATTATTCCGGGTTTCATGGTAGATTTTTATGTATTTTAAAGGAAACGGGGACTTCTGGGGTTTATTAAAAGCATTTATGGGGAAAATTAAATTGGAGAATTGGAACTTATCAGGGTGTTTGAATTTTGAATTGTGATAGGATTATTAAGAAATATTTTTAAAATTGCACAGGTATAGATCATGAGATACTTTAGTTGCAAATATCTCAACTGAAAATAGGAAGTGCAGAAAAATTCCTAAACAGAAATTGCAGAAAATAAAATCGCAACGTCGCAAGTGATTTCAGGTTATTTCAGAAATCCAATAAGTTCTGCAGCAATAAAATATTATAACAGTCAAAGTTTGCAAAATTCTCGGTGAAGAAAAAATTGCAATTTTTCGTAACATTCAAATTATTATTTAATTTACTTAGTTAGATCTTTTAACTATTCTAAGCTTTATCCAGCAGATGTACAAAGGAGCTCGAAGACCAAGTCCCCAACTTGAAATCGTTTCTCGGTGTTCCGTGAGCGTTCTAATATTAAGCGTGTATTCGGTCGAAGTCGAAAGACATCGTGCAATTTTAAAGACCCTTTTATTAAACGAGAATTTATAAATCGGTGGCAGATCGATCGGACATCGATTCCCGTCATTTTGGTCCGCTTCAACATACAACCACTTTTCCAACACTATTTTCATTTACCTTCCCCCATAAAGAGCACCATTAAAACCACTTACACCCCAAAAGCACCAAATGCAGCCGCGTTAAAAGAAAAGAAAAAATCAAACGAACACTTCGCACGCGTGTTTTCTACTGTTCAAATCTAAACCATCGAATTTATACGGAGAATTTTATACACCAAAAACCATCCATCCACTTCTTATTTCATCGGTTTCATCCCCCTCGAAGCTCATCGATTTTTCCTTTTAACGCGTCTGCCGATCCACCTGAAATCGTAACTTAATGTGATTCAATCCCCACGATTTCACCGATCGCACGTGGAATAGTGCTCCCCGAGCAAAAATCGACCAAAAAGAGAAAAATCGGCGTCCGATCGCTTCTATCGTGTCGTGTGTCGTACCGGTTAGCGATAGTGGAAAAGAAAACCCTAGGCGTAAAAAATCACGTAGAGTAAATTCGTAAATTATCGTCGAATTTCCGGTGATCCAGCGTCGATCGTACTGTCGCAATGGGAAATCGGCAGTGATCGTTGGACGGAGAATCGGTAAAAGCCAACGGGGACGGATAGTGGCGCGTTAAAGAATGATAATGGAGAAGCGTCGTTTAGAAACGAGGAGACCTGTAAATTTTGTATCTTCGAGATTGTGTATCGTTATGTAATAATAGTATATAAATATATAAATAAACAAATCGATATATATATATAAATATAAATATATATATATAAATATATAAATAAATATATATATATATATTATAAATATTGCCGCGAAGGAGAAGAAAAAAAAAGAACAAACCGCGGCAAATAACCGTCGAGAGGAGTAAAAGTGATTGTGCATAAATTAGCGGCTAATTGCGCATCGTAAGATTTGCATCTAGATAGTCAAGAGATGGTAATTAAACGATTATCGCGAGCGAATGAGGTTAATAGCCGTAATGACGATTATTATTATTCTTATTAACTATTATCGTCGTGTCGCGATCGGACCGATCGTCGATATTAATTAATTGTGTAATTAATTATTATATCGCGAGGGACTCGCATGCGACTCCGTCAATACGAGTCGAGACCACATTGTGATTTTTTCGATTTTAGACGTTTAAAACAGCCGCGTGTGCACGATTGTTTGCGAACGCGAGGAAATGTGACGGCTCGTGAGGATCGAGGGGGACGATCGCCGATTTTGCAACAAGGATCGCTCCGATCCTCTCACCTTTTTGCATTGGAAGTATTCGCAATACTTTGTCCAGACGTTCTTCGATGGATTGTCGCGGAAGGAATGTTTAATCAATTTATTTTTTTTTATTTTCTTGCCTACAATTGCTGTCATTATTTCACCTAGGAGTTACTGCTTCAGGTGGGTTCTGAATCATCGAGGATATTTTCTTTCAAAGGATTTTTTTTTAACTACAAGGTGGATAATTTAAATTTTGATAAAGAAATTAAGATTTCTGAAGTAAGAAATAAAAAGATATTTTCAAAGTTTCTAGTTTTGAAGAAGTAAAGTATTGCACGATAAAGGAACAGGGTCTAGGGAATTTTGTTTTGCCCTAGGTGATCATTTGGGGAAGAATGTTCCTTGTTAGAAGAGCAAGTTACAAGTTCATTTAAGATTCAAGCGAGAGAAATATGTATGGAAGTTTGTATTGCAGATAATGGGTTTTATTTAAAAGACGATTTATTTCTTCTGACAGAGACAAATGCAATTAATCTGTCGTCAGGTTTTTTATCGTTCTTTTTATCCAGTCGAGGGGACGTGAGTAATATTTAAGAATTTTCTTGATGAATAAACATACTTTATTCCTTTAATTAGTCACTCTCCGCATAATAAATTATATTAACTTTTCTCGGCTAAAAACTGCTTACAACAAATATTTAATTAATTGTAAATTCGCTCTGTTCTTTATTATTGAAATTCCCCCGAAATTTGGCTTATGTTATAATTTATTTCTTCGCCCAATAATTTGAAATCAGCCTAAATTTCTAGATTCTCGGAGGACGTATTGTTAAAAACTGTAAGTCTTGAGTTTTCAAACATAACAGAGTTCGAATTCCCACCCCATAAACTAAAAATTTAGAATCAACCTCAAATTATAGAATTTTGAATGATATAATATTGGCTTAATCTTCAGATTTCAAAATAGCTTAAAATTCAAGACCTTATGGTGTCATCTCAAGAATGTCTCTCTTCTGTGATAGGAAGGGTTCAAGTGTTAGTAAATTATTTAAAGCTATAAATCTTTGGAGACTACAGTGACGACAAATTGATACCCTCGAATTTTCAGATACTGTAAAATTCGAATTTCTGTTAATTGTTATCTGTAAGAAATTTCACCCAGGTGATTTTCATGCCATCAATAGTTCAGAATCCATCTAAACCGCAGATATTCAAGTCTCTACAGTGATAACGGCAATGAAGTTTCGAATTCTACCTTCCAGTAGCATTCGAATATTCTTCCGACTATTGTACTATAAGGTTAACACCTCAAAATCCTCTTGGACCTGCAAACTTTTTAAATAACAATCTAGCAAGCTGAGTTAAACAAATTCTCTTGCCGTCACGACCAAATTACTCCTGCAATTCCACGTTTTTTAAAATTCCGCCAGTAATTCGTCTTTCTTCAATTTTGCGCCCCTTGAATTTTTTTTTCGTCAGTTTCACCCCCTTCAAGTTCTCCTCTGTCATTTCCTCTCCCTTCAATTTCTTCTCTCACCATGCCTCCACTTTTAATTTCACCCTTTCCAGTTTCTCAGTCTTCAATTTCTCCCCCTCCAATTTCTCAGCCTTCAGTTTCGCAGTCATTAATTTCTCAGCCTTCAATTTCTCAGCCTTCAATTTCTCAGCCTTCAATTTCTCCTCCTTCAACTCCTTCTCTGTCCATACGTCACTTTTAGTTCCTCCTTTTGTAATTGCACCCCCTTTAATTTCTCCCCTTTCAATTTCTCAGCCTTCAATTTCTCCCCCTTCAATTTCTCAGCCTTCAATTTCTGAGCTTTCAATTTCTCAGCCTTCAATTTCTGAGCCTTCAATTTCTGAGCGTTCAATTTCTCAGCCTTCAATTTCTCAGCCTTCAATTTCTGAGCGTTCAATTTCTGAGCCTTCAATTTCTGAGCCTTCAATTTCTGAGCGTTCAATTTCTGAGCCTTCAATTTCTCAGCCTTCAATTTCTGAGCGTTCAATTTCTCCCCCTTCAATTTCTCAGCCTTCAATTTCTCAGCCTTCAATTTCTGAGCCTCCAATTTCTCAGCCTTCAATTTCTCAGCCTTCAATTTCTCAGCCTTCAATTTCTCAGCCTTCAATTTCTCAGCCTTCAATTTCTCAGCCTTCAATTTCTGAGCCTTCAATTTCTGAGCCTTGAATTTCTCAACTTTCAATTTCTCAGCCTTCAATTTCTCGACCTTCAATCCCCCCTTCGTCAAATCCCCCTTAAAATTCTACCTCAAAAACACTTCTCAAACTCGATCATCCAAACAACCCCCTACAAAACCACCATCAAACCTCCAATGCAAAAAGGTCCTAAAAACAAACTCTTCGATGCGATATCGTCCTTGATCCGATCATCAGCGAGTCAACGGATCGTTCTCGAGGGTTCTCCGCGCGATGAAGCTAGGTGCGCCGGGGGTGTCGGGGTGACTTCGATGACTTTCCAAAAAAGACTGAAGCGGAAAATGAGACGAGACGCGAAATAAAAACGCGCGCCGGGTTTCATGAAAGGGTTCAATGGGTTCCTTCGTGGACACCCGAGGGAAAGAGACAGAGGGGAGAGAGCCGCGAACGAACGGATAAAGCGAGGAGATATTGAAGGTCTATTCTAATAATAGTATTACTAGGGAATAGCGTGTAGACTGTATAAAATACACACAGAAATGACGTGCAGACACGTACAGAGACAACACACGTACACTTGTATTATGGTTTTTAAGGGTGGATTACGCTGACGGAAGGGCGTCGAGCGAGGACGACGAGAGGCGAATTTGGTAGTGTTTCGCGTGGCGATTATTATTCGAATGTAAAAAGCGACATTGTAAGATATCATTGTAAAAAAAGGTTTTAACTTAAAATAAATTAAATGATAATTCACGCATATAAGGAAAATCTTCTGCACCTGTGCTACGACTTTATTTCAACCCTTTTAATTCTTCATTTATTTTGCGCCTTGTGACTGCAATGATTCAATCAAATTGAGATATAATGTAATAATTGTACTGTCATTATTACAAATTTTATTTTTGTTGAAGAATATTTGCATGTTGTAGTTTTATAAATTTCCAGATCAATCGAATTGCAAAACTTCAACCTGCGAGATTATAATTCAGAGTTGCAAATTTCTTTTTTCAGGTAATTAGTAGATTCGAATTCGCGGTAATTAATATATTTAATATAATCACTGAAAAATTGCAAAATTCTCGTGCAGTATGTCTAATTTCAATCACTGAAAAATTTGCAAATCCTCTAAAAGACTCTAATTTAGAGTTGCAAATTTCTTTTTTCAGATAATTCGTAGATTATAATTCGCGGTAATTAATATATTTAATATAATCACTGAAAAACTGCAAAATTTTCGTGCAGTATGTCTAACTTCCATCACTGAAAAATTTGCAAATCCTAATTCGTAAAAATTATCACCTTAATTTTCGCAAACTGCAATACTGCAACGTGCAAGACTCTAATTCAGAGCTGCAAATTTCTTTTTGCAGGTAATTAGTAGATTCTAATTCGCGGTAATTAATATATTTAACATATTCACTCAAAAATTGCAAAATTCTCGTGCAGTATGTCTAATTTCCCTCACTGAAAAATTTGCAGATCCTAATTCGCAAAAATGATCACCTTAACTTTCGCAAACTGCAATTTGCAACACTTAAAATCCTCACCTCTACCATTCTAAATTCGCAAAATCCCTACACAGCATTTTCAACTTAAACTCGCAGAAAATTCGCAAAAATCATACATCTCCCGTCCCTCTCACCGCTACACTTCAAAACTAAAAGTAGCACCCTCAATTCCGCACGAAATTCGCCAAAGTCCCTTCCACCATCATCCATCTCAACCACCATAAAAAAAAGCAACCAAACTCAAATTCGCAAAATCTCTGAGAATACAGACTGCCATTATAAAGAAGGCAATCGCTGTCGTCTGCGAGCTCTCGATCATCGCGGCTGGTGAACGACGATCGGCACGATCGGCGCGTTCTCTTATTAATTAAGAGGTGTAACTCAATTAAGCCTTATCTCCTGTGCGAGGTGTTTACATGTAAATCAAAGCCCTCGCCGGCGGGACGAGATAACGCGGCGGCTTTCGCGAAAGCAAATAAATTCCCTCGCCGGCAGAGATAATATCGATATCCGGGCGACAAGTTCGCGAACACCGAAGGGAATAACGAGTTCCTGCCGCGGAACAAGAGGAGGGGGTTCAAAGGAGGAACCGAGGGGTGGGAGGACGAAATAAATTGGTGAAAGTTACTCGATGACGTCTCGTTACCGCTGCCTGATATTCTCGACGCTTCCTACGGTTTTAACCCTCGTTTTAAACTCTACACTTTCAACTTTATTTATCGAGATTTTTTTAGTGTCTCGTTACGAGAGTGATGACACGACTTGTGCGTCATTGAGACTATTGGTTAGGTTTAGGGGTTGGCAAACTTTTTTTTAATGATGAGTCATTTTTGCTTGAATTTATCAGGGAATTCTTCAAGGAGCCATAACGAAACAAGTAGTCGAATTTAATGCCGGGAATATTAATTCCTTGCCGTAGAATTTCTTTTTTAATTGCCTCCGAAAAAATTGGAAATTAAATTGCTAAAATAAAAATATGTCAGTGATTCCTGATATATCTTTGAATTTAAAGCAATATTAACCCTTTGCACTGTGAAGTCAGCTCTGACGTGACTTCTTCTGACGTGATTATTTCTGAATAATAGTTTTGTTAATATAATATTAAACTTTAAAAAAATGCAAGCAGTTACTTTATACCTAACATGTGATATCAAAACACAAAAATTAAATCAGAGTGGGCCGAGAACAAACTAGGAAAACAATTATAGTGTAAAGGGTTAATAATATAGAAATAATATTATCGTGTCGCGTTCCACTGATATTTTCAATTTGATCATTTTTGAGAAGCTTCAAAATTTCCTGTTCCAGCAACCAAAGGGTTAATTCGAATGCTTAATCGCAAATTGTGAAGGTGAAAGTTTTCCTTAAATTAAATATTTTGATTTAATTAATGGTAGCACAAATAACAGTTATTGAAAAGCTGTAGAAAATATATTACACGGACGAATGTCAAATAATAAATTAATCTTCCATTGAAACGATTATCGTCATACTCACTTTGTGTTAATTTTTATTTTTAAAACAATAGGCACTTAATACGAGATAGAGTTGTAACAAGATTGATAATACTTATTGTAATGCGTACGGCACGTAACAATGTAATACACGAATCGTAATATCCTGTAATATAGAACAAATAATGTGCACCATTTTCTTGCACCATGCATAGAGGGATGATTAATGGTGGACGTCCGATATCGTGCTGCGTCGTCGAATTTAGCTGTTAACAGAGACAATGGTATTGTTGTTTGTATTTCATTATTTCTATCGCCTGAACCACCTACATTACCGCTAGTTCCAATTTGGTAATATTAATATCATAATTGTCTATTTGACGGGGATTCTATAAGAAACGTTTACAATAATTTGTACTCTTCAATCTTAAAGCCTACGATACATTTGATGAGGATCATTATATTTGACTCGTGGAGAAAGAAATACTTGTTATTTATTAATTTGGTAATTTGGTTATTTATTTATTAAATACTGTGATTATTTGGTTAAATGTTATTGGATGTTCATCAATTTGAGTCACTATTTTACGGTGAATAGTAAAGGAAATTTGAATTTCTTAGCACGTTGACTGCCATGGGGGTCACCGGTGACCGGCGCTGTTGAATTCAATGAAATTTCATATGAATTTTAAATTGCAATGTTTACGAATTTTCAAATACATCCAGTATTTAAATATTGGATCTATGCCTTTGGAATTTCTGCTTTATAGAGATGCGATTTTAATTATTAATTTAATAGATATTGAATAAGATAGATATAGATAGATAAAATCGAATAAATAATTGTAATAGAAAAATGATGATACTAGCGAAATACCGGTGGCGTTCAAAGTGTTAAAATTACTTTGCAGAAACATTCTTCGAAATAATTAACATATTATCGTCCTACTGAAAGGATTGAGATTTAATTTAAAAGTTCTAAAAATTTAATTTTAATCAAGTACAACGACCCTTCAAATTTCCACCACGCCAATTCCCCTCATAATTTCATAATCGACCTCCCTCCAACCGCATACCAGTGCCACCCCATCCCATGGGGGTTGCACCACCGAATCTTCCAAGTGTCCCTGCTCGTTTCACGGCAAATTAAATCCCGATAGGCCTTGCAGACTTAAACTTTAAGTCGCGGCAGCTGCTTCCATCGGCATCTGACCTTTCGTCCTCGCGACATACGTCCAAAAGGGCTGAAGAAAAAGGGAGGGAAGTAGATCGAAAAGGAACTGGGATAATCGTGGAACCGAAGATACGCGCTTTGCAGAAAAGTGACCGGGATTTCGCGTAATCCCGATTACGGGACAACGGGAATGGTGGTTGGAAGTTCTCAGAGGGGATGGAGTCGCTAGGATTTTAAGGGGAGATTCGAGGAGTCAAGAGGACTTTTGTAAGTTTACCTTTCGCGGTTTGAGAGGTCTCTTTGTTAGGTGGTTTCGGATTTTTTCAATCCCGTTTTGACAATTGACGACTTTTTGTTGCGTTTGTGGCGGTTTAGAGAGGGTGTCGTTTAGAGTGGCTGATCTGAGACTTTGTGGGAAGTTTTGGAGATGGTGGTTACAATTGCAATGGTTGCAACGAAGTAAAATTAGGGATTTACATTTGGTACATTGATTAGCTTACAAGGAAAGTTCACGATATGCTAGAATTCGATTTTTATGCAATTTAGCATAATTATTTATTAGATATGTCTAAGAAGATAGCTGGAATTTGTTGGTGCTCGTTTTTATCTTTAAGGGATTTCAAGATTTTTCTATTATAGAATTTGTAATATAATTTTCTATTACAAAGTTAATGATATATTGCACCATTTTGATATATGAATCATAAGTTACTCCATTGATAAATAGTTTAGTTTAACTATACTTTCCGAATTAATTATCGAACAAACACTCTCAAATATTCTGAATCGAGGAGTTTCAAGAAGACAACATCTGGCAGGGCTTCAAGCAATGCGATTTTATTAGGGCACTTTTTCTGCATCAGCCTCCTCTAAAGCCAGTTTCCGGGTCAGTTCGTAAAAGTGACGTATCGGGGCAATTCCGTGAAAGTTACACCATCTGTAGTTTCCCGAAAGCGCGGAAAAATCAGGTCTTAGAAATAAATGGACGTTGGTCACCGGCTCGCAAGAGATGCTCGCACCAAAGGGCCGAGTAATCCTCGTTGCGTATTACAGTGTGGATGAAGGGCCAAGGGTCAATCTCATGTCGAGTGTGAAACTGAGGGATTTCGAGGGACAAATGAGAAATCAATCGTGAGGATTTGTCCGACGGCTGACGTCAGTTAAAGGATGAACCGATGGAAGATGAGAGGCGGTTTGGAGGTTGGTGTTTTTTATTTTGAATTTTTGGAATTTTATTGCTGCGGTCATTTATATTAGAACTTAGAAATTTAGGTAGAGTCTGAAACTATAATTGAAACTGTGATACAATTGATGATAATTTAGGAAGAATTCTTCAAAGGCAACTGAAATTTGTTAATTAATTACTGTTCTGTATTTTTGGAATTTTATTGCTGCGGTCATTTGCATTAGAACTTACAAATTTAGATAGAGTCTGAAACTATAACTGAAACTGTGATATAATTGATGATAATTTAGGAAGAATTTTTCAAAGGCAACTGAAATTTGTTAATTAATTACTGTTCTGTATTTTTGAAATTTTATTGCTACAGTCATTTGAACTAGAAGTTACAATTTTAGGCAGATTCAGAAAGTATAATTGAAACTATGATATAATTGATGATAATTTAGGAAGAATGTTTCAGAGGCGACCGAAGTTTGTTAATTAATTACTGTTCTGTATTTTTGGAATTTTATTGCTGCGGTCATTTGCACTAGAACTTGCAATTTTAAGCAAATTCAGAAAGTATAATTGAAACTATGATTATATTTGATGATAATTTAGGAAGAATGTTTCAGAGGCGACCAAAGTTTGTTAATTAATTACTGTTCTGTATTTTTGGAATTTTATTGTTGCGGTTATTCGAACTATAACTTACAATTTTAAGTAGATTCTGAAACTATAATTGAAAGTATGATTATAATTGATAATAATTTAGTAAGAATGTTTCAGAGCCGACTGAAGTTTGTTAATTAATTACTGTTCTGTATTTTTGGAATGTTATTGCTATGCAGCTTCAGGCGCACTTTGAATCTCAAATTGAAGTTGCATGATATAATAGATAATACGTTAGAGAAAGCCTTTCGCAGGTAACTGATATTTGTTAATTATTTATTCTTCTATATTGTGTTCTTTCTAAAAAAATTCTACGTTTCTGTAAAATAACATTTAAATTGTGTTTAAATTAAAATAGTAAATTTAAAAAGGAGTAGAAGTATATATGTGAAGTGTTTCAAATTTGGCAAAAATTGGCAGACAATGTCAGAGTTCACAAAAGAGGTTCGTCCGACAAATGGGCTCGTAATGGACGTACCTCGTTGTCAGTGAACTTTGATTTCGAGCTGTTAGCCCATCTCGATGATTGTCAGTCGCACGCAGCTTTATTTAAGATGTCACGCAATCTCGCGACTCGAGATTCGCGAGGGGAAACTAGTTGACTCGGTTAAGTTTCCGCGAACTTCCATTTTTTGCACTGATAACTGCACTCAACGAGAATTTACACGTGCTCTCATTTCTCTCTGCTACAATGGAATTAAACGTCTGGCGTTTCCAATTTTCTCATAAATCAAACCATTTCGACAAAATTTACAATTCTGAACCTCGCTGATTAAATTGAAGTTCAACAAAATTTTCAAGCTTTTTGCAAATAGTTACTGAAAACTACCACGGCTTGGCAGTATTCAGAATTATAATTACATTATATTTTTATAATTCTGGAAATTGCCAGCGGGTGGTAGTATTCAATAACTATTAATATTTTGGAAATTTCCGGGGTTTGCAATTAATAATACAATTATTATTCTGTTATAAGTAATTGCCACTTCGCTATAAGGTAAGCACGAATTCTACTTCTTTAACATTGGAAGTAACGGCGTTAAATAAATTATATTTAAATATGGTAAATAGTATACCGTGGAAAAAGATAATCAGTGAGTAATTTCTGTATTTTAACATACATATGGTATATCGTTTCTCTATATTCGAGCAAATCTTATAAAAAATTAGTAATCCTTCATTTCGACTGCCTATCTTTAATAATATAATACGCACGAAAATTCAATCGCGGAGACGCAATTAAAAGTTAATTTGCAAGAGAACGTTTCCTTTCTGACCCACAGTTCCTCTCAGACATTTGACCTACGTAACAAGACGAATGCGATGAGCAAATAAAAAAAATCTGCTACCCTCTCGCGAATTTTGCGGCGGGTCTTTCTTTACAAATCTCCAAAGTTGTAGAACAACCCCTGAAAGCCATAAGAAATAATTTTAAAACCCCCTGTACAATTCCAAACTGTCCTCCGCTCTCAACCAATCCAACCTCAGTGTCCACAAAACTTCAAATTTCAAAACGGAGTAAATTTCATCCCCCTCTCCACCCAACAAACTTCTCTTCCCGAATTCAGAATAAAAAAAAAACAGATCAAATGAAATAAAATATTCACAGCTCTGACAACGACACAAATCTACCAAACAACGTTCCACCGATAATAAAACGACGGACGGAGCCAAAGTACGATTTACGTAGTTTGAAAACAAGAGAGAGGGAGGTTTCCTCGTTGGAAGCGTAGGTGAGGGGTCGAAAGAGGGAGGACGAGGGCAGAGGAGGTGGATCAGCATCGTTATTAATGGGCACGATTACTTGGCGAAACTCGCGCCTTTGTGCTCCAGCCTCCTCCACCCCTCGCCCTCTCACCCCTTACCCAACCCCCGTGGGCCCTACGCCTCCGCGGGCCCATAATACCCACACGAGGATTCTTCATTTACACCTGTGCAAGCCCCTTCTAAGTTATGCATGGGATCCTCCCACAGAAACAATGCACCCGTTCTTCTTTTTTTAATTCCCCTTCCAGCGCCTTCTCCTTGGTCTCGTTTCGTTCGATAGGTTCATTCGCTGTTGCTAATTGAGAGTCGATTTTTTCAGGGAATGCTCTTTTCGAGGGGTTGTTGAGTGTTGGTGGGAATTGACGAATTTTGGAGGGGTAGTTTAACCCGTTCGCTGTCGAATTTTTCATGGTTCTGTGGAAGAAGTATTGTGGTGGTGTAAAAATAAAAATAATTAATGAAAATTATCCGATTTTAATGGAAGATAGGCTCCTTGGAAAATTGTGTAAATCGAAACCGTGAATTTTGATACGTACATCGAAAACAAAGTAAAACGTGTTTAATTCAATCATCTAATATATTTCAACGTTAACGCTTTGCGGACGGAGACATTTTAGAGTATTGAGAGATAACCATTTATTTTGCGATCCAAAACCACCTTTTTATTTAGTTAGGCTGCTAATGTATATACATTATCAATTACTATTTGTTTTATCATATTTCAACGGTTGTATTTTAATTTTTCAACTCTAACTGTGTACACGTCGCTAGTCCTCAAAGGGTTAAATAGAAGTAGCTAAAAGTGAATTTTTTTAAAAATCCCTAATTTTAAAAATCGTGTAAAAGTGAAATAGTGCAAATAAAGTACTGTGCAAATCGGGGGATATCTGAAAGAGGCTGTCTTGAACACATTTAATCTTAAAAGCATGTCAAGTATCTGAATTAAATATTACAAGACTCAGAAAATAAATAAATCTGCAAATGGGGAACACGGAAGGCAATGCGTTAAGGGGGTGAGAATAATTTGTGTGGAATTTTGAGGGTTCTGTGGGGGAGGATGTCATTGCGTGTCGAATATAGATAGAGGTAGTCAAACTTTTTATATCTATCGTTAATTTTTTTATCTTTGTTGGTAGTAACATTTTCTCAACGTCCACTAATACCACAGTAACTTAACCCCTTCAGGAGCGAATTATTTAAAATGAAGAAAAGTAACTTTAGTTACTTCTGAATTTTAAAAAATATACAAACATATTCTACAGCACTTGACAATTTTCAATAAATATAAACTTCCCAGTTCGCATGAAAAATACAATTAAAGAACGTTTTCAAGAAAGGAACATCACAAAACAAAAATACCCTAAATTTGTTATTCGGTATCAAATTGCAAGAAAAATAGCAAAGATACAAAGATTATCGACTGAATAAAAAAATCGAGCACACTAAATAAAAAAGAGAAACAGCGCGAGGCAGGAAATCATTGCATAATCGAGAGCTCTCGCGACGTAACTTTGCCATGGGGTCGAAAGGGGAAAAGCGGTGCACTCGGCAGCGGGACTTTATCATTTAATTATCTACAAACGTTCGCGGGCGCAAATTATTGGGTAAACCAGGCGCACCGTCGAAATTCAGTTCGCCAATTTAATTGCGTACCGATCATGAACGCTGCCGAGTGTCTTGCGAAACCGGGGAGAATCGTGAAAGTATCGACGCCTCTCAGAACGCCCCTCTGCCCGATATTTTTCGTCCGGAAGATCGCCATTCTTGATCGATCATCCTCGTAGCACCTCCTTCGAGAGAATGCAACTCGAATCTTCCGCTTTCTCTCTTTTTCATTTTGTGCCGATGTATCTCACTTAATTTTTCTTTTTTGTGAAGCTAGAAAATTTTGCGGAAACTCTGTCTGTGAATTCTTCTCTCACTGCGGTCAGATGGCCCTGAATTTCTTTTTTACAATTAATCTGTTCCTCTCTCGCTAATTTTATTTCTCCCTCTGCACCTCTCTGTGTAATTTTCTCTTTCACTCTGTCCCTCTGTCGCTAAATTTCTCTCTCACAATCAATCTGTCCCTCTCTCGCTAATTTTCTCTCTCAATCTGTGCCTCTTTCGCACAATTTTTCTCTCACGATCAATCTGCCCCTCTCTCGCTAATTTTATTTCTCTCTCTGGTCCTCTCTGTCTAAATTTCCCTCTCACTCTGTCCCTCTCTCGCTAATTTTCTCTCTCAATCTCTCCTCCTTCCATTAAATTTCTCTCTCACAATCAATCTGTCCCTCTCTCGCTAATTTTATTTCTCTCTCTGGTCCACTCTGTCTAAATTTCCCTCTCACTCTGACCCTCTCTCGCTAATTTTCTCTCTCTCTCTGTCTCTCTCTCACTAAATTTTTCTCTCACAATCAATCTGTCCTTCTTTAGCTAATTATATTTCTCTCTCTGGTCCTCTCTCTCTAAATTTCCCACTCACTCTGCCCCTCTGCCGCTAAATTTCTCTCTCACAATCAAACTCTCCCTCTCTTGCTAATTTTCTCCCTCAATCTGTCCTCCTCTCAGTAAATTTCTCTCTCACAATCAATCTGTCTCTCTCTCGCTAATTATATTTCTCTCTCTGGTCGTCTCTCTCCAAATTTCCCTCTCACGATCAATCTGTCCCTCTCTCGCTAATTTTCTCTTTCCCTCCGATCCTCTGTCTCTAATTTCTCTCTCACTCCATCCCTCTCTCGTCTAATTTTTCTCTCACAATCAATCTGTCCCTCTCTCGGTAAATTTCTCTCTCACAATCAACCTGTCCCTCTCACTGATTCCCTCTATCTGCTTGCTTTCCCCTCATTCTCCCTCTCCCTTCCTCTCAATTTCTCTCTCACCCTGTCCCTCTCTCTCCTTAAATTTCTCACTCACCCTGTCCCTCCCACTCTCACCCTCTCTCTATCACTCTAATTTTCCCTCTCTCTCAATCCCTCTGCATTTCTCTATCTATCCATCTCTCCATCTCACTTCGTTCGATCGGAGCACGAATTCTCTTTTTGCGAGTCGAAGCGAGGAGCATGCTGGCCGATCGGCAGCGATATACATCCGCTGGATTAATCGCATCAACGGCTGATCCTGTTAATCCAATTCCGGATCCAATAAGATCAGAGAGGGACGAGGGAACGAGGAGGGAGAAGAAAAAGAGAGGGGCCGAAGCGATAGTCGAATCGATTAGAGGAATGCAAACCCATCGGGTAATTCGGTCAGTTGTTTTGTGGAGAGAAAAAAAAGGCGGAACGAATGCAAGAAAGTGGCACGTACGAAGGGAAATATTTGAGTGATTAAAATCCAAGGGCACTTGGAACGAAGGAAAATTGATAAGGAAAATTGGGGCGTTGATAATTTACAATTTTTAAATTGTAATTAACAAGGGAAATTGGGGAATCGGGAAATTATAGAAGTATAGAAATTATTAAATTTCTTGTGTAAATAATGAAGAACTATTTAAATAAGTAAGATCATTTTAGGGGGTGAAATTATCCCTTGAATGAAATTGAAACATGGAGAATAAAAAAAAAATTGAAACTACGAACCCAAGGGACGTCAAGTTTAACAAAAATGATTTTTAAAAGAAAGAAACAATGTATTACAATCAACAAGTCTGAATTTAAATGGGAATTAAATTGAAGCTCGAAAAATTATTTATTACGGAAAGCAGTTGTTCCAATTAACACCGCTTCAACAGCTTGAAATTAAAAACCGAAAAAATATTTGAAAATGAACACAGATTCGATCCATTTCACAAAACCACCAAACTACAATATGAATTCTATTCCCCTTAAATAATTAAATACCACGAAGCAAATATTAAATTCAAGCACAAAGAAGCCACTTATTACAAGAAGCATACACAGCTTCCAAATTAAAACCTGAAAAATGTTTCCACCTTAACACAAATGACCTTAAAAAATTAAACGCCAACAAAAACCACCTTCAACAACAATCAATAACCCGATGAGACGAAACAACGACCCCGCAGCAGCCGGAGAAGGACGCTGAGGAGAAAGAGGGAAGATGCGCGAAAGAGAAGAGGACGAAAGCAGTCCACCGCGGGAGGGCAGTCGGAGGTGTTAAAATGTTAATTTCCAGGGAGAGATCGTGGAAGAGATCGCCGGGCACACCTTTTCTCTCTGCTGGCCGCAGTGCTTTGAAGTGCGAAGCTCGTCAAGGAACGATGCCACGTAGCAAGAACGTGAGAATCGATCTGTCAGCGTGCCGATCGCTCGGCGCCGTTGACGAACGTGAATGGAAATGTGCATCGAGAAAATGCACGTTTACATTCGACGAATATGAACGTTGGCCAAGGTCAGGACAGTCGTTTTCTGTGGCGCGACAGAGCGATGGGGACTGCTGATGGGGTTTCGAGGCTACAAAATCTACAACATGAAAACATTCATCCCCAAAGGAACGCAAAGTCAGCCAGTACAGTACTTCAATTTTTATAAAATCACTTAATTTCTGCAAATTAAACATATTCTGAAAATTTTCCCAGGTTAATCAAATTCTACGATTTTCAGTGTTGAAATCAGTCACTCAAAGAGCCATCTATGAGTGCTGTAAATATCATAATATAAAACAATAGCTATGTAAAAACAGTACACGCTGGAAATCACTCATAGAAAATATACCTAGATTTATTTAATACACATTTTAATTTTTGTTAGATTTTTGAATACAGGTAACCCTCCTATAACACGGTAGATAAGTTCCTAGAAAATGCCGTGTTGTGTGAAACCGTGTTGTATGAGACCCGGAGCCAGTACAAAAAGGGGGGTTACGTTCCAAAAACTTATTAAAAACAAATATTTTTTTTACTTCTACATAAACAACTTAATTTTTATTAAAAATATAAATGTATGTACAACATAAAACATAAAAAACAAAAAATATTATTTTAATTTAACGCAACTTTAATTTAAAAAATTTCTTCGTCGTCACTGCTAAGTATAATCAACCGAGAACGTTTTTTCGGTGGAATGATATCGCCTTCACTTTCAGAACTTTTTTCTTCATTTAAAGTTCTTGCATCTTCTTCCCTCTTAAAAAAATTTGTAATTTTACTTTGCCTGCTGGTTCTTACCAGGTCATTGCAAATTTCTCGGTATGGAGCTAGACAATTTTGCAGCTCCTCGATTTCCTTATCGTGTTAGAGCGAAACCGTGTTATAGGACACCGTGTTGAAGGAGGGTTCCCGCAATTTATGAATCGTGTTATAGCGAAACCGTGTTATAAGATGCCGTGTTGTAGGAGGGCTACCTGTATATAAAAATAAGTATGTATGTAAAGCCTATAAGGCCCACAGAAAAAGTACAACTGGGCCGCATGCGACCCACGGGCCGCGTATTGGACATGCTCGATTTAAACTATCTTCCAGATCAAACAAACATCTTCAAAATCCTATCCCAAAATAAGAATCTCAACCCCAAATTCAAATTAACATCCCGTTAAAAAAACCCTGTCAAATATTACATAATTTAAATCTCCCTCCAAAAGACGAGCCCGACATATTCTCCAAATCGAAAGCACCCACAAGGCCCAAAATCGAGCGCAACCTCTCCCATCCCCCTCGAAGGGGTCATCGAGGCAACGTATCGCACTAATCACTCTCGACTAGTTAGAAACGTTCGATTCGAGATGCCGTAGGAACTGCGTGGCCTCTAATAACGGCAATTATCGGCGCCCTCCCGTTACCGATTCGATCCTGGCAGCTCGTATTCGGCAGATCGAATGAGGTAGGCGCGTGTTAATCATCGCGGGTACGAGGGAACCGAGAGAACACCGAATCAACGAGAACGAAGGAGAAGAAGGAGAGGACAAGGAACGAACGAAAAGAGAGGGGCCCCGAAAGACCGTGGATGACCAGTCATTGTTGCCTCATAAAGCCAGTGAATGCCCTCCGCGTGATTCCGCCTCGATGGGGCACCCAAAAAACGATCGGGCTAATCGTTCGACGATTGTAATAGGTTTTCTTCGCGGTCATTGTCCCGCCTTGGGACCTTTGATATACAGAGAAGGCCCATGGGGAAACCAGAGACTGCGCTGGAGATGGACGGACCCCAAATATTGCTTGGGCAGATTCGTTGGGGGTATGTTGATGGGAAGTGCGAATAAATTGTTATTAACATTGCAGTTTGAGGTGAAACTGTTGTATGCATAGAATATAGTTAATAACGCGGCTTATTTTAAATTGGGACCTGTGATATACAGAACGGACCCCGAATATTGCTTGAGTAGATTCGTTGGGGGTATGTTGATGGGAAGTGCGAATAAATTGTTATTAACATTGCAGTTTGAGGTGAAACTGTTGTATGCATAGAATATAGTTAATAATGTTGCTTATTTTAAATTGGGACCTTTGATATGCCGGGAAGGCCCAGGGAGAAACGAGAAACTGTGCTGGAGGTGGAAGGACCCCGAATATTCTTTGGGGAAATTCGTTGGGGGTATGTTAATGGGAAGTGCGAATAAATTATTATTAACATTGCAGTCTGAGGTGAAACTGTTGTATGCATAGAGTATAATTAATAATGTTGCTTATTTTAAATTGGGACCATTGATATACAGAGAAGGCCCAGGGGAGAACGAGTAATTGCGCTGGAGATGGAAGGACCCCGAATATTCCTTGGGTAAATTCGTTGGGGGTATATTGATTGGAAGTGAGAATAAATTGTTATTAACATTGCAGTTTGAAGTACAACTGCTTTATGCATAGAATAAAATTAATAATGTTTAGTTTATTTGAATTAAAATTCTAAATTCGTGAAAAGCTGAAGAATATTATTCGTATTATGTGTATTTGTTTTTGATGGAAAATGGCTCCGTTCGCAGCCCTTAAAAAGCAAATTGCAATGTTTGCGAAATGTCGGCAATAAATTAGCAAGACCCGGCGACTATCAGCAAGTCAAAACCCCTAATAATTTGGCACAACTTAAAAAAATAGACTTTGAAAAATTCTACCAATGTACCGTCACTAAAACTATCCTCAAATCATCTGGAAAGCATCACGCAACGAATTTCTCCATGAACTACCGTAGAAATGAAATGACACAAAGGGCAGATTAAGGGCCCGAATGGACTCTCGATGCTCGTCATTCACGTAACAGGATCAAATCAGGGCAAACGAGTCGAAGGGACGAAAGGACGAAGGTTGCGATTGAAAAAGCGAAATTATAGGTGGCGGTGATACGAAATGTAAACAGGAAGAACGGAGTTCTCTGCCGAGTCAATTCATGCAGGAAATCGGTTTCCCGATGTCGTGTCTTTTCCCTTCGTCCTTTCTCCCTTGCATTTTCTATCTTCCTCGGCTTTAAGTGGTTTCATGGTCGACATTGTGCCTCGGATTATCGAAGGTAAAACTTTCAGAGCAAATCGTGAGAGGGTCGTAGTGAAAATCTCGTTTGCAAATAAGATTTCGCGCAAGGACGATCTCGTCTTCGCAGCTCTCGGGCTGAGTTTCCGATGGGATGTTTAAAAAGCTGTACGACGGTAAAATGCTAAATATACTGTGGATTCTTACGCATTTATGACAAATTTGACACTGGAAAGCATTACAATAAAGACAGACATCCCTTAAAACAGGGGTGGTCAAACCGTGGTGCTTTAGATGATTGCAAGTGGGGCATTGCATCGTTGCGCTTACCTATTCTTTTGAAATTGGCGCCATAACTGAGACCATACTTTCGACATCTAGTATATATATACTACTATATATATAAAACTTAAATATTATTTTTAATAAGTATAAATAAAGAAATATAAATATATTAATAAATATTATTATATATATATATATAACTTTAATATTATTTTTTAAAAACTTATGTATAAAACTTATATATATATATAGTATATATAGTATGTAGTTCAAATTTTTAATGAGACAAATTGGCTCAGTCCGTACATCTAGTGTTAAAACGCTACAAAATTTCAACATTCTCTTTCATTCTCCCACACAGTACAAAGAGTAAGCTTCCGATAAAAGCATAACGTTTCGAACAATCGCGAAATCCCACGCTGATAAAGAAATCAGAGCAAACCCAGCAGCCAGAACTAACGAAACCTCATCGGCAAAGTGGCAATAAAACCGAGGAAGACAAATGACCCGCGCCCTTCGACGGAGTAAAGAGGAAAGAACGAGGGGACCTCTCGTCGAGAGGAAGTGACCTGTCGAGAATCTCCGAGGGTTTATGAAGTCCTCACCGTCGAATCGGCCGTAGCGGAACGTAGGCGGCAAGAAGTATCAGCATTGGTACTAAACCGAGGTCTACCCGCTAGTTAGACTGCCATAAAGTCACGACGTAAATTACCCAGCGAACCGACAAGCAAGCGAGTGTTTGCGATGGTCCACCTCCCGTCAACGCCCTGGCATAAAAAGAGGGAGGAAGCAGAGCCGAGGGGGCCGGAAAGGAGGATGAGGATTTTTCCGAAGTGTTTTCTTAAGGAGGGATGTTGAGGGAGAGGGATGATGGGTTGGTGTTTCTTGTGTGGGACGAAATAGATGTTGAAGGGTAGATGAGGCTTTGGAGGGTTGCAGTTTGTTGGATTGCTGAGAGTTCCTTTCAGTTAACTAATAATCTGTGGTTAATTGATTTTTGGTTGTAGAAAAATAAAATGCTGGTTGGTGGAGGAGATTTGATCATTTTTAGAACCTAAAATTAATTTTTATTTATGTTGGCTGTAGGTTTCAGTCTGCTGAGAATTGACGCTGGGAGAACACCCTTTCAGTTAACTAATAATTATTGATTCACTGCTTCTTGGTGACAGAAAAATAAAATGCTAGTTGATGGAGGAGGTTTGGTAATTTTGAGGAATTAAAATTAATTTTTTTTTGTATTGGAAGCAGATTGCAGCTTGCTGAGAGTTTACGCTGGGAGAACACCCTTTCAATTAACTAACAATTATTGATTCACTGCTTCTTGTTGGCAGAAAAATAAAATGCTAGTTGATGGAGGAGATTTGATCATTTTTAGGAGCTAATATTAATTTTTATTTATGTTGGCTGCAGTTTTCAGCTTGCTGAGACCTGACGCTGGAAGAATCCCCTCTCAATTTTTAATAATCATTAGTTAATTACTTTCTGTTTCCAGAAAAATAAAATGCTAGTTGTTGGAGGAGATTTGATAATTTTGGGGGCCAAAATTAATATTTATTTTCGTTGGCTGTAGTTTTTAGTTCGCTGAGAGCTGCCGCTGGGAGAATCCCTCTCAATTTTTAACAACCAATAGTTATTTGCTTCCAATTTACGGCAGAATTAAATATTGGTTGACGGGGGAAATTTGATATCATCTTGCGGACCTAAAATTAATTTTTACCGATGCCACAGTTTTCTAACACTTAAATCACCCACTATCCTAACATGAATTAAGAAATCTGACAAGTAACGTTGAAATCCGTCAAAATATCCTATTCAAAATGAAATTGAACATACTCCACCTCATCCATTCCACCTCAACCCCTCTAAAACCATCCACCCACGTCTTCGCGACCCTCTCTCCCCGATTTCCAAAACGAAACTCCGCGCGAGCACCATCCAGTCTCCGAAGGATCCCGAAAATAATTATCGCCGATAATCGAGTCACTTTTCCACGGCAGATCCGCGAGCACGAATTCATTAATGTCTCGTGGGATCCTAGTCTCCCGCGAGGAGCGAACAATACGTCGCCTAATAGAAATCAAATCGCCTTACCATTTATAACGACCCACCTCGTGCCTTCCTTTTGTTTCGTCCCTCTCTCTTCCTTTCTCCTCCCTGGAGCACCGGGGGCCTCTCTTTTTCGCCCATCACGGAATAATCGAACAAGATTGATGAAAGCGGCATGACTGGCCAACCAAGAGTGCCCCGAGGATCTACGCGGTGGACTTTCTCGATGGAATATCGCTCTGGCTCTAGTAGACGAAGGGCATCGATGGAGGAGTCTCTTCCTTCTTTTTTCTTTTCCTTTCGTTTCTTTCCCCGTCTCTCTTCCTCACTTCGGATATCTTTCTCCGTTGCTCTCAAGGGCAGAGAGCACTTTGCCGCGGTGTCACGAGAAGGCGAGAGGAGCGATTATAAAGACGGCAGCTTCTGACGTCCGGAACATCGACATTTTATGCTTGAAATTTCATTCCAGCCGCTCGATGCGCTCGCTTTTGTGCACCGCGACGAAGGACGCAAGGGGACCTGGCACTCTTGAGGTGGGAAAAGTGGTGGGATTTGATTTTGGGGATTTGAGAGGATCGTAGGTAGAAGAGAAAATTGCATTTTTTGAGGGTTTTGATGGTATTATTGATTTTTGGGGTCATTGCGAATTTTTCGGATGAAGATGTCAGTAACACTGGCCTTTTGCAGATAACATAGAATTTTGTAAGATTTAATTGGATTCTAAGACTCACGGTAGATTTGTTTTGCGTTATAATATTGCAGGCAAGAGGGAAGATTGTATTTTTTTCAAATTTTTAATAGTTCTGATGCTGTTCTTGCCTCGTAATAGAATAACTTGAAGTTTTCTTTACAAAGGCACATTTGCTGAGACATGGAAGGCTCTCAATGACAAGCAACTCATTTTGCAAGATTAAAAATCGCCAAAAATCAAAAAATGTCTGCAAATAAAAAATTTGAAAAATCTGTATCCGGTTTTCGCAGCTCAAAGAACCCACCGCTAATCTAGGCCTAACTTCTCCCATGATTTCCATCAAAATTACAGAGTATAACTTCGATTTGTTCCCCGCAAATCAAAATTTCGAAAAATCCATGATTGGTCTTCGCAGTGCAAAGAACTTTGACCTCACCCAGGCCTAACTTCTCACAAAAGTTCTATCAAAATCAGCATATAGTCCGACAACTGAAAGATGGCTAGAAAGCAGAACCTCTCGCTTTCAACCGCCTCTTCCCGCCATTTCGTTTTTGGAATTCCAAACCCAGTCTCCTAAAATAAACATTCTGCATCGTCGTTTACTTTAGGAGGATGGGTTTGGGAATTCCAAAAACGAAATAGCGGAAATAGGCGGTTGAATACGAGAGGCTCCGCCGGTCCCTAGTCATCTTTCGGTTGTCGTACTATACATGACTTCGATTTGTTCCCCGCAAATGAAAAATTCGAAAAATCCATGACCGGTCTTCGCAACGCAAAGAACTTTGACCAAATACAAGTCCAACTTCACACACGAGTTCTATAAAAATCCGCGCACACAGTTTCGATGTATTTTCTCTAACTAAAAATTTTGAAAAATCCTTGTCCAGTCTCCGCAGCGCAAACAACTTTGACCTAACCGAGGCCTAACTTCTCACATTATTTCCATAAAAACCAGCGAATATAACTTTGACTTGTTCCCCGCAAATAAAAAATTTGAAAAATCCCTGACCGATTTTCGAATTCCAAACAATTAGTTTACAATAACGTGCGGCACACGTGAGGCGATAAATGGAATACGAAATTTTGAAGTTTTCCAATAACTATTAAATTGAAAATATCTGTCGATCTCGAGACGGTAAAATTATTTCTATAATATTAATATTGCAGTCAGTTGTGCCAAATGTTAAAGATCAGAGAGAAATTTTTATTTCTGGAATTAATTCTGGGGTATTACGCACGCTGTCAAAATAGAAATCGTAAGGCAAGGGGTTAAACCTAACCCAGCCCTAACTTCTCACATGAGTTCCATAAAAATCAGCGCACACTTACGATGCATTTTCTCTGAATAAAAAACGTGAAAATTCCAAAACCGATTCTCGCATCGCAAGCAGCTCGTCGATAACGATTACATTAAGGCCGATTTCTCTCGGTAGTATTATCCAGCACGGATATCAGCATCGGAATAGTAGGAGAAGGTTTTACAGGGTGGAGCAGTGGTAGGAGATCGAAGGAGCCGTGGACCCCTGGCGCGAAACAACAAGCAGTCAGAAAAATGGATGGGCTGCTAACCGTGCCACACATGGAGGTCTCCCGGTTATTTTACCTTTTACTTCACCGTCCCGCGGCGTGCAACGCGCTTTAATAAGCGGCACTCTTAATTACGTTTTCACCTGTGTCGTTGGACGATAAACCATCCAACGGCTCGGCCAGCCGTGCGAACGAAATTCGAGCTCCAGTTTCGCGAACAAACGAGAGACGCTTTTGTATGGTGACGCCATATTCGGAGATTTTTAATTATCCTCCTCTAGAGGCTCCATCTCTTTGCCGATCTTCGTTGTTTCGTTGAGGTGTCATGGTAATTGTATTACGCGATTCTTTAAAGAATTTCAAGCGGTTTGGAGGGTGGTAGTGATATGGTGGTCGTTTTTCTGAGTGATTATTAAAGTGGTGGTTGCTTTCAATTTTGAAGAAGTTGGTGGATGGTTTTTTGAATTTTTAAAACCTGCTACAAGAGTTCTGTGGTGTTAGAAATATTTGGTATTTCCAGTGCACTGGAAAGTTGAGAAATTTGCAATGGAAATTTCTGAAATTCAAGGCTGTGTAATTATTTTGCCCTAGGTAATCCTTAAACCACAAAAATACAAATTTGCCAGTAACAAAAAAACTGACACAATTTCGTCCCACGTCACAAATGTAGTTCATTTCTCAAAAAAATATTCAAAGCTAACTGTACTGGTGCTTTATGTAACCAATTCTTACTGCCCCAGACATTTCCTCGGTTATAAAATAATAATAATACCTTTCCGAAAGAAATCCAAAAGATTTGCAATTTAACAGCCTTTAATTAGTAATACAAAAAATCCATATTTCCGTTTCATTGAGCCGGTCATTTGACCGTACAGTTAGCGTTAAATAATCCAAGAACCTCCGAAATTCCATTGACTTCCACCAGGAAATATCCCGACGTGATCAACCGGAAGTGTAATTTCGAAAATGGGGAAAGAAAGTCCAGTCGGGTGTCACGGAAAGGGAGAGAAGACAACGGGGTGGAACGGCCAAACGATTAGAAAAAGATGTACGATCGGGCAGAAAATCCTAACACGATTCCGGAGACGTGGTGTAGGCTAACGGCGAAGGAGCCAGCACTAAATCCTCGAATGCTCCCCCATCCTCGAGTAGTCCAGTTCCTGGACGCGTCGCCCTGGACAAATGCCCGGATACCAACGGTGGAAGTAATGCGTCTTAGCGGCGCTACTCTCCGAGGCGCTACCACGATCGCAATGGAGTTCCTGTAGACCATTTAATGCCTCTTCCTCCTCGACTAAATGCAGGACCAGCTTTTTCCACTTTCCTCTCTCCCTTTCCCTCCCACTTTTTTATTTTGGGGATGATACACGAGGTTGAAGTGGAGGTGGAGGATATTTTTGGAATTCTGTGTGCGGATTTCAAAGGTTTCTGACGTTTTAGTTTGGGCTGTGGGTTATTTGGGGAGTCCGAGTCTTTGATAGTGTACTCACAGAAGCTCCTTTAACTCCTGTGATCATTTAACCTAGGACCTACAATTTTGGGTGGGTTCCGAACCACCGAGACTATTATATACATATCGTATAGGAGAAATTGTCTAAAATTCCCAGAGGTGTTCTTCGATGATTGAGAAACCGAGCCTGTAACACCGTGCCCACAATAGTCCCAATAACTCCTACTGCTTCCAAATTTAAGATCAGTTCCGAATCACTGAGGCTATCATATACGTATCACATAAGAAACGTTTTTTAAATTTTACAGAGGTGTTGTTCAATGATTGAGAAACCGAGCCTTTAACACCGTACCTACAATAGTCCCAATAACTCCTATTGCTTCCAATTTTAGATGGGTTCCGAACCACCGAGGCTATCTTATACACACATCGTATAGAAGAAATTGTTTAAACTTCACAGAGGTGTTCTTCACTGATTGCGAGACCGAGCCTTTAACACCGGACCCACAATATAGTCCCAATAGTTCCTATTATCATTTCACCTAGGGGCTTCCAATTTTATATGGGTCCAAACCACACCACCGAGAGACTTTAATATACATATCACATAGGAAACACTGTTGAAATTTCCCAGAGGTGAAGGATGATTTGAAGTCAGGCGCACTTACTTAGTTGTAAGTCCGAGTCTTTACCAACAAACCAACAATAGTCTCAATAACTCGTATTATCATTTTTCCTAGCACTTATTGTTTTAGATGGATCCGAACCACTGAGAGTGTAATATATATCAGAGAAAAAAAGTTCTTTAAATTTTCAGAGGTGACGGGGATTTGAACTCGGGTCCACTAATTGTGAATTTAAGCCTTTGGCACCATAGCCACCATAGCCCCAGGACTATCAACGTTCCAAATCACCACTTAACGTTCAGCAAATGGTATAAACACTTCGAAATCAAAAGTTAACATATCCATTTACCAATAAATCTCAATAATACAAATACCTCTCACGCAGGATTCTCAACACTTACTTTCCCGCGTCTCAAACTCACGACAGCACGCATCTCACATTACCAATGACTGACTAATCCTCGTTTTCCAACACCGTCGTCGCAGATTTACAATGTATTTATTCCTCAACGTTTTTTCTCCGCTTCTCCACGCAACGATCATCGGACTTTCGCGATGACTTCAGCGGTAGACCGCCTATGGGGGAATTTCGCGAGCTGAACTTATAATAGAAAATTATTCAGCCATTACTCAGTCGTTCGATTAACTCGCGGAAGATAATAGCGCCGATTGTCTCGCCGGTTCTCAGCCGTCGTTTTTCCGAGGATTTATACGGCCAGGAGTTGATTTACTTCAGCCTTTCGACTCGTTTCGCTCGTCGAACGGAAATACGAAGTCGAAAAACGGGGGATAAAATTTATTCGCGATTAATGATACCCCCCTCTGGCAGAGATTGATGATTCGGACGCGTGGTTGCGCAATCGCGCTTGTAATTACTCCGAGAAACACGCCTCGGCTACTAGGATATGTCGCTGTTGAGATTCTTTTTTTTTTTAATTGTATTTTTGAACGTCTTTCGTTCCGTGCTGTTCATGATTTCATCGTTTCCTTTTTAATTCGAGGTGAAGAGGTTTGCTCTTTGTTGCTGGAATTATCGATGATTGAGTCAGTTTGCTTAGGTGGTAGCCCATGAGGATTTTGGATGACTGGGAAGAAAATTAATGATGTTAATCATTTATGTTTGGCAAAATTAATGTAGGAGCTTCAACGATTGCACGATTGCAAAATAAGAACACATTTAATTGGGCTGAGGGGAAAAACTTGAGGTGGGTTAATTTAATTGAATAGATTTGGTGTTAATTAACGGTAGAACTACCGGTGTTATATTTATTATATTTGGATAGATTGAATATGTACCTTGGAAAAAGTGAAATCAAGAGGGGGAAAAGACGATTAATTAAGTAATTTAAATTTTATAAGATTCAAGTCGAATATTTACTGCAAGTCTGCGCTATAAATTTTGGAGAATTTTTAGAAAAAGTTGATAACCGGTAATTCTTGGCCGCCTTGGGAGTTTTCGTGTTAAATAAAGTTTCAATTTTGAGTGCAATATTTGAGTTATTTTGAGTGACAATAAAACTGAAAGGACTGGCCCGGTAAAATGTTTTTTCTTTACATCAGTCAAATTAGCAGTTTTATTTTAATTAGTGACTTTGGCTTAAACAAATCGCGATTTCAGAGTAACATAACATTTACAGAACTAAATATCCTATCTATTAAGCAGAAAGGAAAACCAATCTCAAATCAGTTTCGTTCTCAAATTCTTCACCGGTTGAAGTCTCTATCAAAAAATTCCAATAACGCATTCCTCATAAAAATATCCACGGTACAATATACACCATAAAGCCAATAGAAATTCGATAATAACTCTAGGCAGCAAATAAGAGAAGAATCAAACAGAAATAAACTTCGAACTCGACGAATAGATAACCCATTACATATAATTAGCATTCCATTATTTGAAATTTATGAAAATCGCCGCGCCAAACAGTGAAATATTAATCGTCAATTCCCACCGTACGAAGGATCCTAGGATTATTCATTAATGCGAGAGACGATCGGTAGATAACGTAATTCAGAAATGATCTTCGGCTCACGTGTGGCGATCTTAATCGCGGCTCATTGTTCGCTCTCGGAGTTACATAAACGCGTGCACGTATGCGTCGCACATACGCGCAACAATTACTTAGTATAATATATAAAGTATCCCGCAATTACTTTGCCGGCAATGTTGCAGCAACGCGGGAGATCTTATCGGCGGAATCTGATCGGTCTCTTAACAATATCGTTTCATCGCGAGCGCGCGTTTTACATGCTTCGAAGAAGGCTACGTGCGATCGTAAATTGACGGGGAATCGATGACAGAGCAAAAATGCGCCTTGTCGGGGCTGAGAATAAAAGATTCACGATGGATTTTGCGATGATTTGTTGCCGATGGGATGCAGATTTACTTCGATATGTTTTGCGCAATTATGTGCTTACGAGGGAAAGTGAAAAGTACGATGAGTTGGTGAACCGATTTTTGTATTTGCAGAGGATGTTTTCGACGATTGTGATTTTTAAATGTATGGTATTTGTATCGTTCAAATTTTTGATATAATTGACATTTGTTGTCCTTTAAACGGTCCCACAAATTAAAATCCATCCTTACTATTCTTAATTGAATCTAGATTATAATTATAATTGCAAAACTCACCTAATGCAAAAGGACGTGGGTTGTAAAGATAAAGAGTTTCGCAAATTAAAATTCATCTTTGCTGTTCTTAATTGAACCTAAATCAAAATTAAAATTGCACAGCTCCCCAATTCACCTCCTTCACAATCTCCAAAAAGGGGAGGGTTGAAAAGATTATTGAAGAGGCCCACAAATTAAGCTCCATCTTTACTATCGTTAATTCGTCCTAGATTAGAATTAAAATTGCTAAACGCACCTAATGCAGGAGGTCGGAGGTTGAAAGGTTGAAGAGTCCCACAAATTCAACTTCACCTTTACTATTCTTAACTGAACCTAAATCACAATTAATATTGCAAAAGTCTCCTTATCGAAAAAAAACGGAATTGAAAAGATGGAGAGTGCCTCAAATTAAAATTCATCTTTGCCATTCTTAATTGAACATAAATCAAAATTAAAATTGGAAATCTCCCTTAATTAACCTCCCCATATTCCCCTCTCCTCCACAGCCGACAAGAATAGGAGGGTTGAAAAGATGAAAAGACTCATAAATTAATTTCCATCTTTACTATTATTAATCAAACTTAAATCACATTTAAAATTGCAAAATACACCTAATGCAAAAGGTCGGAGGTTGAAATGATGAAGAGTCCCACAAATTCAACTTCACCTTTACTATTCTTAACTGAATCTAAATCACAATAAAATGGCAAAAATCACCTTATCGAAAAAAACAGAAGGTGAAAAGATGGAGAGTGCCTCAAATTAATATCCATCTACACTATTCTTAATTGAACCTAAATAAAAATTAAAATTAAAAAACTCCCTTAATTAACCTCCCCATATTCCCCACTCCTCCACAGCCCACAAAAAGAGGAGGGTTGAAAAGATGAAGAGACTCACAAATTAATTTCCATCTTTACTATTCTTAATCGAACCTAAATCATAATTGCAATTGCAAACCTCGCCTGATGCAAAAGAACGGGGGTTGAAAAGATGAAGAGCGCCTCAAATTAAAATCCATCTTTACTATTCTTAATTGAACCTAAATAACACTTAAAATATCACAACCCCTCTAATTAACCTCCTCATATTCCTCTCTCCCCCACAGCCTGCGAAAGATCGGGGGTTGAATAAGGTGTAAGAGTCCCTGAAATTATTTCTCGGATCGAGCATCCGATCGTTTCGACTCGTCGATCTAATCTCACCACGGCGCAAGATCGTGAGTTCACATTTTCGATTGGTTCCAGGCATGCTGACCAGGTTGCCCGTAAGTTTCCAAGGTAATTCGCGTATATATACCGGCGTACTTGACCCCTCGGCTATTAATCTCGTGTGCCATCACCCCCTCGATCCGGTGGAGGCGTTTCCAAACTAATATACGACGACACGACCCACGCCTCTATCGGCGAGAGCCTAACGAGGACTGACTTTAACGGTTAAATAATATTGCTTTGAGCTCTTTCTCCACGGCTGCCATGACTCTTATGGGGGTTGGGGAGGCCCTGCGCCATCGCCCGTTTCAGGGACTCCTTGGAAATGCGAATTTATATTAGATCGAACGAGAGCAGCTTTGGAATTGTGGGAATTTATGTTTGGATCGAATGAGACCACCTCTGGAATTGAGCGAATTTATGTTGAAGGTGGTGATTTTTGAGGGGGACTTTCAAATTACGAATTATTAAATTGTTTTTGTGGTGTATTTTGAGGTTTTCATGGAGGGTGTTAGAGGTCTGGATATACTTTTGTGGGATATGTGGATGTGCTGGTGATTTTTGTGGGGGAGACTTTTAAATTGCGAATTATTGGATTGTTTATATCATGTTTTTTGTGGTTGTCATGAAGGTTGTTGAAGATTTGAATATATTTGTGGGATATGTGGATGTTCTGATGATTTTTGAAGGGGGACTTTCCAATTGCGAATTATTGAATTGTTGTTGTTCTGTACGTTGTGGTTGTCATGAATGTTGTTGGAGGTTTGAATATACTTTTGTGGGATATGTGAATGTTCTGGTGATTTTTGAGGGGGGAATTTTAAATTACGAATTATTGAATTGTTTTTGTGATGTATTTGAAGATTTCATGAAGGTTGTTGGAGGTTTGAATATACTTTTGTGGGATATGTGGATGTTCTGATGATTTTTGACGGGGAAATTTCAAATTACGAATTATTGGATTGTTTTTGTGATGTATTTTGAGGATTTTACGAAGGTTGTTGGAGGTTTGAATATATTTTTGTGTCATAGTGATGCTCTGGTGGTTTTTGGGAAGAATTTTCTAAATTGTTAATTATTTGATTGTTGTTGTCAGCTGTTTCTGGGGTTCTCGTGTGGAACACTTGTTAGAGATTTGAAATCATTTTCCGGATTAATACGCAATAATTTTAGGGCTTTTAATAATTCAATCATCGTGGGTATCTGTTTTTAGGGTTTCGATGAGAGACACTTCTTAGACATTTGAATTAATTTTTAGGTGGATGCTTTGTTAAAGGGGAATTCGTAATGTTTTTAGGTTTAGCATTTATTCGACTATGTTAAAAGGGGTTCCTGAAATTTCAAAGATTTAGATTGCACGGTGATGGGCTGCAGCTTTTAAGATGAAGATTTGAGAGGGTTGTTAAGTGGTCGCTTTTTGAGGGTTCTTATTTTTTTCGACGTTTCCTAATGCTTAAGATATGATCATGGCACCGAAATGCATTCGTCAGAATATGCTAATATTCTACCACCAAAAAATTCAATCAAACAAAGACAATATTATTACTTGATTGAATATTTTAAAGGACCGCAGAATTTTTGTATTTTTAGCTCACTGAATTTTTTAAAGAACGATAGAATTTTCTGCAGAACCTAAACCTTTACAAATACGAGTTCGAAACAATTTTCAAATTCCTACAGCCAATCAATATTCCTTAATAAATAAAAATACTTCGCGTAAAGCACGCAGATTGTAAATTACAAAATAACAAAAATCTAAATCCCAATTTATCAGACGAGATCCTCCATCGACTATCACAAACTCGAGAATAAAAGTCCACGCAAAACGAGACACCCAAAAATACTGCGCTCTCAATTTCCACAGTGCCAAGCCAGCAAATCCGTGGCTTCCTTTCAGAAAGACAGATCGTCCTGGCAATCCTCTTCGGTTATGGTCAGCTGGCCTAAATCCCAGCTAAAAACGAGTAACGAATTTCATAGCCGATCGACGATCCATTGATCCCTGAGAGGAGCCCGGTCACCCGGTGGAAAATCGCTTTTCTCCAAACTGAGGGGTGAAAGCGTAAAGGGATATTTTTCAATCTCATCTCGCCTCCATGATGCTCTCCATCGTTGCTTCGAGCGGAAGATAGTGACCGATTGACCAGTTTAATGCTCGATGGGTAAACAGGATGGTACTTTTGAAGTAGATGGATTTTCGGGGAGATTCATGAAATTTTGGCAACCTGAGATTATTTTTTATTCATACTCTAATTTAGGAAATCACATCTTCCAAAAATATATAGGGATTAGAGATCTGGACATTCTGAGTATCTGAACAGTCAGTCGTACGGAGTAATTAATTATTTTTATTTGTAAATAATATTTAGAAAAATGATTTAATGTTAGGAATCCTGAAATTCGAAATATCTGGACAGCCAGACTTGCGGGAAATTTAAAAACTTCAATTTAGAAAATAATATTTTAAAAATACCTAACTTCCAGAGATTTTAAAATTCTGAATATCTGAACAGCCAGACTTGCGGGAAATTTAGAAGCTTCAATTTAGAAAATAATATTTTAAAAATACCTAACTGCCGGAGGTTTCAAAATTCTGAGTATCTGAACAGTCAGACTTGCGGGAAATTTAAAAGCTTCAATTTAGAAAATAATATTTTAAAAATACCTAACTACCAGAGATCCCAAAATTTTGAATATCTGAACAGTCAGACTTGCGGGAAATTTAGAAGCTTCAATTTAGAAAATAATATTTTAAAAATACCTAACTGCCGGAGGTTTCAAAATTCTGAGTATCTGAACAGCCAGACTTGCGGGAAATTTAAAACCTTCAATTTAGAAAATAATATTTTAAAAATACCTAACTTCCAGAGATCCCAAAATTCTGAATATCTGAACAGCCAGACTTGTAGAAAATTTAAATACTTCAATTTAGGAAATAATCTAACAGCGTTTAAATTCAAATCCCTGATATAAAAACTAACCCCTTCGACAAAGCTACTTTAAAACTCCACTACCAATACAATTTTTCCATTACGCTTTATGGGTTTCAATAAATCCCAATTAAAATAAGAAAATCACAGAAAAACATTTCTATCGATCGTTGAATGAGAGTAATGCAGAACGAGAATGCCCGATCGTGGATTTTTTTCGTGAAAATATTGGTTCGATAAATAACACTCCTCCCGATTGACGGTTTTAATCATACCGCCTCGTTTCGCGAAGGCACGCCGCATTTTGTATTATAATTCAGTCTGCCGATCGGCTCTCAATTAGAACAGTTGGGACAAATGACCATGATTACCGGCGTAATGATACCCCGGTCGCGTTCCACGTGATTCATACGATTGCATTCGAGAGGCTGCAGCTTGCACTTGCCGGTGCAGCGTGCACAATACACGCCCCGGTTTCTTGTCGCGTGCCGTTCCTCCTCGGACCTTCATTTTCCCCCTCATTTTTCTCCCTTTTACATCCCTATGGTATTCGAACTACTTCGTCGAACAAATTCGGCCAAAAACCTTGCATACCGGGGCCTGAAACGTGAGATGGGTGGGGAGCTGGGTTTTTATGGTGGTTATTATTAATTCTGGTGGGGTTTATGCTGGAATGTTTGAGAGGGATGAGAGGTTTCGATTGCCTTGGCTGGATTTATGGCACGGGGGAGAAAATTGTAAGGTTAGTGATGATAGCTGTTTAGTATTTAATATGGATTAGTGATTATATTTTAATATTAGATTTTAATTAACGTGGAACCACAAATTGTAATTTTTCGTGTATACTTAAATTTTTTAAAAATGGTCACAGTAAATATTGATTCTAATATGTGGACATTTTATTTCTGAGTTTAACAGTAGAACAACCAAACCAGTCAAAATGACTGGTACACAATTCTTTCCAAAAATTATCCAAGTTTATAGAAGAGTCTTAGAATAAATATTCTATGTCGATCTTAAAAAACATAAATCACGGAATCGAGAATCTTTTCCGTCTCTTGATTCCTCCTTTTTCAAAGTACTTATTTAATATTTTGAAATATGATAGATTTAACGCCGGTAGTTCTAGTGTTAAAATATATTAATGCGGGGTTCGAATCGTTAACTAAGAGAATTACTGCAATTTGACGGTTACTCAGAAATTGACAATTTAGCATATATCAATTTTATAGAGTTATTTTCTGTCAGATATTTTTGAAATCAATATTACTGAGAAAATACCTAAGTCCCAGGACCTAGGACCCACTATTTTAGTTTTCAGGTGAATTCTGAACCACTGAGACAATGATACAATAAATGATAATATAGATTAAGTGTCCCACAACCAATAACTGCGAACTAGGGGTTTAAAATGTCAACCACAAATTGCGAGTCCAAGTATTTACCTCCAAACCCACCATAAATTCTTTCAGTACCCCATACCAATCTAACATCACACCACTCCACACTTCCCACAAAACCACATCAATCCAAATTCCACCTCTTGAAATCTCGCACAGAAGAATACATTCTGTTCCAAACTGCTTGAAATGTAGCATAAAAGCAAATGAAATCAGAACAAACCAAGTTCAAAACTCCCAAGACCAACTCGATAAATTCCAAACAGAAGCACGCGGAAGTGGAAAGCCACGGAGACCCCGGGAGACCCGAAGAGGCCCCAAGAAGGGGTGGAGGGTAGGATCTCTCGAATCGGCGGTCGTGCTTGTTCCTCGGTCGCGAGGCTAAGAAGGAAACCCTCTGCTATGGTTGCATAGTGGTCGCTGACGATGAGATAGGTATCGAGAGCGAGATTTATCGCGCTGTACGTACCTATGCGCCGACTATGCGACCATAATAGCTCGCCGCGAGAGGTCCGCAAACACGTAATCACTGGCGACTATGTTTCGCCAGAAGCGGAACACCTGCGGATCGGCCCGGGGAGTTTTTATTGTTATTGTTCCGTATTTCGGCTTCGTGGCTATGGTCAATTGGCCTGGGACTCATAGTTTTAGGTCAGTTTCGGACCATCGAGGCTACAGTATTCATATAACATAGAAAAATTTTAAATTTCCGAGAGGTCACGTGAGACTTCAACTGGGACCATTGTTTTGTTGTTTTTTCGTATTTCGACTTCGACGGATATGATCAATTGGCCTGGGACTCATAGTTTTAGGTCAGTTTCGGACCAAAGAGGCTATAGTATTCATATAATATAGAAAAATTGAAAATTCGCTAGAGGTCACGAAAGATTTCAACTGAGACCATCATTATTGTTGTTGCTTCGTATTTCGGCTTCGATGGCTATGACTCTTCGCTGGGCCCTATAGTTTTAGGTCAGTTTCGGACCATCGAGGCTTTAGTATCCATATAACATAGAAAAATTTTAAATTTCCGAGAGGCCACGTGAGACTTCAACTGGGACCATTGTTTTGTTGTTTTTTCGTATTTCAACTTCGACGGATATGGTCAATTGGCCTGGGACTCATAGTTTTAGGTCAGTTTCGGACCATCGAGGCTATAGTGTTCACATAACATAGAAAAATTTTAAATTTCCGAGAGGTCACGTGAGACTTCAACTGGGACCATTGTTTTTTGTTTTTTTTTTCGTATTTCAACTTCGACGAATATGGTCAATTGGCCTGGGACTCATAGTTTTAGGTCAGTTTCGGACCAAAGAGGCTATAGTGTTCACATAATATAGAAAAATTGAAAATTCGCCAGAGGTCACGAAAGATTTCAACTGGGACCATCATTATTGTTGTTGCTTCGTATTTCGGCTTCGATGGCTATGATCTCTTCGCTGGGCCTTATAGTTTTAGGTCAGTTTCGGACCATCGAAGCTATCGTATTCATATAACATAGGAAAAGTTATTTAAACTTCCCAGAGGTGTTCCCCGCTGATTGTGAGTCCGAGCCTTTAACACAAAACCCACAATGGTCCCAGTAACTCCCATGATCATTCTGGGACCTACAATTTTAGAGGGTTTCTGAACCACCGGGGTTATAATATACATATCGCATAAGAAAAACTGTTGAAATTTCTCAGAGGTGACGTGTGATTTGAACTCGGGCCCACAGATTGTGAGTCCGAGCTTTTAACACAACTACCCCACAATAGTCCCAATAACTCCTATGATCATTCTGGGACCTACAATTTTAGAGGGTTTCCGAACCACCGAGGTTATAATATACATATCGCATAAGAAAAACTGTTGAAATTTCTCAGAGGTGACTGACGATTTGAACTCGGGCCCACTGATTGTGAGTCCAAGCCTTTAACTCACTGATATTCTCAATTTAATAGATTTGGTAAACTTCAGAATTTTCTATTCCATTTGCCGCATTACGAGTGTCACACGTTATCGTAGAGCAAGGGGTTAAGTTAAATTTTATTTAAATTGAAATAAATAATAAAGTTTTAATTTAAAGGTGCAAAGTTTAAGGTTTTCCAGGCAAAAGACAGTAGATTGGACTATCAAGGGGGAATATTAAGGTCGATCCACAGGTAGGAGACAAGCGTGCGTCCAAAAAGCACCTGCTGGCTGGAGGACGCGTGGCGAAGCCGAACACGCGACGAGTTTTAAACGGACAGCGGGTGCAAAAAGAAATAGGTGAACGGCATCGAAATTATTGTGGAAGTAATTTCGACGTTGCTGCTCGTGGCTTCGGCCAGATTTCACGGGCAGATGCTTCCTTCCCGGATTCCACACGAAATCATCTATTTCCGTTTAATTCTCTACTACATCTGCTTGCTTTACTTCTCTCTCGTGCCATTTCTCATTCTACTTTTAAAGCTGTTACTTACAATTAATAATAAATCAATTGGGGATGCATCTTGAGATAGGTTTCAAAGTTATGGTAGATTCATTTGAATTTTTCTCACCTAATTGCAACGTGTGATAGCACACCACGGAAGATGCCTAACAACGGAAGTTCAGGAACTGATTTTGATAAAACTTTGCATAAATGTTAATTAGATATATTTAAAAAAATAGCTGTAATTAATTCGTGCCCGTTTCCAACTTTATAATTATATTATATTACAATTATTAAATGTTTCTGTGGATCTTGGAAATGCTGGCGATTGTTATTAATAAAGTGGTTTCGCAAGAAATATTAATTTGGGCTGATTTTGGATTAGGACACCATTTTCTCAATCGTGCCGATGTTACTACCTTAGCTTTTGTTAATTATTTTCAATTGTGTACATATACTCTGAATTTTTTTAAATTAGCACTGCAATATTTATAGACATTGTAAAAAGAGCAAAATTTTGCCCTGTATTTAATAAAACCTACAATCTACAGATCTTTTCCCTTAGAGGGTGCAACTGAGTAACCTTCCTCCAATTCGTGTGAAGTGCTTCAAGCTTATTTCCAAGTTCCAACATTTTTACATCATATAACAAGTTTATATTGAATTTATCGTTTAAATAAATAATTTATTTCACACTTATCATTGCAATTTAACAGAAGACAAAACAATGATTTGGCTTTATGCCACACAGTTTTGCATTACGTTACTAGTGTTTACTTTGTCGTTACTTTTACTTTGTTTATTGTTTACTAGTGTTAACAAAAATTAAATTCGACCAGCGCATCAGCCGAGCATAGACGAAACAAAAACCTCAAAATATTAATTCACCAACATAAAAAAAAGTCCTTTTCTCCGTATCTCCAAACGGCTCATCCATCTTCCACGCATTTCGAAACCGCGTCTACGTCCTCAGCTCTCGATATCTCTCGATTCCTCGAAGGTGGGACGATAATGCCGAGCGAGAGTCTCGCATTAAGTGTACCGGTTAGTTGGCCGCACGATTGGTAATTAGTTCAGCTGCATCGGCGACCGGAGACGCGTGCCCAGTCCACTCTGTACCCGGTGTTGCTGTTGCTGCTGCAGCTGCACCTGTCGCCTCGACCGATGCACGCCTTCATAAATACGAGGCGAGTCCGGTGCACGTAACTGAGCACGTTGGAGAGACTCGGGGGAAAAAATGGTATTAAGCACGATTCGAGACGTTTTGGGCGCGTTTAAAATACAGTGTCGATGGCGAACGGCTGAGGGGCCTGTCTGCGATTTTTTTGGGGCGCAGAATCGTCTGGGAACTGGGTCGAGGGGTACTTTATCGAGCTGTGGATTTTTCTTATAGTTTATTCTTTATTGGATTTGTTCTTGTTTGGAATTTGTTGTTGAGTCCTTCGATTTTAGTTATTATGGTTATTTTAGATGGGGTAGGGGTTGCAACGCGGTGATGGTCCATCTGAATACTGTGGTTGAGACTAAGTTAAATTTTACCTTGGATAATTCCAATTTGATAATCATACTAATGTTTATGATAGAATATTCAACTATTTGGCTGTTTATGGTTGGTTATGGATTTTCGTTATAGTTTATTCTCTATCGGATTTATCAAATAATATCAAGTCACCTTACAATTATTCACATCACGAGTAAAATACTTCCATCCCACAAATAATCAATTTTTTAATATAAAATCACCACACAACTATTTCCATCATCGACAGAACACTTCCACCCTAAATACAATCAACTTTTTAATATGAAATCACCTTACAACTATTCAAATCATGGACAAAATACTCCCACCCCCAAATTATCAATTTTTTAAAATTAAATCACCTTACAATTATTCACATCACCAACAGAACACTTCCATCCCCAAAAAAATAAATTTCTTAATATAAAATCACCACCCAACTATTCCCATCACCAACAGAACACTTGCACCCCCAAAATAGTCAATTTCTTAATATAAAATCACCATGCAACTATTCCCATCATCAACAGAACACTTCCACCCTAAATACAATCAACTTTTTAATATGAAATCACCTTACAACTATTCAAATCATGGACAAAATACTTCCACCCCCAAATTATCAATTTTTTAAAATCAAATCACCTTACAACTATTCACATCACCAACAGAACACTTTCACCCCCAAATAATCAATTTCTTAATATAAAAGCACCACACAACTATTCCCATCATCAACAGAACACTTCCACCCCCAAATAATCAATTTCTTAATATCAAAGCACCTTACAATTATTCCCATCACGAACAAAGTACTTCCACCCCACAAATAATCAACTTTTTAACACGAAATCGCCTCATAGCTATTCCCACTATCAAGAGAACACTTCAACAATCTCCAAACATCCAGCTACCTCACACGACCTACCTCAACATATTCTCAGCTCGCGAACATCTTCAAACACTCTCAGAAAAGAACCCAGAAACGATCTCACCCGCATGTCCAGCATCTAATCCACGACGAAACGTGCACAGAATAGATATCCCGATTAAAAGCTGCACGGAACAGGTGATAGAACGTTAGCGTATTACAATGTGTCCTCATAGTTTCCAGGTGCTTAAGAGCCACCATTTATCTCCTTTCCCTTCCTGTGGCTGCACCGAGAGAGATTTAGGCTCGCCTCATTATTAATCTGTTACGAGCACGATCGTGAAACGATATGTGGACTTTTCCGCTGGTATCACCTGCCTCTACGTAGCCTGTCGGGCAAAGAACTTCACATTTATTTCCTAATCAGTCCGCTGTTCGAAAGTTCGCACCTGCCAGGCCGCTTTTCTCGAGGAAGGACGAGGAGACTCTTTCTGCCTGTCCTTGCTCTGCACGGACGATTAAACCGGTAACTCAATTAAGGCGCTTACCAAAAACGGCATCGATGCGGCCGAATACAGTTTCGTGGTCTCATTTCCACGTTTAATCGATTGGTTGATTGGAATTTCACGAGAGATCGATCCTACGAGGATTAATTGTTGGTTGATGGACCAGGGAATGGGGTGAGTTTATTTGGGCTCTGATTGGAAGAGAGTATTTTTTGAGATCGGATTTCTGTTGAGGTTGATGGTTGAAGATGATGTGTGGTTATTTATGGGAGAAATGAATTTATCGGGGGTGTTTTTTGAAATGCTTTTTAAGACTGGAGTATGGGAAGATTTGAGTTGTTTGTGTTGTCAATTGTGCAAACGGAAAGTTAGATATTTAAATGTTTTAATTTGGAATTTTTGAATTTTTGAGAATTGGAGCTCCTGGAGTTCATCACAAAGGAGTTAAAAACTTGGAACTTAAATATTTAACACTTGAACTATCGGCGTTAAATCTACTATATTCCAATATATTAAATAATCACTTTCGCGAAATTTAAATATTTTGATACGCAATTAACACCAGTATTTAAACATTCACCCTCAACGATCCAGAAGTACTTGTAATTAGGAGTACAACTAACAGAACTGTTACGATACTCGGTTACAGACTGCAACATCATTAAATTCCAAAAATGGATTTATACATAGGGATTTTATCGTTATTCCACGCAGATAAATACAATGTATACAGGGAGGAAGTAACTTGTAAAAAAGATACCATCTATTCTCCGTTCTTAAAGTTAACGTTAACATCTGAACGCTGGCAGCGTTCGTCCCGTTTTCAATCCCATTCCCGATAAGACAGATAAGGGAAAAGGGGGAAAAATTCATTAATGCCAGTAGCTAATTAGTAGTTGCAAAGAAGTTAGTGTAATTAGTAAAACATATAATAAGTTAGATGGTGTGTGTGTGAGTTTCAGGAACACCGAGTCGTTGATAGAGCATAAAATCACGATTTGATAGTTCTTTTACGCCCGAATAGGTCCCAGGACGTGGAACACCTGCTGCGGAACAAATGAATTATGGGCCCTCGTGCCCAAAGTGTGTCTATAATAGTAACTTTAGAATTGAATTGGATGTTAATTGTGTTAGGTCTGAACTTTTCATTGACTCTTGTGTCTTCGATAGTTTGATGATTTCTGTCTTTGAAGAATTCGGGATTTTATTCGGATTATTGAATTTTGGGCCTTAGGTACTTGTAGCTATTTTGGGAGTTGGCGTGTGAACGTGGAAAATGTAAAAACGACACTATTTGGAAGTAAAATATCTGAGAATAGATAATAAGAAAAGATAATAATTGGCGCTCAGACATCCAATGAGAAATTTATTGTTAAACTGTAAATTTTTATCTAAGGTTTGTAAAATCTAAAATCACAATATGGAAAGAAACTATAGTTCATAGTTTTTGTAAAATTTCCAATACTCCGATTCCACTCTCAGATGCTCCCCGAATAGGTACTTTTTAAATTTCAGAGAATAGACCCTTTTAAAAGAAGAAGCTATATAATTTCGTTGCCACGGCGGACCCAAGGAGGCCCATTCCGTTCTCCAATACGATAAAAAAGCCTCGCCATAAGAACCTTATCCCGCTATTAATAAACCATATACTTATTTTTCAGTACCACTTATGTAAAATACATATCTTATTATTGACAAACTTATATTTTTGAGGGCCTAAAAATCCAACCCCTTGTGTCATTTAAATGTAATGCACCATGTAAAATACCTATGGCGTTTCGCCCTTCTTTCTAATTTACCGAAAATATTCCAAAGTATGTCTGTCGGTCATAATCATCATGAAATTTCACTCCAAAGAAATATAAATATTTGTGTGCTTAGAAAATAAACGGGGACTCACAATAAATGGGCCCAAGTTCAAATTCCCCATCACCTCTGACAAATTTTCATTTTTTCCTATATAATACGTTTATAATAGCCTAGGTAACCTAACTAAAATAATTAAATTTTAAATAATTTTTATTTTATTTTCAAATTAACATTCATAGAATAACAGCTAGCTATTTGGATGTTTCTAGTTATTTGTAGAATTCAGTAAATCTAATGAAGGAAAAATGGCTCTAATAAAGAAGACCTAGGTGGTTAGGAAGCCTGGAGGAAGTCCTAGGCAAAATGACAATTTTATTGAAGTCTATGGTTGCTAAAGAAATAAAGGGTGGGCCTTTCCATCAGTGGGCCCAGTTAACCCCTTAGCCTACAATGACGTGTGACACACGTGATGCGATAAATGGAATACAAAATTTTGAAGTCTTCTATAATATTATAATATTCTATAATATCTATAATATTATTATTACAGTCGATTATGCAAAATGTTAAAAATCAAAGAGAAGCTTCTACTTCTGAAATTAATTTTGAGTTATTACGCACGCCGCCAAAATAGAAATTGCAAGGCAAACGGTTAAAATCCCCTCCCTCACCTTTAAGAAATTTATTCTCAATTATTATTTAATATTTCACATCTTCAATCTTTCAGAACCCTAAAACAGCAGGTCCTAGACAAAATGACCCGAAAAAGTAAAAAATAACGAAAAACAGAATAGAAAAATTAGAAAAATAAAAAACTGAATAAAACTCCAATTACACAGGGTTAATAAACTTCCCACTACAATTTTCCCACCTCCATCCACTTCAACCCCACGGAGAGACTATTCTTTGCATTCCCGAAACGGATAAATATCCAGATCCTCCGCGCAACCAAGCTTCCGGTCCCCGCGAACGCAGAAAAATCGCGTTTCCCAAGACATCCGTCTGGGTCACGGTAAATGAGTTTTTTATCTGGCCCGAAGTAAATTAGATTAGTAGAGACACGTTGGTGCACGTTCGTGCATGTTCGGGCGTGTGCGCGCGCAGGAACTGGAGAACGTGAACTGGAGAACGCGACAGCTTCCTGCGCCTCGAATGGAGAACCGTTCCGCGCCACGGGTCTCTCTGCTTGGTAGCATGGAATTTTTATTTTTAACCCTTCAACAGCCGAGTTTTCCTGCTCGTTTGCCATTCCAATCCGACGTTGCTGGATTCTTTTCTTCGACCGGGAATTATTTTCCGCGCAACGGAAGGAATTAGGGCCCTTGAAATTGGTGGAGTAAATTATCCGGATAATTCGGATAATTAGGCGGACGAGTATGCCGAGTAATTAAATATCTAAGTGTCTCGAGATAGTCGTATAAATTGGATAATTAAATGTACGAATGCATTGGGGAGTGAATACGAGGATTATTCGAGGAACTTGATGTTTGTGGCGGATAAATAGGTATGGGTAATTTGAATAATTAAATTGACGGATCAATTAACGTACTAAATACCTAGGATTAGATTATTTGAAGAATCGAATCAGCTGATGAGACGAATAATTAAAAATAAGTTTGTTCTTAAATATCCGAGTGATATGAAGCTCTACCGGTCGGACGTGTTTATACAAATAAAATTATTACGTTTATAAATACCGAGTTAGATCATTATGCTGCGCGCAATTTATCAAAAACACAACAATATATATATATAAACAAATTTAAAAATTCAACCGCCCTGCCCACGCTTCATATCGAGCAGGTTGACGATTTTGGAGAACGTCAGCTCCGAATATTGCACCTGGCGGTCGCGAAAAATCGTAATTACCTGATTTACGACACCCAACGGATTTGCATGGTTCACCCGTGTCTTCGTGTGTCTTTGAGCCGTGTGTGAACGATGTTGCTTCGCGTTTGCACGAGTTTACAAGCGACTTCCCGTCGTACTCGGTTGTTTCAGGTTGTCTGTGGTTCCCCATGCCGACACCGAGGAACATTCCACGCCGAGCGGATACGAGCGGTACTTTTGCGGGACGAATTTCAATTCCTCCTCGGCGCCAGTGGCTTTTGGCGGTCTGATAATGATTTTGCTGACCACGTTTCCGTCGGTTCCTTAATTAGAGGTTTTCGTGCTTTGTTTGGTATTGTTACGTCGAATTTTGTTTATCATTGCTATGCTACGATTTTATTGTAAAGTATTTTAACCGACGAGGTTTTCATCGTTTTCTTAATTAGAGCATTTTGAGATCACTCAGGTGTCTTGTATTGAATTTTCTTTACTATTGTTGTGATTTTATTGTGGAATAGTTATTTTAACTGACGAGGTTTTCATCGTTTCCTTAATTAGAAGATTTGATGGTTTATTTAGTATTTTATATTGAATTTTGTTTATTATTGTTATGATTTTATTGTAGAATAATTATTTTAATTCACGAGGTTTTCATCGTTTCCTTAATTAGAAGATTTGATGGTTTATTTAGTATTTTATATTGAATTTTGTTTATTATTGTTACGATTTTATTGTAGAGCAATTATTTTAACTGCCGAGGTTTTCATCGTTTCCTTAATTAGAAGATTTGATGGCTTATTTAGTATTTTATATTGAATTTTGTTTATTATTGTTACGATTTTATTGTAGAGCAATTATTTTAACTGACGAGGTTTTCATCGTTTCCTTAATTAGAGTATTTGATGGTTCATTTATTATCTTGTATAGAACTTTTTTTTATTATTGCTACGATTTTATTATAGAATGATAATTTTAATTGACCACCAAAAACGCCAAGTTCAAACTTATCTCAAGGACCTCCAATGCGTTATACCCCCGTCACTATTCCACATACAGACATTCCTTTTTTACTTTTTCAACTTTGAATCCTATAGTCATTTCACCTAAAACCTACTCTTTCAAGTGTCTCACGAACCATCTACTCTCTGATATACATTCCCCATAGAAAGCATATATACTTACTACATACATCTCCTCGATTTATACTATATTTCCCAAAATTAACCCATACTTTCAAACTGGCCCCACAAAGTTGCTATCTGAATCTTTAAATTTATACTTATCGTAGCTGCTGCACTAATATCCTTCCTCAGAAAATTTTCCGTCACCGCAGGAAAACACCATAGACATCACGTCGACGTTGAGCTGGTCAGTGGAGAAACCATCGCAGATAAACGGCTCGTTCCTCTTCGTCTCTAGCCATCTCTACCATCGTCCGATTTGCACGAGGAGTACCAACCTAATGGGACGCGCGCCTGCTCTATAATTACAAAGATTGCCCACCATATACGCCAGAAGTGGAGGTAGACGAACAACCGTGCCCTCTCTCTTACTCTCGTTCGGGCCCTCGTGGCGGGACTACGTACACAGACCCACGACGTGGGCCCAGGAAACACATATAACATGCCTCCGTGCCAGATTATAGATCGATCGCGTTTTTATTTGCCGATCGAAGACGAGGTTAGAGAGGAAGAAGGGATACAGGTGCTGGGAGATTTACTGGTTCGCCTGTTCTAGGAACGTCGCTTTAGAGAGGATGATTTTCGTTTGTCGTATTCGATTAGATTGCTAATGGGGCCTGATGGGATGATTTTTGCGGGAGAAGATGATTTTATGGGGAACAAGCGAGTTTTAGGGGTGTTTGGTGTTGTTTTGGATTTAGGCTTCGAGAAATATAGTGTTTTCATTTTGGGACCTACTGTTTTAGGGGGTTTTTCGAAACAACGAGGTTATAATATATCATATAGGAAGAATTGTGTCCTAAAGGTGAGGGGGACTTGATCTTGGGACCAGTAATTGTGAGTGCGAGCCTTTAACACCATGCCCACAATAGTCCCAGAAACTCCTATGATCATTTCGCCTGGGTCCCAAAATATTAAGGGGGTGCCGAACCACCGAGGCTATGATATACATAACACATAGAAAGAATTGTTTAAATTTTCCGAAAGTGACGGAATTTTTTATCTTGGGCCCACTAATTATGAGTCCGACTTAGAGAATTCATTCAACTTAGAGGACAATTTTAACTTAATTTCAAAAAGGCACCTTCTAACTATTGGATTGCCAACTAAGTTCTCGTCGTTTTTTTAAATTTCTTAATAGTTTATTTTTCAATAAAATTTAACAACTAATTAATAAATGATGCATTTTTCCCTGGTTGTTTACAGCTTCTTACCAACGTTCAGAAAATTTGCAATACCTCGTTGGTAGAAATGGTAAAAACTTAAAAAAACGGCGGAAACTTAGTTGCTAACCTAATACTTCCCTAAAAATTGCTATTAAAGCTAAAATATAGAGCAACAAAACCTACTATAAAATCAACAATAAAATACACTTAAACACAAACAATTTCCCATTCATCACATCCTATCATAAAAAAGCTCTGCCACCGTCTCAAATCTAACACCAACTAGTTCAAAATGTCTCCTAAATTCCGAATCTTCTCCCGAAACCCTGAAATTTCCTGAATGGAAGTAAGAAGTCTCGAAAGCCATAACCAAAAAGAAAGAGGCCGGCTCGTGGCAGCCGAAGGCACGTAAGTCAATCAGCCATAATTCGTACAATTGATATCACCTGCCCGTGTCCTCGAAGACACTTTTCCCCTGATCGCCGCAAGCTTGTATTTTTCTCTACACGTGTCAACGTACGAGCGCGAGCGCGCTTTGTGTGCGGCAACCTATGGTGTTCAGGTGAGTCGAAGATTCACCTGCCGCGGTGGGCAGCTGCGCAGGTGTAATACACTCGGTTTTGTGGACGTGCTGCTGCAACAGGACGAGCAACTTGGAGAACGGTTTCGGACAACCGTTCCACGATCGTTGAAACGACGTAGAGTGGAATGAAACTGTAAAAACTAGGGCTGAAGTCATATTGTGGGCTGCGGTGGACGTTAGAGATTTGAACTTTGAGTAGATGTCCCTCAATATCTGCAGTTAGTGTTACGAGATGAAACTGAATAATCAGCAGGAGAAAATTTCAGTTGGTTCGCAGAAAATTTTAAAAAACGTTGAATTTTAAATTTCAGTAGGTTAAATAAAGGATGTTGTGAAAGTTAGAGATTTGAACTTTGAGTAGATGTCCCTTAATTTCTGCAGTTAGTGTTATGAGATGAAACGGAATAATCAGCAGGAGAAAATTTCAGTTGGTTCACGACAAATTTTACAAAACGTTGAATTTTAAATTTCAGTAGGTTAAATAAAGGATGTTGTGGAAGTTAGAGATTTGAACTTTGATTAGATGTCCGTCAATGTTTGTAGTTAGTATTATGAGATGAAACTGAATTATCAGCCACAGAAAATTTCAATTTTTTCACGACAAATTTGAAAAAAAGTTGAATTATAAATTTCAGCAGCTTAAATAATGAGTGTCGTGAAGTTAGAGGTTTAAACTGCCCCTAATTATCTCACAATATCTATAGTTATTTTTATTATTAAAGAAAATTGAATACCAGCCATAAATAATGTCTAAATTACATTAGCTAATGTCACAGCATTAATTACACTTAGCTGACAAGTACTTTTAACGTAACTCTGACCATGCAGCATTAAATTTCCTATAAATACATTCTCATTAGAATCCAACATCTATAAAGTGTTAGGCGTCGATATTTATAATATGGATTTACAACCCTTTCATTATTGTTCCCAATAATATTATAAAGACGAGATAATTCGTGGTCGATAATACATAATTACGGCCGGATGTGAGTTTTTATCGCGCAACAGGTCCCATTATGTCGAGATTATTTGTCGAAAAAGTATGCGCCCTGGTGGAGATAAAATTCGCTGGTGATTCGATTAAATTAGGATATAGTCGCCTACATTGATTCATTATCGCACGTTAGATTCAAATTATACGGATATAATGCACACGTGGACGTCGATGTATTAACAAAATTCTGGACGATTGTGGATCATTTTTATAAATATTTCTGTCACTAAGAAATTAATTATGACGAATGATTTTCATTCCTTGTGTAATCGCACAAAACACGGCGTAGAGTACGTTTCAAATTTGGACTGGCAAAATAAAATCGCAAGGTTGAAAGTTTAAAAAACTATGAAATATATAGAAAGGTTTAAAGTATACACATTTTTGTAACAATAGGTTGTGTAACACCTGTATGCGCTACACAGAATTTTTATTTCAGACGAAGTTATTTGCAAAAATGCATTTGTAAAAATGCATATTCCCACAAAATTCCTTTTCAACAAAATATCTATTTTTAATAATAATCTAAAATTTTACTCTATCTGATCTAAATTAAATTAGAGATCCATCTACAAATCTAATAACCCATTTAAAAGAAAATCCGTCGTTTTATGTATTAAACAACAATTGCTTTGTCGAAATATACATGTCTCCAAATGACATAGATATAATTACTTAAGGCTCCAATTCCTTAAAAAGAAATGCCTAAATTAACACCTAAGGCTCCACTTTCTTAAAAAATGGCTTATTAATTTAACAGATAGACCTCATACCTAAATTAGACCTAACACAACAAATCGACAGACTATACTTAAAAATAAATATCCCATTTAAAAAAGCTTCTCTACAAAAACAGATTTCTACAAATAGTATATCTCAGACAGCACTAAACTACAATGAAACAAAAAATTAACTAAAAAAATCTGCAGAAATCCCAACGTGCCACATCCTAGGCAAACTAATCACCCAAACTAAAGTCCAACCGGAGAAACAATGAGATAAAAACTAGCGAAAGTAGAGCGAGCAAAGGATACCAAAAGAAAGAAAGACAGAGACACAGAGGGGAGGAAAGAACCAAGTAGTATTCTACCTTTTGTAAAGCAGGTGTAACCGAACCTTTTTCGCCTCGGTATATTTTACCACCCGGTAGTAGCCCTTTGATGCTGGCTTCGTGCATCCACGAGTCACCGGTAAAAGGGAGAACGTTGGTAGCAGCTGAATCTTCAAGAAAAGTAGCACCTGAGAGAAAAAGAAAAAAGGGCGGATCACGAATCCAAGAGGTGAATCACTTTTGCCGCGATATTTAAAGACTTCCCGACGATTATTTAACGAGGATCTAATTCCAGGGTGGGTAATTGAAGTCCTGTTGCTTAACAACCTCCAAATGAGGTTGTAAATAATTCTCCAGCTCGAGGAGGAACGTCGTATCGTTTGCATGGGAGGGTGACTTATGGGGAAAAGCGCGTTGCTTGTCCATGAATATTTATAGGTCGAATAAATCTTTGACACGACGATTTTATAATTGTTGGCTTGCCGTGCTGGATCTGCGAATTTGCAGGGGAGTTTGAGGGGGATTTGTGAGATTTTCCTTTCGGTTAGGTCTGGGGTAGCTTATTTTAACCCTTTGCCCTATGATTTCTTTTGTAATCGAGCGCGCAATAACTCAGAATTAATTTTTGGAATAAGAATTTATCGCTGATTTTCAATATACCGTATAACTTTACCGCGATACTGATTTACGTCTCCTGACTCGTTGATATTTTTAATTTAACAACTTTTGGTAAGCTAGAAATTGATCGGTGATTCTTGGCATATCGTATAATTTTAATGTGATAATTAATTTCATAGAAATATTTTGATCGTGTCGCGTCTCGCTGGTATTTTAAATTTCATAGGTTTTGCAAAACTTGAAAATGATCTTTAAGAATTAAATTGTAATATTTGGCAAAGTTAAAAAATTGACTTTGTAGAATAAAAGCTTAGATTTGTCTTATGTTACTTCACAGTTACACGGGCCCATAAAGGGTTAAATTACTTTCATTATATCGATTGCAAATTTTATCAAAGTAAAGAAATGTTGTGAAACTGTGATTAATATTATTAATATCTCGATTTTTTTTTTTGGAAAAATATCTTATGTCCTTTCAAAGTAAAGAGCTCAAATGAGTCGCTCCGAAGTCAATGAGGTTAAGTCAATTTTTTTTTAATATTTTGAAATATTTTGAAAATATAAAAAAAATTAACTTAACCGTATTGGCTTCTGAGCGACTCATATAATACGCTTAATACAGCAATGATATCATCACAAGCATTAGAACTAAAGAAAAAGCTATTAAAAAGTAAATATAAAAAGAAGTACAGATTACAAAATCCACTTTTCTTTTGCAGTTGAGTCTTACTTAAAAATATGTTATAATACTGAAACAACAGTTGTAACTGAATTTTTTGCAAAACAAAGACACGAAAGGGACAGAATAATTCTACAGTCGAGATACTTGACGCTTTGTATCGACGCAGTCCGTGTCCTTTGTCTCCCCGAAGGTCGTTTTAGTCGCGCACTCGCGTGCCGTTTGCGCCGTTCGTCCCCTTCTCAACTGCTCGACGCTCTTTTCATGCTCGCTAACCCTCTTTCTTTTCGCTTTATTTCTTTCTTCGATTTGTTGCGTTAATGGGGCTTTAATAGTCGAAATTCGACTGGAATGGGGTGCTAATTTGGTGGCTGATTTGTCGCGTTTGCATGGAGACGTTGGGCGAATAGTTGCGGTTTTGCGGTGGCTCGAACATTTGGGAAGTTTATATTCTTCTGTGTGTTCTCTTTGAGAAATAGCACACGTGTTATTGTGGTTGAAGGTGCTTATATGAGAATGTCATGGGAATTTTTCAATTGTGGTGTTTATCTAAGTGCTGTTACTAAAATTATTAGAAAAATGCAAAATGGTATTATAAAAGGAAATTTAGTTTCTGTTCTCCGGGGACTCGACTTGTGAAGTTTATATCTTTATAATTATGTTGTCAGTAAAATAGCCCAAATATTATTATTATTGAATGTATATATGAACGAATTATGGGTGAGTTATTTTAAGAGTTCGCTATTATGTCTTCAAATTTTCAAAAAAGCAGGAAGATCTGCTACGACACAATACATGTACAACCCGGGAGATTCAAAATGTAAGGAAAAATACCATTGCCTCCAACATTTCACTATTCAAACTATCTCCAAAATACTGCCAAGCCCACAAACATATACTAGAACCTAAATAAAGTCACAGTGGCATTAACCCTTTCGGCGCTATATCTCAGAAACGGTTGACCTTTCGACCTACGTTTACTAAAGCTTTTTTACTCAGTACAGTGTATCTTATATACCATATAAATATAGAATGTTTTTTTTAACACTCTGTATATTTTGCAATGAAATTTCAATCAGCCCAGCTTGCGCTTCGTCACAAAAGTGACGCCTAACGTCGCACAACTCCGCACTGAAAGGGTTAAAACACCGCAAAAACCACCCCCAAAAAATTCTCACCAAACTACCATCACCCCAAACCCCCCAACGACCCAACTCCAAAAAAAGAAAACCCTCGAAAAACATAAAAAAAATTCCATCCAACCCAAGCGAACTCCCGCAACCATTAAACCACCATAGAGCACCAAAGGTACATGGAGCATTTGAGAATCGCGAGAACTCTAAGCAGCATCTCCCATAGGGACCGTTGCGCCGTGGACGTCTCAATAAATAAGGTGTTAATTAAATAGGCATTTTGCTGAATTTATCCCCTGTGCGTGGCAGGACCGTTGTCCGTAAATAAGGCAATATTTATAGCCCGGGCTTCTTTTCTCTATATACCCATACAAGCCCTATGCACACCGGCACACCATAGCACGTACGGGTTTACTTTATGCGTTATCCCAAGCAACGCGGTGTGGACACCACACAAAGCCACATTTTCTGCGCTTTCTGTCTCTCGATGCTAATGTATCGCATTCGTGGGCATAAACCGAGGCCGGCTCTCTTCTCTCCTGGTGTCGGCCATGGGGCGAATGGGGCAGAGGGAGGGGGGCTCGGAAGGATTATAACGCCGGTTCCTTTTTTTTTCCCCTCGTTGGCTCCGCGTGGCTACTATAAATCTATGGAGAGTTATGGCAGAGGCCGGGTTTTGTCTTAATGGTCAACCGTGTAATTCATGGACAACGTTCACCGATACGCCTGGAATCCTTCGGGCCGTTGCCGATTTTCCGCGGGTCCTGGCGAAGGTCGTCGGCGAAGAATTCAGGACTTTTTTCGAAGAAAAATGGACGACGGGGGTGGGATTTATGGCGAGTTTAATCGCCGTTTGTCTTTGGTGAGTGTTAATTGAATTGATTTTTTTTTGTTGAGACGTTATAGAGCTTTATGTTTTGGAGGGCCAATGATAAACGAGGGATGGTGGGGTATTTGGTTTTTTTTGCTGTGCATGGCAGAGTTGTTGGTTTTTGCGGTTTTACTATGATTTTTAATTAGAGAGGAGAAGTTAATTAGAGAATTACGAGGATGCAAACCACAGAAAAGAGAATTTTACTTTAATTAATGCCGATTAAAAATTCTGATTAATATTCACAACATAATGTTCGGTTATTGGAGTGCTTATGGCTGTTTGTAAAATTCGCCAAGTAAAAGGGAACAATGGCTATGAAGCTAGTGATCGGAAAAAGAAGTAAGTTAAACACAAATTAGATTAAATCATTTCAGTCGAAATTAAATTCAAAAAGTAGTTGAAGTTGGACATTCTAAAATTTGTGGCTGGCGATTTGGTATCGATTATTCTTTAGGAATTAGGTTGAGAAATTTTCAAAAATTGTGAAGGGATGTTTCCAAGGGATGTTACCCCTTTGGTCTACAAATCGCTGGCTCTTCAGCCCAACTAAGATATTAACACTAGATTTACGGGCATTAAATTCGGTCACACTGGAACATATTAAATAAGTGCTTTGAAAAAAGAGGGATCAACGGGTAAAGACGAAGATCGGTTAAGTAATTCGTATATTATAAGATACAAGTGAAATATTGACTGTACCACATCTCTATAAATTTGGAAACCGTTTTTAAAAAAGTAGGAATCCGTCAATTTGACGGCTTCCGTAAATCTAGTGTAAATTACACCTCAAACAATTTCGATTGAATATACAAATTGATAACACTTTTAAATGTTTATGACTCTTTATAGAAGTCAGCAAATAAATTCAGGGAAAATGGCTCCTATCTAAAAAAGATGCTGCCCACCCTTAACCTGGCCCAAAACAAACCCTCGAATTCGTTCGATTCCACGGACAACACTCACAGAACGTTTAAAATTAATCACCGATTATTTTTCCCCTCCAATTTTGCAACATAGGATTACAACCTTAAATGCTGTCAAATATAAGAGTACAGAGAATTATTTAATTTCTACAATTAGTAAAATCATAACTCTAATCAATCGTAATACTTCTGAGGTTTTCCTCTACGAAAGAAAAGCCTGTCGACCTTTGGCCTGACCGAAAAGAAATATTCAAATTCGTCCAATTCTGTGGTCAAAACCCGGAACCCAAATTCAGAAACATTGTCTCAGCGATGACATTTCGGATAGGATAATCGCGCGAAAAGTTTCGCAGCCAATTAAGGTTCCTTTTTGCGATGGCAAAAAGGTCGACGTTTCTCCTAGGTCTCTCTTCCTTAAGGCGAGAATATCGCGAAAGGGGAAGAGGAACGAGCCACCCTTTTCTCCCTCGATCTTCCTCGTATCGACGATCTCGAGATGCGCCGATTTTTGCACGACTCGGTGAACGAGCAACGGAACGATTCGTTTCTTCTTAAATTCGTGGCGATTGGAATCCACGGAATTCGCGATCGCCGATTGACAAGGCGAAAGGGGATGGCAAGTTCGCAGGATTGCGGTAATTAGGAGCACCGAGCCGTTTCCTTCGATATTAAGTCCTCGATTTACGCCGATTATAAGACTCTCTCGGTGTGCTAATTATTCTCTAGGTATTTTAATTAACGTGTAATGCGAATGACGTTCGTTTGGCAATTTTACATGCAATACTTTGTTCCTGCGGTGTCCCGGCTTTGTTTCGCTGTACTTTAAATCTGATTTTAATACTAAAATTACCGGCTTTAAATAATTGTATTTAGATAAATTTAATAATCATTTGACCTATGACCTTCCATTTTAATCGGTACACTAGATCTAACTTTTAATAAGCATTTTTTTTAATAAGCACTACTTTTTAATAAGCATTTCTCTAATTTATGCAGAAACAGAGCAGTAGATGTTTCTTATAATAAACAAATTACTTAATCTTTTTTCAAAGACATTATTTAATACATTTAAGTATAACAAATTTAGCACGCGTAGATCTAGTGTCAAGGTGGCTCCAAACCACTGAGGAGGTGATATATTGAATTTTAAAATATATAATTTTTAACAAAACATAGTGTAATTTGTAATAAAAAAATATGTTTAAACTGACCGACTGATGTCGTCCCGACGGAAGTGTTCTCCAAAGTAAAAAACAACGAGGAAGGGAAGAGTGCAGCCTTCTCTAAAGTTCATTACGTCGATACGCGATCTCCTTCGGTTTGGCAAACTTCGAAACTTCAATCTCCGGCGCTGGGCTTCCTCGACTTCGTCGAAATTCTCACGGCTCTCGTAATTAAAGCCGGTAAAGCGCGCCGATCGCGGAACCGCCTTTGCATTCCGGTGTACCTTCGCGATTCACTTCGCCGATCGATTAACTCGATCCCGAGAGCGTATTGCACCGCGTAATGAAACCGTAAAGTTGGGAAACAAGAACGATGAAAACATTCCTAGCCTCTTTCCAGATCGTTTCAAAAATTTACTTCATTTAATAATTAATCTTGTACACCGAGCGGTTGAAGCAAAATATTAATTATTTTGATGATATTAGTACGAAACGCTAATTTTTCAAATATCGCAGATATTATTTAAACGATTTCCTAAAACCAAGAATTAAAGTTCTATTTCAAAGTTCAACGTTCCTTCAGAATCGAGTAAAATGATTTCATATCTCTGACTAAACTATATCTGTACTTAAATAATGAATAATAATTAATTTCAATAGACAAACAGTACCAGCAACAATCTCTTTCAAAGCTCAAAGCCCGCATCAAAATTAGAATTCCTCAAAATCGTCAGATTTCCCAACATCGACTCATTTATTGGCATATTCGAAAGGTGGAGGGCTGAAATCTGTTATTAATTAATCTGATTTAATATCAGTGCCAAACACTAATTATTCCAAGAACTCATTTCCTTCACCCTCCTCCCAGAATCAAGAAACATAATTTAATATCCCTAATTAACCTATATCCAGGTATTAATTAATATTCTAATAGTTCAATAATAAACAACAATTAATCCCAACACCCGAACACTACGAAAAACCATTTGTTTCAAAGTTCAAAGTCCTCCTGAGAAGAAGCATCGTTCAAATCGTGAGATTTCCCGCCAAATGTCCCTCGCCTCGATTCCTCAACTATTTGCATACTATTCCTCATAATCTGACTACAGGAAGGCTGAAATTTCTTGTTAATTAATCGAATTTAATATCATTACCAAACACTAATTATTCAAATTCTGGACTACTAAATATTATTTCAATGATTCCCTATATCCAAGAACTCATTTCCTTCACCCTCCTCCCAGAATCAAGAAATATAATTTAATATCCCTAATTAAACTATATCCAGGTATTAATTAATATTGTAATAGTTCAATAATAAACAACAATTAATCCCAACACCCGAACACTACGAAAAACCATCTGTTTCAAAGTTCAAAGTCCTCCTTAGAAGAAGCATCTTTCAAATCGTGAGTTTCCCGCCAAATGTCCCTCGCCTCGATTCCTCAACTATTTGCATACTATTCCTCATAATCTGACTGAAGGAAGGCTGAAATTTCTTGTTAATTAATCTAATTTAATATCATTACCAAACACTAATTATTCAAATTGTGGACTACTAAATATTATTTCAATGATTCCCTATATCCAAGAACTCATCTCCTTCACCCTCCTCCCAGAATCAAGGAATATAATTTAGTATCCCTAATTAAACTATATCCAGGTATTAATTAATATTCTAATAGTTCAATAATAAACAACAATTAATCCGAACACACGAACACTACCAAAAACCATCTCTTTCAAAGTTCAGAGTCCTCCTTAAAAGAAGCATCGTTCAAATCGTGAGATTTCCCGCCAAATGTCCCTCGCCTCGATTCCTCAATTATTGGCATATTATTCCTTATAATCCGAGTGACGGAAGGCTGAAATCTCGTTAAGAGAGGCGTTCTCGATCGTCCCCAGGAAGAAAAGAACTCCGAAAGTGGCCGTAGAGGGAATCAAGGAGACGATGCATCCCCACGAGCCCTCCTCCTCCTCCTTTCCGTCTTCCTGCCGTCAGCCGATACCCTTCGATCCCGCGGCATCAATCTCGCGCAAAAATTAATCTTATAGGTTGGAGTTTTCATATTTGGCAATAATTACAGGCCTCCGATGCCTCCGTCCACCCTCCGGCCCCCTCCTCGCCTCTCCTCTGTGCCCTTGCGAAGCGCCCTCCGGACGCTCGGAGGCCTCCTTTAATACGGTTTCGCACGAATCTAATATTTCCCATATATAAATTATCGGCAATTAAAAGGGGAAAAAATGGAATCGCGAGGGTTGCTGAGAGAGCGTTCGCCAAGTGGAAGAACGGGACCGATGGTCGGACGATGGAGAGGGAGGAGAAAAGGTGAGGAGGAGCAGAGAGTGAAAGAGGGCTTTGACTTGTATGGAGTTCTTCTTTTAGGATTTCTGTGCTATGATCATTTTAACTAGGACATGTTATTTTAACACTAGAACTACCAAACCAGTCAAAATGACTGGTACACAATTTTTTCCAAAAATTCTCCTACTTTATAGGAGAGTCGTAGAATAGATATTCTACGTCCATCTTATAAAACATAAATTACCGAATCGATCATCTTTTCCACCTCTCAATTCCCCTTTTTTCAAAATACTTATTTAATATTTTTAAATATGATAGATTTAACGCCGGTAGTTCTAGTGTTAAATGGATCCCCAAATTTCAAGGCTTTGATGTAAATATGACGAAAGACAAAATATGGAGTTTCTGGTTTTTAAGATAAATCTTTAAAATTTACTGTAAAATATGAGGTACTAGATGAAATAACCATTTTAATTTCTCTAAATAGAGTAAGTTCATTAACAGTCGATATTTTTATCACTGTTCCTCGAATAATTAAAATTTCCTAGTATAAAATTATAATTTTTAAGATCCTCTGCAAGTTCTATATTATAAAAACTAATTTAGTTTGAAAACATGTATTTACTTTCTGTATTAATTGATTTATTTTTATATACGAATAAAGTTATTATTATTATAGTAAGTTATATTAAAGTAATTTTTATTATAATAAAGTAATTTCAGGGTCGAATCCGAAAAAAATATTGAAAGGACGATATCCTGGTACCCAGGTATCTCTAGGGTGTTTTTTTTCAACGTGAATACGGTTTCTCTTAAGCTAAAATCCTCCATCGATGCCGATATCGCGGGTGGCGGAGAAGAAGAATCGGTTTCGTGCATCGCGGAGTCGTGATGCCTGAAAATCCCGGAAGACGCCGGCAATGGATATCCAATTGTACCTGATCGATCCGTCACGGTTTCGGGGATTTTTCAGCGCGATCGAACCTGCACCGACGCTCTTTTGCATCTGAGATCGGGTGATGAAGCGAACTGGCGAAATCGGTTGGAGAAAGTTGGGCGGGAACGATCGGAGGGGTGAGGGATGAGAAGAGAAGAAAATATGGGATCATAAATAATGCAAACTTAAGATCTATTTACCCTATGGTTCTCTTATAAAGGGCAATTTTTATGAAAAATTAGGAAACGGTCATTTTCATCAACTTAGTAAAAATATATATATATATATATTTACCAAGCTGATGAAAATGACAGTTTCCTAATTTTTCATAAAAATTTCCCTTTATAAGAGAACCATAGGGTAAATAGATCTTAAGTTTATATATATATATATGTATATTTACCAAAGTGATGAAAATGACAGTTTCCTAATTTTTCATAAAAATTTCCCTTCATAAGATAACCATATGGTAAATAGATCTTAAGTTTATATATTTATATATATATGTATATTTACCAAAGTGATGAAAATGACAGTTTCCTAATTTTTCATAAAAATTCCCCTTTATAAGAGAAACATAGGGTACATAGATCTTAAGTTTATATATGTATATTTACCAAAGTGATGAAAATGACAGTTTCCTAATTTTTCATAAAAATTCCCCTTTATAAGAGAACCATAGGGTAAATAGATCTTAAGTTTTATATATATATATATATTTACATATACTATCACTTTTACAACAGTGCTACAACAAAACCCTCATTCTCCATACCAAACATCTTCTCCCAAAACCCCAGACTCCCAAAAACTCCAAAAAACAACACACCCCCTTTACCGCATCAAAAGCAAAATCACCCCGCCAAGATACTCCCCCCATATAGCTCTACAGATCTCTCTCAACCTCCCAAATTAATTTCCACCGCAACACCGCGCAGCATGGCAGATAAATCCTACCTCAAAAGGTTAACACCGTCAGGAACGCTCGATATTCTTCCCCGTTACCCATGGGGGGGGGGGAATATCGGCGAGTTCGCATCGCGACGAAGCACGCGGTCATGGGGGGAGGTTGCACCGCGTCTCCGTGGCTGCGCGAGGGAGAGATTTAGAACGAGCCAGTGCCTATTGGCGTTCGAGCGGAACGATATCTCGGTGGTGCAGACATAAATCCCGGCACCACGTACACGTTGCACGCCCCCACAGCACGCCCCCCATTAACTTTTTAATCTCTCGTGCAGGGGCCCCGGGTCCAGCCAGGCGGCGAGAAAGAGGAAGAGGAAGAAGAAGAAGAAGAGGAGGAGGAGGAGGAGGAGGAGAAGGAGGAGGAGACGTTGGAGGGAGGCAGAGAAGGGGACGGGTATGGGCCTTTTCGGGGTCGAGCATCTAGTTAGCATCCTTTCAGACACGCGGTCTACCAGTCTCCGGGGCCCGATGTATCCGGATATATCAGCGATCGGGCCCTGGTACCTGTGTTTTTGTCGGCGTGCTAAGTACGGGCCCAGAGAATTGTCCTGCGATGAAATCCTTCGGCTTTTTCGATGTTCTTTGATATGGGAATGATGGTATTTGATTTTTGGGACTTGTGGGGGGGGGGGGGTTGTTTGTTTTAGATGGATTTCGGGGAGCTGAGGCTGTGATGTGTTCATTGAGAATTTAGGGAAAATTTCTCAAATGGGAAAAACGGAGATTTGAACTTGGGCCCACTGATCGCAAGTTCGAACCTCACTTCTTTAGACATTATAGTCCCCGTTAACTTCTACGGTTATTTCTACTAGGAGCTAATGCTTTAGGTGGGCTCAAGATGGCTGAAACTACGATAACTTAATTGAAGATTTTGGAAAAATATCCCAAAAGTGAAAAACGAAGATTCGAGCTGGGCCCATTTTTTTGGACACCATAGTCTCCGTTAACTTCTATGGTTATTGCTCCTAGGAGCTACTGCTTTAGATGGGATCCACACCACTGCAACTACGATAACTTTATTGAAACTTTTGGAAAAATATCCCAAAAGTAAAAATCGAAGATTCGAACTAGGCCCACTTTTTTAGACACCACAGTCCCCGTTAACTGTTATGGTTATTTTTCCTAGGTGCTGCTGCCTTTGGTGGATTGCGCACAATCGAGATTACGATATATTAATTGAAAATTTAGGAAAAATTAATAACAAAAGTTGATAAATTCTCGTTTCAAAACCTTACTACTTAAATCACTTGATCTCCGAGCCGCAGAAAATCCTACCTCAAAACCAAATTCCAATTCCACTCCCCAAACAACTCCTTCCCAAATCTCTACTTGCACCATCCCATCAAAACCAGCTATTGCAATCTCCCCAAAGAATCCTTCCTCAAAACTAAACTCGAATTACACCCCTCCCCAAAACAACCCCTTCCCAAAGAACCACTCTGAACTCTCAGAATCTCTGACACGACTTCAAAAATTTCCCCAAAAAACACACCAAAACTTCCGGTACTTCCGTGACGGTCGAAAAACCCGGGAGGAAGAATTCGTCGAGGGGTAAAGATTGGAGCGGTATCTCTGGGTGCCTTAATTTGCAAGATCGCGATCGCCGCGATAGCCGGGGCTTGTCGGGATATAATTTAGCGGTAGTCCGCTTCTATACACGATCTCTCCAATCAACCACTTAGGCCGCCGATGTATTTACGAGGTGTTCTGTAATTTTCTCTAATTTCGACGCGACTCTTCCTTCTACTCTCGTTCGCGCATTACACGCGACTTTTCCCTCGGCGAACGAATCGCGAACGGGCCGCCGCGAATCTTCTATTTTGCGGGCTGTTAACCCCTCGTGAATCAGTCGAATCGACCGACCGTAGATCGTATTCTCTTCATGGCACGTATTATGGTTTATGGCTGGCACGATTTGTCTTATGGAGAATAAGGAACCGGGATGGGGCGATACGATCTAACGCGCGGCGATAGATCTTCATTTGGTGATGGACTCGATACCGATAACTGTATCGCAACGATCCGAGATATGCTCTTGCCGCATACTTTGAGATAATGTGACGTTCTTTGAGGATTTTATCGTTTTTTTTTAGACTTGATCGGATTTTTTTATGGTTATCTGCCGTGAGAACTACGAGGAATTTGGAGCGATTGCAATTTGTGAATTATTGGTATTTTTTGTAAGATAGAAAAGAAATGTTTTTTTTAATGCTTGTAGAATTTGTTAGTTTTTCTTTAGGGAATGTTCAATCGGCGAAATTGAAGGAAAGTTAGAGATGTGAGGGGGTGAATTTCTAGGATTTGTTTACACTCATTTTCTTGGTACTGTGGGACGTTTGGGTTTCTGCAACAAAGAAAACAAAATTTCTAATTACAGAGAAATGTATTACAGAGTGACGGATACTGTCCAGATATGGCGCCGTCAGATTTTTATCTGTTCCCGTCTTTGCACAATAAATCGAATGTCAAGCATCTTAACCCATTGAGTGCCAACTACGAGATATCTCGTAGCTGCACTATAAGTTTGAATTAGTAAGTTGATAATAATGGCCGAGCGTGTATAGAAATTTTGAAACAAAAATGTTTTTCGTATCATTACAAATGTCGAGATTATATTTTTGATTAATGAAATTAATGTTTAAAAACTCTCTGTCGTCTTCTCAAATTTTAACAAGCAAAGGTAATATTTGCTTGGTTTTCCAGGCAGTGAATGGGTTAATTCGAGCTGTCGAAAATCAACTTTTTTCGCGGAGAACCAAGCTCTTACTTTAGTACATCCGTTTTCTTTTATTCTTCCTCCACGATCACGTTCCGGAATCCTATATTTATCTTGCTGAATTTTACTCTTCAATCTTTATACAGTCATCTGACAGTAATAAGTTTGCATCAACATTCAAAGCGCCATCCAAAAGTGTGACAAAGTAACAACATTCCCGAAACACAGAAAACTCGCCATACCGTAATAAAAGATGTCGAATTAATTTGCAGGAAGGTAAAGGGAAACAAGCGGATGAAAATAGTCGAGTTTAAAAAGTCCCGTCTGTGCAAACACAAGGGAGATGAGAGAAGGCCGAGGACGTCACCGGCTTTGCATATTATATGCAGAAACGCGAGCCCGTTTAAGGCGCGACGGGGCTTTACGGGCCCTTTAAGACTTCGGTAAATATCGTAATGACTGGAATACTGTCGGAGCGTGCCGACGAGAGTTAACCGACTCATTTTTGTATCATTTTCTCTATCGCGGAATTTTCCACCATCGCCACTTCCGTTGGTAATCCCCTAGTCTTTAATATCATTCCTTTTTCTCGTCATTTTTACCCGGCTTTTATTGCGCTAAGTGATAAGGATCAAATCAGCGGGAATTGAACGAGTTCTTGGCCCTTTAAGGGTGTTTCATGAGTGGACTTGTCTTGTAAAGGAATAATTTACGGTTTTTTAAAAGAATTGTGGCTTATGGAAAGTTTCGAAGGTTTTTGAATATTATCAGGATTTTATTTTTATTAATTAAATATCCTGTGTTATGGATAAACCGCAGACATAACTTTCAAAGTTTCTCTTAGAATTACATCTTTAAAAAGCAGAACCTTTAAAGACAAAAATAAATAGATATTCAGTAGAACTTTATCATTTAACGACAATATTTAAATATTGAATATGAAAGAAAATTTGTAAATATTGCAATTTAAAAGTCATATGAAGTTTCATGGAATTCAATAGCGCCGGCCACCGGTGACCCCCATGGCAGTCAACGTATTAAATAAAAATGCAACTACTTTCCCTACCGCGCAATTCGTGCGTCTTTTCTCGCATAATCGTGCAAATTTTCGAGGAATAAAGTTTCCACGGTGGACTTGGAACTTAAATGAATCTCAAAGTTTACGGAGTTACGGTGCAGCTGAAGGAAAGTCGCACCCTTTTCCTGTCGCGGGATTTTCATTTCCTCGTGCTGCAAGTTCTGAACTTCCTCAAATAGGAAACTGCTACGCGATACGCGAAGGATAAGTTGGCTGTCTTGCGATACAGCTACGTAAAACAAGCTCTGTATCTTCCTCCATCTTCAGAAAGCTTACGAATTAACGCGTCATAACAGTATGTTGGAATTAATAATTGCTAATTACCCTACGATAAGCAATTTTTTTGTAAGAAGAAACGCGATTTCCTATAACGCGCGACGTATCCCCCACGTTGTACGAGAGTCGACTGTACTTATTTCGTCGTTCCCATGACGACGCACCGAATGTGCGGCTTTATCGGCCAATCACGAATTAGAATTGAAAATGACGTCAGTACGAGGGATGTCTCTATCCGTCTGGCGAATCAGAACAAACCAGAGACCAGAAGACTTCTCTTGTTTTTGCAGGCTTTAGTTTAGGCGGCTGTTTGTAAGATAGGCCAGAGGACTTCTTTACTTTTGCGAGGTTTAATACGTTGAATGCCATGGGGGTCACCGGTGACCGGCACTGTTGACCTCAATGAAAGCCCTCATGATTTTTAAATTGCGATATTCACTGATATGCCAATATATTCAATATTAAAATATTGCTGTTAGAAATCTGAAGTATTACTGAGTACATAACTATTCTTACTTTTGATATTTCTGTTCTGTAAAGATGTGATTTTAATAGAAACAGTTTCGGTTCGGTGGAAATGATGAAACCAGCGAAATACGGATGGCATTCAATGTGTTAAATAAGAAGAAGCATACAAAAAAAAAGTTTGATTCCAATACATAGTAAAAACCACATCCTACGTGGTGCAACACCCATCTAAAATCACAAGTCCTAGAAAAAACAATCGCATCGATAAAATTAAAAAAATAAGAATCCCCCTATCCATCTCGCGCTCACCTCCAAACCACCCCAACACCTTCAACCCTTCTCCCTTCATCCTCCTTCGAAGCCACAGTCACGGAGCATAATTCAGTCCGCTAAGAATCGTCGATAAAGCCGCGAATAAATTGTGCACACCTCGAGAGCAGAGATACACCCATCCGGTCGACGAAGGGGGCATCGTTCGTTCGAATTCTCGCGCGGTCCCACCAGCGATCTGATTAAAGGCAGCGGGCCCTTTTTTGTTCCCTGAGAGGCAGCCAACATAAACATTATGATCAGGTCCAACATAAATACACGGCATTGGCGGACGTTTCCCGTGGAGGAAGCTGAAACCTGCCGGGGCCCGAAAACGGTCCTTTTAAAAGCGCTGAAGAAGGTGTGCGGATTTCGGTCTGCCGTTTCCACGCCGATGCGAAACGCGGCCCCGCCGCTTTAATATAATATTATTGGCTATTGATAAATTGTCGATAATGATGGGTTAGCCACCCTGGCTGCATGTGGGAGGGAGAGAAAGAGTGCGCTCTTCTCGGGGCATCTTCCTCGCTTCCCCTTTCTCTCTCCTCTTCGCGGCCTCGAAGCGAAATTCTTGTTAAAATCTCTCCTCCTTCCCCCTCTCTCTCTCTCTCTCACTCTCCTTCTTTTTAACCCTCCTTCTGGGCCTCGATTTTTACCTTTATCCATGGTGCAGTTTGTCGAAGGGGCCCAAGGGTTGGCGAGGGAGGAAGGGAGAGGTCCGTGGGCCCTTCGATCTCGTCCGGGTCTCGAGGGAAGGAAAAATAAAGGAAGGAAGTCACGAGGAAGGCCATGGGGATTTGGGATACCTCGAGTTTTCGCACGATCCGACGTGAACCGAGAAAACGTCCATCGACAGTTGGCCAATTAGAAGCGCGGATGAGCGGTGATTAGGGACCGACGTTAATTAAGGAACCCCTTTGGGGCCCGATGGTGATTCGAGGTTATTTTTTTTTTCTTTCAGGATGAGGGATTAAAGGAGACATCGATCGACGGGAGATTAGGGAGATATTTTTGCGGGAAGTTTGTGTCTTCATTTTGCTAATTGTCGGACGTTCTCCGGAGGGGCATTACGGCGGGTGGAGGGGGCTGACGGGGGGAGGGTAATTGCAGTGGGGTTGCAAATAAATTGAGCGCTGTCGCGGATGAATGTGCTCGCCTGTTTTTAGAGATAATTGAAATGCAACGAGGAAAATTCTCGGGGGAGTTTAGGCAGCAGAACGTCCTTTCGAGTTTCAAGTTGGAATCGATGATTCGGAATTGTGCCGTGAATTTGCGAATTTCTTTCCGTTTGAAATTATGCATTGCGTATTTTTATGGTTCATTTTATAGAAGGAATAATAACAATTTATTTGCAATATAAATTAAACTTCGAAATTTCCCTTCTAAGGGGCCTCAAGATAGATACTTCCAATTTATTAATAAGAAAAAAAAAAAAAATAATAAAAAAAAGTATAGAAAATTTAAATCATAGTCTTTTACAGAATTTTGTTTCAATAGAACACTGTAAATAGTTATATCATTCTCCTTGTGAATTAATGTACTTCAGCACTTTTAACCCTTTGAGGACTACTGGCGCCTGTGAAAAAATCTGATTATAGTTTATCGAGGCATGTATACACGATAGAGTTGAAAAATTGAAATATAACCGTTGAAATATGATTCTGCAAATACTAATGTATTCTTCGTATACATTAACACTCGAACTTTCTGATAAAAAAAATAGTTTTTGATCGCCAAATAAATAATTATCTCTTAACACTCAAAACAGTCTCCGTCCGCAAAGGGTTAATTAGAAATCTACAACATATGTTATCGTTCAAATTTAATTTCGCGCTGATTATTCGTTGATGCAGACCAAGTTCATTTTTGCGGATTATTCCGCTTCGCGATGGGAATAAATGAACTTCCCGTCAAAACAGCGGAAAAGTACGACGCGAATGGAAGAACCAGCACCGCGTCACGGATGATCTTCCGCTGCAAACAGCAGGAGACATCCGGCGACGAGGAACGACGTCCCGAGCGATCGTCTCGAGCTGTTTACTCTCTGACGTTCTCATGTAATTTGCCCGCTGGTATCGTTAAATGCGGGCAAGGCTGCATTAGCATAAGCGCGGCCGAACGTTGCAACGCGTGAAATAGATATAACCGGCCGATACCGGGACTGCTAGGCCAAACAATGCCCACGGTAATTACGTAATTCCACATTTAAATGGCCGACTCGACTGAAAAACTTCCACGGGGGTGCGTGCACCCGTGTAATAGTTTGCATAGCGCCTCGGGCGACTTGGAAAAAGGGCTATTTCCTTGGTGTATGAGTGTAGCGCACAGTGCTGAAATGTTGGCTTTTGGAATGATGCGGAAGATGGGAAGATATATTACGGGGGCCGGAAAGTAATGTTTTTTTACATTAAATTCAAGCAAATAAATTTGTAACCAGCTTTTATTTTTAATGAACGATGCAATCACCCTCGTTATCAACAACCTTTTTGGCATCTGGTGTGCAAATTTTCAACGTCGGATCGATAAAAATCAATTAGTGTTTGAGTAAAGTATAAAGAGACACGATATTACTTTCCGGTCCCCGTAATATTTTCTGGTGGAGGAGAGTGACTGATATGTGTTCCAGGAGATTAAATAAATAGAAGTTTGTATAACAAATAGATAATGATAGGAAGACTAATCGGGATGGCAGTTTCTGTAGCATACGAAGATCAGTTGCACGATGGGACATTAGAAAATCATAAAAATACTATTATAGATAATAAACTTAACTTGATTTTGAAACATTAAATTGTAAAGAGTTTCATGATCTTTAAGAACTAAATTCGAATATTTGGCAAAGTTAAAAAATTGACTTTGAAGAATAAAAAATTAGATTTGTCTTGTGTTACTTCAAAGTTACACGGGCCCATAGAGGGTTAAACAGAAAATAATAGGATGCTATGGTGGGCAAGGAGGTAAGGGCTCAGACTCTAAGTCAGTGGGCCTGAGTTAGTAATTTTTTAATTTTGAAACTTAAAATTTTTGAATACTTTAAATAGTATTGATGGTTCAAAACCCTAAAATTGTGGGTCCTAGGTGAAATGATGATAAACAAATACTAAACAATACAAATATATCTAATGAAAGGGACTGCCGTTCCATGTATTTGAAATTTTCAAAAGACTGTTCCAATTTCTCCTATTTTTACGGTACTTAAAAGATGCCTTGCCAGACCGGCACTGCTCTTGACCATCAATTTGTCAACGTCAATAAGTGAAGCTTATAAAAAGATCTAATTGAATTCAAAACCACTAGTTATTGTTGATTCTCTTGGCATTAAAATGATTAAAAAGTCCAGGAAGAAAAGACTAAACGAATTCTAATATCATTTGTCCCATTACGATCAATCAAATCCAAGTCAGCCGTACCTTAATAGCTGCCGGAGACAATTGCAGTAAACAATAACCTTAATCCTTTTGAAGCGCATGTTGCATTGTATTCAAGAAATTGTCGATCACTCGTTCAAATTATGCAAGACGAATCCGATAGCTGGAAGAAACTAGCGGACTTGTGTTCTATGGGGGCGATCTAAGAAGGATTGGCATAAAAGACCACGTGGGTTGTAGAGCAGGCATCCCTTCCATCCACCATAAACGATTCTTATTGTCAAGGTATTCTAAGGAGCTGGGATGTTGGCAGGCAACCTAAAACTTTAAGCTGCACTCGTAGAATGGAAATGGTCGGTTAGATCACATTACGATGTCAGATAAACGTGTGTAACCTTGTCTCTGTGTCACTTTGGAATCTTTTCAACTCACTTTTATACAGAGAGGCCAGTTTCTCAGCTCTCCACTGCGCACAGCCTACTTATTGCATTGGTAAAACTGCAAATGCAGAATTATACAGGACTTCTTGAAAAACAACACCTACTAAAAGCTGTTTAACTCTCTCTTATAAGCCGGGGCCATCATTTAATCTCCTTACAGTGCACACAGTCCTTCATTTGTATCGCTCAGAACTGCATGGAGAGGATTAAACTAAATTCCTTGCAGAAAAATACCTAACAAAAAATTTCCAGCTCCCTTTCATACGCAATAGGACATCTCAGCTCTTCACACTCCACACAGTCTACTGCTTATATTGCTGGAACTGCAAGCACAGAGTTACACAAGATTTCTAGTAGAAAAATACTGTAAACGACAACACACGCCAGGCGCTCGAAGACACCAACCAATCGTGTGTCCAAAACGAAATTCATTCGATTAAATCGAATTTTCGCATACTATTTTCACGGCCTCGGCGTGTAGGGGTAGGTTCCGAAAAGGTGGACGCAGCCGCTCCGGAATACAATGGAGCACACATTTGATTGAAAACTCAGATCTTATATTTTCCAAATATATTACAATGATATGGTCAATACAAATGGCCGCAACGTAGAAGTACAATCGCTCGGCGACGCGAATATAATAATGAAATATAAAACAATGAGAAAAGCATATGACTGTAAGGTGCTCGGACGTGGTCACATGAATATTGTTCGATCCACGATCGACAATAAACACGCCACTGACTAATCGAGTCCAAGTAACTGGATTTTCCAGTATTCAAATCCATCGACAGGATCACTCCCGCTAAGTGGAAGGATCATAATCGATGCTTAGCCTCGATAGTCCCGAAACCGCTTACGTATAGCCCAATAATCAAAATATATTAATAATCAGCGTACGCGCCGAGCGATTGCCGCACGTCCGTTCTCTACGAGCGCCCGTTGTCAAGTGACTCTCCTTCGGAGCCGCCGCGCCAATGTTGACAATGGTCCACCTTGCTATTCGTCGTCTACGGTCGACGGCTCGCGTTGGCAACAAATACCAAGCAAGAGCTTTATAGGCAACTGATATTCGCGGTAGGTCATCATTTAATCTCCGAAGAGTACAAACGTTCTATTAATTTCATTGCTACAGCTGCAAGCACAGAATTACCCAAGTTTGCAGAAAAACACCAAGCAAAAGCTTCTTAGCTTCCTTTATGCGAAATGGGACAACATCTCAGCTCTGTGCAGTACATACAGGTAATTAATTGCATTGCTATAGCTGCAAGCACAGCATTACACAAGTTTCCTTGCAGAAAAACACCAAGCAAATGCTTTTCAACAACCTTTCGCGTGCAGTAGTCCATCATTTGAACTCCCTACGGTACAAACATTGCATTAACTTCTTGCCCTACGATTTCTATTTGGACTGCGTCCGCAATAACTCAGAATTATTTCCTGAAATCAAAGTTTCTCTCTGATTTCTGATGTTTCGTACAGCTCAGCTCAATATTAATTGTATAGAAATAATGTCATCGTTTCGTGACCGACTGATATTTTCAATTTAATAGATTTTCGAAGACTTTCAAATTTCTTGTTCCTTCTAAGGGGTTAAATTCATTGCTACGTTTGCCAGCAAAGAATTACCAAAGTTTCCTTGCAGAAAAACACCAAGCAAAAGCTTTCGAGCACTCTTTCACGCTCAGTAGTCCATCATCAAATCTTTATACGATACAAACATTCTATTAATTTCATTTCTACAACTGAAAGCACAGAATTACACAAGTTTCCTTGCAGACAAACACCAAGCAAATTTTGCCAGCACCCTTTCAAGCTCAGTAGTCCATCATTTAATCTCCCTACGGTACAAACATTCTTTTAATTTCATTTCTACAACTGAAAGCACAGAATTACCCAAATTCTCTTGCAGAAAAACACCAAGCAAAATCTTTCCAGCACCCTTTCACGCTCAGTAGTCCATCATTTAATCTCCCTACGGTACAAACATTCTTTTAATTTCATTTCTACAACTGAAAGCACAGAATTACCCAAATTCTCTTGCAGAAAAACACCAAGCAAAATCTTTCCAGCACAGTTCACGCTCAGTAGTCCATCATTTAATCTCCGTACAATACAAACATTCTATTAATTTCATTTCTACAACTGAAAGCACAGAATTACCCAAATTCTCTTGCAGAAAAACACCAAACAAAATCTTTCCAGCACGGTTCACGCTCAGTAGTCCATCATTTAATCTCCCTACAATACAAACATTCTATTAATTTCATTGCTACAACTAAAAGCACAGAATTACCCAATTTTCTTGCAGAAAAACACCAAGTAAAATTTTTCCAGCACCCTTTCATGCTCAGTAGTCCATCATTTAATCTTTCTACGATACAAACATTCTATTAATTTCATTGCTACAACTAAAAGCACAGAATTACCCAATTTTCTTGCAGAAAAACACCAAGTAAAATTTTTCCAACACACTTTCATGCTCAGTAGTCCATCATTTAATCTTTCTACAATACAAACATTCATTTAATTTCATTGCTACAACTGAAAGCACAGAATTATCCAAGTTTCCTTGCAGAAAAACACTAAGCAAAGTCTTTCCAGCACGGTTCACGCTCAGTAGTCCATCATTTAATCTCCGTACAATACAAACATTCTATTAATTTCATTGCTACAACTGAAAGCACAGAATTACAGAAGTTTCCTTGCAGAAAAACAATAAGCAAAAGCGTTCCAGCTCCCTGTTATACGTAGTGCACCAATATGTCATTCACCTACGGTATACACACACACACCATGTATTTTGTATGGTGGTGTAAGTTGCAGGCAGAGAATTACACAGGATTCCTCGTGGAAAAATCGCGGATCTTACGTATTCCGTGTGGGAGGAATTTAATAACCCGTGAACGCACGGTTGGTCACAGTCGTTTGCTCGCCGTCGGCGCTAAGGATGTAGCAGTGAAAAGCGGAGGAAACGCAGCCGTGACTGGTATGTTTCTTAATTATCTCAGATACGCGGCGGAAATTGTTTCCGAGGCGATTTTAAAATCGGAAATTAGCGCTCGGATTACGCATGAATCTTTTGACTGCTGCTTATCTCTGCGCGCTTTCAGAGCGCTAATTGTAATTCGACTTTTATGCGGCTAGGATTGTTAGTAGTCATGAGATGCCGTGAATTTATTGTCTGTGGAAATGTTGGAAAATATTAGTGGGATCGAGTGATTTGGAATTGCAGATTTGAGTTTGAAGAAGGTAGGGCTGAGTACTTTACGATTGTTCCGCTGTTAACACTTGGCGTGAAATTATTTGATGAGTCTTTTCAGCTGGTAGAATGTTTTGTCTTCTAGAGAAACTATTGTACTTGACTGTACTTCGGTAAATGAGGAAAAATCAGTTTGGGAGACATTATCTTCCCAGAGGCGATGGGAATTTGATGAACTCAAGCATACTAAATGAGAGTGTGATCCTTTATTTTCACATTCGCTATGGATAATCTACTATGAAAATAATTGTAAAAATTATAAACATTTGTAATTAAATCGCAGAATTTTATGTGATTATGGGATACTTAATACCTTTGGGATCAAATAATTTAGAAATTTTCAATCAGGTATGTAATATTATTTTTCTGAAATTCACTGCATTCGATCATTGTTATTCAAATTAATTTTTAACTTTTAATCGGTATTTTAATTCTTATTTGCAATTTTTCTGAAATTATAACACTTCTTAGACTTTGATAGCCATTTAAATAAGGAATTACTTACGGTGAATGAGAAGATAAAGGATCGGACTTCCATTTTGTAGGTTTGAGTTGATTTCTAATTACCAATTACGAAAATTTGCAATTAGACCGCGGAGTTTTATACATTTATAGGATATTTAATCCCTCGTGATTCAAATTACACACTTTTGTAATTATACCACGTGATTGTATGCATTTGTAAAATATTAAACCCCTACGGTTCAAAATTCTGAATTTTAAATCAACAAAGTAATATCAATCTTCCAAAACTTTACATTTGAGCCATTCACAGGCCAAATTAACTAACTTTCTGAATTTTTAAAAAATATAAATGTCAAAGCACGTTTTACATCTAGGTAAGAATAGATACACGTAAAGTAGTACAATTATTATTAAATGTTAAATTTTATCCAACAGCACCTAAGAAAATCCAAGAATCTTCTATCTAAAGAAAATGCAAGATGTCTAATCACAATCCAAGCTTTCAACTCCATCCCCGCAATTTCCCTGCTCTGATTACCCCTATCATAAATCCAATCGAGCCACGCGGACGAAGCAATCCTGAGAAACACGTCAGAGAACATTGAAAAGAAACGGTCAAATCATCGTCAGAAGTATTTCAGTTATTCGCAAGGCAACGTTCCCGTTTAGCCTGCACGTAAGTGGCGAAGAAGTAGCAAAGTAGCCAGCGAACCCGACTAGCCTATCCCCAATATACGTTCTCTCACGGAAACCCGCGGCCACTTCCGGCGTGGCTAACCGATTATATATTCTGCCGCGCAGAAGGACGAAGTTCGAGAGAATCAGCCGTTTAAACACGAGCCAGTAAGCTTCCACGGGGCATGTCCAGTGGCCGGGATCACGCTAACCCCTCGTTAAGTCATAACTTACCCCTGGCCGAGGGGTGAAGGGGGGTTGCAAGTTGGATTGTAACGCGCGCGCGGACTCTTATCCGCCGTCGAGCTCTCGTTCTTATTTATATTCCTGCTTTCCTAGGCTCCTGCAGATAATTAAATATTAATTAAATCCCATAAATTCGAAATTATGCGACCAGCATTGACCGATGTCTTTGGGATCGTTTAGGTGGGGGTTGGAGGATCTTGGAGCGAAGGTGGCGGGGATGAATTTTGAGGGGGTTGTGGAGGCTGTGGAGAGGTGATATTGAATCGGGGGTATATTGGGAGGAATTTTTGAGAGGTTTAATTATTAGTTTAAATGAGAGTGGGAATTTTTAGGTATTCTGTATGTTTCATTTTTTAGAGGGGGTTTTGGAGGGTGTGGTATGAGTTTGGAAAATCGTCGTTAGAATTTAAAATGCAGAATATTAAGAAACGTCCCTGAAAATGTCCCTCAGTGTCTACAGTTGCTACTATCATCGGACAAAATTGTGATAAAACTCTAAACATCTTCACAATATAGCCCCTTTAAGAATTCAAAATTTTTAATTAACTGGGACCGCAGTGTAACAAAATTCCAAGTGCATAAAACACAATAAACACCCCTCAGTGTCTAAAACTGGTAAAATTATTGGATAAAATTGTAACAAAACTGTAAGAACCTTCATAATTTCACTCCTTTAAAATTTCAAAATTTTTAATTAACCGGGACCGCAACATATAAAAATTCCAAATGCATAAAGCACAATAAACATCCCCCAGTGCCTAAAACTGCTAAAATGATTGGATAAAATTGTAACAAAACTCTAAAGACTTTCATAATTTCACTCCTTTAAAATTTCAAAATTTTTAATTAACTGGAACCGCAACATATATAAATTCCAAATGCATAAAACACAATAAACATCCCTCAGTGCTTAAAACTGCTAAAATGACTGGATAAAATTGTAACAAAACTCTAAAGACCTTCATAATTTTACTCCTTTAAAATTTCAAAATTGCTAATTAACCGGGACCGCAACATATAAAAATTCCAAATGCATAAAGCACAATAAACATCCCCCAGTGCCTAAAACTGCTAAAATGACTGGATAAAATTGTAACGAAACTCTGAAGACCTTCATAATTTTACTCCTTTAAAATTACAAAATTTTTAATGAACCGGGACCGCAACATATAAAAATTCCAAATGCATAAAGCACAATAAATATCCCTCAGTGCCTAAAATTGCTAAAATGATCGGATAAAATTGTAAGAAAACTCTAAAGATCTTCATAATTTAACCCCTTTAAAATTTCTAGATTTTTAATTAACCAGGACCGCAACATATCAAAATTCCAAATGCATAAAACACCACGCACATCCAGCTGTGCCTAAAACTGCTAAAATGATGAGATAAAATTATAACAAAAGACTTTCGCAATTCAGCCCCATTAAAACTTCTAAATTTCTAATTAACTGGGGCGGCAACTGATAAAAATTCCAAATGCATAAAACCCAAGAAACATCCCCCAGTGTCAACACTGCAAAAATAATCCAATAAAATTGTTATAAAACTCTAAACCCTTTACGATACAGCCCCTTTAAAATTTCAAAATTTTAAATTAACCGGGACCGCAACGTACCAAAATTTCAAATGCACAAAAATCCGCAGCCAAATTCTAAACTTCAGTAACTCTTTCAAAACCTGATCACCCCCTAAACAACAACCATTTCAACGGCTCTCTAATTGTTCTCCCTGTCCCTCATCCCATCGAGCAAAGAGGTCAGCAAAGAAAGAGCAGGAGAATTCCAGCCAGTCGTAAACCATCCATTGATTTTTACAGCGCAACCCCCTGTCGGGGGTCGGAAAGAAGAGAGGAAAGAGAGCGGAACGCGAAAGGGAATCGCGTGTAAGGTGCAAGAACCATTGTCTTCTGTTCCCGGCGTGCAGCAATAAAAAAAAAAAAGGAGGACGGACGATCCAGAAACACGAGTTTAGGGTTAGACCTTCACGGTCCCTTTGTCGTCGAGGCTGCGTACCTACGTTCCCTCTCCCTCTTTCTTCCTCTAGGATCCTCGCCGTTGCAAAAAGTGAACCACTTCGGAAAGGAAGGAGGCGCCAATGCCAGCAGGACAATGCGACTAATCGACGACGACAGGTTCCCGTGTTCGGAATTCGAGAAAGGGATGAGACGAAAAAACAGACGCTTTCCCTTCGCCGAGGCGAAAGTCGCTGCTTTCGAGAGGCGCTCGGGAAAGGCTTTTGTTTCTTGTGGAATTAGAGGTTTAGGTTTTGCACGTTTTTTTTGCGATAGGTCGGTTACTTCGGGAAGTATGAGGCTCGGAAAATTTGTGAGGTGACCTTCGAGACTCCTAACCGCTTTGGAGGGTGTAATTTATGGATCTGGGTTTAATTAATCGTTTTGCTTTTGGAGTTCGTTGATCAGGAAGGGAATTTGGATCCTTATATTTGCTGTTAAGAATATGCAGTCCGATTTTGAGATAAAATTTTGAGTAAGAATTGCAATTACATCTTCTATCAGCCCTGGGAAATTTTTCGTTAATTATTCATTAATTTTTCTTAACCCCGATGACTTAGAAAACATCTAACACACCGAGTCCTAGGCAAAATGATTACACCAGAAAAATTAAAAAACAGAAAAAAGAGAATATCAACCTCTAATTGCTCCCTGCGCACCTTCAACCCCCTTCGTTTGAATTTTAATTAAATTAACCCCTTGCCGTACGATTTCGTCTCCCTCCGCAATAATTCAGAATTAAATTGGTAAAATAAAAATTGATCAGTGATCCTTGATATATTATATAATTTAACGTAATATTAATATTATAGGAATAATTTTATCGTGCCACGTCTCACTGACATTTTCAATTTCATAGATTTTGCAAAACTTGCAAATTTCCTATCCACTTTATCGCATCACGAGTGTCACTCGTTACAGTACGGCAAAGGGTTAAAAAAACCAGATCCCTAATCAGAAAGAATCCCTCCAACCCCTATCATAAACACCAAAAACACCATATAAATTTTTCTGTGAGATCAACAGCCTAGCTATAGATATCTCTAGGTGGTTCCACCTAAAACAGTAAGCCCCGCTGAAATAACCATAGCAGTGAAAGCCGCCAAGGTAAACAAACTTGAAAAAATCAACAATTAGATAAGTTTTCAGGCTAAACAGTCCACCATGACGTTGCTCTAAGGACGAGTAAGACAGATATATGCCAGTCGCTTGAGCACAATGCCGCTTACGTACACGCTCGTAGGTCGTCCTCGTAAAAGAAATATATCGCCCTCGTGATCTAGCGCCGTCGTGGAAGATAATTATTCACGTTTAGATAACGAACGGCCCGCGATGATATCGAGCGGAGGCGTCCATTAGCGGGGCTAAGCGTCGGCCCGGCCAAAGGTATATATCTATTTATCATCAGATAACGGCGAGGAATTATCTCGAAAACTCGCCTCGGATAGCTCGATCGTTTGCGTGCCTGACGTACGCGCCTGGTGGCCCCGCGTTTTCTTCGACCTGCGCCATCTTTTCCTTACTGTTTTCACGTCGTTAGCACGGACTTTTTTGCCCGATGACCTTTGCGTAATCATTGGCTGCGCGAAACTGTACTAATTCTTGGCAATTGAAGTTATCTTTGGCAATTTGTAAGGATCAATTGAATTAGGAGGGGAGATTTGAGATGGTGATGGTTAAAATGGGGTGATTTTGTATTCTTGAGTTCGCAGGATAAATTTCACGTGTTAAAATGTCGCAAGGGGATTGATTTTTGGAGAGTTTTGATATTTTGAGGATTTTTCACGAGATTTTGGGGAATTTTGCGATGTTGGGCGAATGTGGGATGGTTTTTTGGAATTTTATTTGTTGTAGTGTTTAGAAAGTGTAAGGAAAAGGTTGTGGGTGTGCTTATTTTTGGAAATTGAGGTGTGTCGAACTGTCTTTGGTCATTTTTGAGATTAGTTGGATTTTAGGAGAGCAAGTTTGAGTCGATGATGAAATTTGGTATTCAAATTTGCAAGAGCGTTGAAGAAAGGAACATTAGCAACATGAATCAGCAAGTTAATAATCTGCAGTTTATAATTTTAAAAATTTGACTTTTCTAATATTAGTTAATCAAGCAAGCAAAAATCTAATGCCTCTTATATGATGAAAATTGACCACAAAGTGTTGTGCTCTCTTTTACAAAATTTCCTTCTTCCAAGCTTTTTATCAACAGATAAGTCAATTTCCATAATTTTCTTTATCTCAAGCTGAATCCATTTGCATGAAGTCTCCAAAATTCTGCTGCCACAAAAATTATTTTTCACGATAGCAAAATCAAACCCATCTCTATCCTACTAACAAATCTCCACACCTTCAAAATTCAAAACACACATAAAAATCCCACAACCATCAACAACCCCCCAAGCAAAACCCACATTGCATAAACATTTTTTTTTTATAGAATTACTCCGTCGACAACCACGGCTTTATTGAAGCCCCATGAAAACCCACAAATAAACAACGTTCTCCAGGTCCCGAATTCAAACCCTCATAATCTTTGAGAAATTCTTCTGAAATTAACAATTTCAATTTTGGGTTTACCTAAAACGATAAGGCCCAGAATAATTGACAATACTAGTTGAGAGGAACTCTGGTGGGTAAGCATTTAAAGGCTTGGACTTTCAATCAGTGGGCCTTATTCCAAATCTCCCTCATCTCTGGGTAATTTTTTCTAAATTAAAATTCTTAACTTTAACATAGTACACGCTAAAGAAAAAATTGTAACCACTTTATTAATTAAGGGGAGAAGATTAAACAGGAATTCTAACTTTTCTCCAGATTTTGCAATGATCGTCGTCGATCCTGTAATTGCCGACTAATTAATTATTAATCACACGGTGCTTTTTACCACCGAAAGCCAAAGTGCATCGGCACCTTCATCGCGATGGGCATCGAGAAGACGCGATTATAATAAAAATGGTATCACGCCGATGTTGGATGCACGTCTAGCTTCATATCGCATCGTCGAATAATCATCGTAATTGGGCGGTGTAATTAATAAACGTCAGACTCGCCGGTGCAGGTGTAGGCATCGGGCTCGTGAGCTCATGTAAATATACAGGAATTGCAGCGTGTAATGCATAATTTACCTTCGCGAAAGCTAGTTGGCGCACGCCATAGTCGAACGACGAATGTACCAAGTATCGCGGAAAGTAAGGTATAATTATTCGTAAACTGCTTCATTATTAAGCAGATATACTATTAATTAAGAGAAACATGAGCGGGCTGATAACTCTTCGCGTCTCGGAGAGAAGGAGTTAGTATTTGAAATGATACGGTTGCCATGGTGGTTGATCGTTGACAGTGTTGCTCTCGAATTTTGATGGATTTATTATCGTGGATATAATTACAATTTATGGTTTTAGATTCATTCGTGTATCATACGGTGTTGGAGTTTGATAGGAATTTTTTTTTGATTTTAATACCTTGTTGCAATGAACGATGAAACGTAACATAAAAATAAATTTAAAAATAAATTTGTTACAAATTTTTCTTTGGTGTGTATTATATTAAAATTAAGAATTTTAATTTAGGAAAAATTTCCCGGAGATGAGGGGAGATTTAGCATAAGGCCCACTGATTGAAAGTCCACGCCTTTAAATGCTTACGCACCACAGTTCCTCTCAACTAGTATTGTCAATTATTCTGGGCCCTGTCGTTTTGGTAAGTCCCAAACTTGAAAATGTTAATTTCAGAAGAATTTCTCAAAGATTATGGGGGTTTGAATTCGGGACCACTGATTAACTTCTTAGCTCTCCTTAGCTGCTACAATTATTTTGCAGAGATGTTATTATTTTAGTTAGGTCCCAAAATTAAAAATATTAGTAGGGGTTTATTATCATGGATCAATTTAATTCTGAATTATTGTGGAGGCAGTTAGAAAATAAATCGTAGGTCAAAGGGTTAATTAATCTGATAAGAATATTTTGTCTATGATATATTACTTTTCAATAGTTTTCCAAACAATAGGATGGCCTTGGAATGACCTTAATCGCCAAGAATTGAATTTTCAAGTTTCTGCCTGTCAGTTTAGAGCTTGGAAAGACTTTCTAAGGACGCCCATGTTTCTTGCGATATTTTCTTTCGCAGAGCGATCGTAGAAAGTGGGGCGAGTTGTGAATTTATTGAAATGAAAATGGATAAGGCCATTTTTCTCGTGGCGCAAGGTGCAATTGCGTTTTTTTCATATCATTCTCTAAAAGTCGTAAATCCTCCGCTTGCTTCACGCTTCGCGATCTTAAAAACTGATCGCCATTTATCATCCCACGTGTAAAAGGGGCTGCAACGTGGAAATATTAGAATTCTGTAGGAAAGAAGTAGACTTAAAGATGCCAAATGTAGGCAATTTCATTTTGCAAAAGCAGTGCAAGAATTATGCAATCCTCCAACGAAAATTAACAACTGGTTAAATAGACAATTAATTAAAAATGTGCTTAAACATATAAATATTATTTATATAGAAAAATTCAAGGATTCAATAATTCTTGAAGGTACAGGTATGATACCTGTTTAATCTTCTCCCCTTAATTAAAAAATTTGTTACAAATTTTTCTTTAGCGTGTATTATGTTAAAGTTAAGAATTTTATTTTAGGAAAAATTTCCCAGAGATGAGGGAGATTTGGAATAAGGCCTACTGATTGAAAGTCCAAGCCTTTAAATGCTTACCCACCACAGTTCCTCTCAACTAGCATTGTCAATTATTCTGGGCCCTATCGTTTAAGATAAGTCGCAAAATTAAAATTGCTAATTTAAAAAGAACTTCTCAATGATTATGCGGGATTAGAATTCGGGACAACTGATTAACTTCTTAGCCCTCTGTAGCTGCTACAATTATTTCACATAGATGTTATTATTTTAGTTAGGTCCCAAAATTAAAAATGTTAACTTACGAAAAATTTCCCAAAGATAAGGGGATATTTTGATAAGGCCCACTGATTGAGAGTCCGAATCTTCAACGCCCTACCCACTGCAGTCCCTCTCAACTAATATTGTCAATTATTCTGGGCCCTATCGTTTTAGGTAGGTCCCAAAATAAAAAATAATAGTTTCGAAAAATATTCTCGAGATGATGGGAGATTTAAACTTGTTCCCTCTGATTAGTAGTCACTACCTTCGACACCTTACCTACCATTGCCCCCTAAAGTGTTGCTATGCCCAATTTCTAAATTCAAACCCTTGCTTTAATCCCTACAAATCCACGAATCAGCAATTCCTCTCGCGTTGAAAGTCTCAAAAACATATCGCAATTTATTAAAACCAAAGATAAAAGGAGGGTTCGGCAAAAGGGCGGCCAAGTAGTATTAGAATTTCTAAGGAGCGGCTCAGCCTTAAGGGCAGCAAGCGCACGTACGCCTCAGGATCGCCCCGCATAATGAATAATTTAGTTTCGCGAAGGCCGGTGCTGGGTGCACGCCATCGTCAAGCAAAAACTAATGCCTGCTCAGATAAATGACCGATAAACCATGCTCCAGATTATCATCTAGATAATTCACCGTGCAAAAGCGGCCGCACACGCGACGCGGCACGGTTTTATCTGCAATTCTACCCGGCCACAGATAATTCACGATTATCTGCCGACGTGGCCCCGAACACGTCTCACGCGGCTGTTTTTATTTCGTATTAAGTATGCCGAGTCGCCGGTGTACTATATTTTTGCGGCGATAAGCCTCCGCGGCCATTTATTAATCGTAAATTGTGATCGCGCGGACGAAAGCGGCCTTTATTTTGTAATTGCGCGGGAAACCCCCAAGGGTCTTCCCGTGCCACTGGCGCGCGCGGGAAATTTGAATCGCGCGGGGATTTTCTTTTCTTGCATCCTTAAGATTTCGCAGGGTGCTTTTCCGATCGTTTGGTTATCTTTCGACTATAACGTTTATTGCTCGGTAAATTCTGTGTTGCGGCGATACAGTAATATGCGATTAACGCAACAAATTACTCCGTGTGCTGTTACACGGGGAATGTTTATGAGGGGGGCGGTTTATTGTTGAGCCGTTTTCATGCCGCTTTTGCACGCCTTCAACGCGGAATTAATGCTCGATAAGGACAATGTTATAGTTGTTGCATCGTAGAAACATGGGGGTTTCCTTTTTGTAAATTGTTTTCAACGTTTTGTGTGACCTCTAGGGTAATCTTTCTCAAACCTAAGACATCAAAATCATAACGCAAAGAGTTTCTAGTGATCAACAATCTAACTTACCTAACAATCTATCAACTTAACTAACAATCTAACTTACTATCAAACTTCGTTACTTCAAAAATCATAAAATTAAAAATGACCATGCATTTAAACAATCAGTCACAAATTATACCACGACACTGTCATTAATCAAATCAAAAGAAAAACTCTGAGATACTTTTACTCGTTGCCTCGAAGTCTATTATTTCAAAGGGCAAAATTTTAAATTGCAATGCATCAAAAATATCTCGCAACAATTACAACACACTATTCGAATTAAAAGAAAGTCTGTCAGGCGATTCTATGAAGCCTCCGAAAATCCTTTATCACGATGGAGAATTTCCGTGAAATTTCCTGGCAACGAACGAACTGTGAGCGCAAGAGGGTAACGTTATTAAACAAACAAGAAGAAACGCGAAAGCACGGAAAGGGAGATCGATCTGGGATGAAAATTTCGCAGCAAGTGGTATTACGAGTGAAACGAGGCTCGGTGTAGTCAGATGGAACACTCCCGATAACACTTCATTTCGCCTCGCTTTCCACCTTCATAATGGATACTCGAAAGATTACCTCTGCGTCGTTAATTGACAAGGCTGCCGGCTCTTTTCAGCCTCCTCCGGAGCGGCATTCCGTCTCCGCGGCTTTTCAAAACTATCTCGAATCTCTCGTCGCGGATTCAATGGCGAAAATTCCATTAATTCTGACGGGAACGTCGCGCGGATGGCTTTCGAGGACTTGCTTTAAAATTCTACCGTTCCTCTGATTTTACATTTATCCAAATGGTTAATTACGATTGGCGATCTGAGACTTTAATGCGGCTACAGTTTTTTTACGTTGAAATTAAAAGGGATGTTTCTTGCAGGACTTATGTATGATTTAATTTTTTTTTCTCTGCTTTTGCTTTGCTAAATCTTTTGCGGTCGAGGATGTGCTAATTACTTCTGTTGATCTTTTTCAATTTTTCTGCCATCTTCTTGTAGCTTTCGACTGTAATTTCTGTGGTAATTTTTTACTTCAATTTTCAACGTCTACTACCTTTCTAAGTAATTAAGAAATGTCTAATAAGTAGCTTTATCAAAATTCATTAATCTAAAGTTATCATTTTAACTCCCTCTTAATTCTCTTTGCTAAAAATAATTACAGGATATTATCTTTTGTAAAATGAAATTCAGATAGAACACCCATGAGCTAGTCAACGTCTCCACAAAGGCAGTAACCCAATAACATAACATTTCCAATGTAATTCCTTAAAGTTTCCAATACCAAACACCATAAAACCTCCCAGAAAAGTAAATTCCACCTCCAACAAATTCTCATTCCAACCTCCCACGCTTAAAGTCACTCCATAAATACCCGATCCTAAATACCAGCAGACTTCCTCGCTCAAAAGCGAATCCTCATTTTCTCCAAGAATCGCTGCTACAAAATGTACCTGCCGTAATAATTTATCCAAGAAAAAGCGCCATGACGATGAAAGTCGAACGATGCGACGTCGGTATTACCTACAATTTACTCGTCTATTTACGATCATCGATTTCACTCGGTACGTGCATCAACATTCTCCGACAGTCCTTCCATAGTTGCCTCGCTCATTCACGTCGACATTCGTTAGATTCCACCTAACGGTTTATCTCGATCGCGAATGTACGTCTCAATTCCCTCGAGTCGACGTTTATCCGCGTACGATGATTTATAACTCCTTCGCCCCCGACTTCGTCCCCGTAACCCCCGCCTATGGGTTTCTTTGTCGCGCTCTCGCCACGCGCAAATTACTCATTGAGAGAGACAGCTGGCTTTGTGCACACATTTTCGCCATGCGGATTTAACGTCGACGTTCGAGAGTTCCTTTTTCGAAGATCGCGAGAGGTTAGGGTACTTTGTTCTGTTGGAATTGAGGTTAGGTTTCTCTCTACTTTTGTTAGCTTTTAGAAGTTCAATTTCTAAGGTTGTTTTGCGTAGGAGATATTCCTTTAGGTGGGTTCTGAAATCAGAGAAGGTGCGATGTACATTATAGTCTCCTTTAACTGATATTGTTGTTTCGTTTAGATCCAAGTACTTTAGGTAGGTCCCAAAATTTAAAATGATTATATACAGTGTGCCGAGAGTTGCTTAACGTGTCGTATCATATTTCTTCTTCACCACGCGGCCTCATTTGGGCGAGGGATTGGAATACATCCAATCAACGCACATTCGCAAAAATGTGCATGCTGTCAATGGGCCCACTGGTGGCAGAAGGCCCTTCTAAACCTCCACTGGCTATGCAGTGTCAGTGCTCGAGCTGTAATTACTCCCCGGCAGAAGTAAGCACCTCTCGCCTAGCTATTCAGGCTAAATTACTGCCCCCACGAGTTCGACTCTGATGACTGGGCCAGTACGAAAAATGTCCCTGGGACTTAGCCCAGTCCCCGTGGTACCAATTTTAATCTTGGTGCGGGCGCAGCTCGGATAAGCCAATGTTACTAACAATGAACATTGGTCGGCACGCGGACTCGGGAGGCCCCGGGTGCGTCAAACCCGTACCTGTTCGCACCATGCGAACAGGCCCCTGGGGGAGGGGGGATATATAGAAAAAAACTCACAGAGGTGGCGGGAGATTTGAACTAGGGCCCACTGAGTTAACTCCTTGCTCACCACAGGCTCTTGTACCTGCTGTGTTCATTTCACTTGAGACTTACTATTTTAGCTAGGTCCCAAAATTGAAAATGATAGTTTGAAAACAATTTCCTAAAGATGACGAGGGATTTGGAATTGGTCCCGTTGATTTAACGCCTTGCCCATCATAGGCTTCTGTAACTGCTGTGGCCACTTTACTTAGGATTAACAGTTTTAGGTAGGTCCCAAAACTAAAAATGATATTTTACGAAAAATTTCCCAGAGATGATGGAAGATTTAGATTAGAGTCAACTGATTTAACTCCTTGCCCACCATGTTGTGTCCACTTCACTTAGAACCTACTGCTTTAGATAAGTCCCCAAATTGAAACTGATATTTTAGGAAAAATTCTCCAGAGATGACAGGATATTTGGACTAGGCCCCACTCATTTAGCTCCTGTCCTAAATTACAACAATTCCTTTCTAAATCAGAACTAACTCGAATTTTCTTGATTTTTGGCTGATTCGGAACCTATCTAAAATCGTAGGTCCCAAATAAATGACTACAGCAATTGTGGCTAAAAAAATACAATAAAAAGAAAAGCATTGCCCATACAATTAACGAGAGATATCGTAGCGTAAACAAGGACGATACTCCGATCGCAATAGCTGCAATAAATATTGCTCGGAACGCGCCATAATTTCCCGCTTCGTAGCGCCATCCGCAGGTGTCGTTATTCCACCTGTGTGCGTGAACGAGCCATGGTGTTACACCTGCAACGAAGCAACACGGATGCCCGTCAGCGGGATCGGTGAACGAGCGTCGGTCAATCGGCAATCTATTATGAGAAACGTCATCGGCGATCTCGTTCTGGACGCCATTGACAGCGAAAGAGGGAAAAATCACTCGGATGCTAATTTACGAGGCAGACGAGGCTATAAAGCCGACACTAATGATCCGCTCGATGAGAGACCGTGCTGTTTTCAAATTTTTCCTGTCACAAATTTGTCCCGATAAAAGATTGACAAGCGATTTTGCTGGATTCTTGAGATTTTGATATTTTGAAAAATTTTGGGGAGGTTTTGGAGAGAATGTTTTTTTGTGGCGCATGTGGGACAATTTCTTGGGATTTTCTCTTTTACACTGCTTAAGTATGTTTATAGGTGTGCTAATTTTTGAAAATTGAAGTGATTTTTGCACGTTTTTGAGGGATTATTTGGATTTTGGAAGAAAATTTGAGTCGGTGATGATGAAGTTGAGTATTTGGGTTTGCAGGGGCGTTGAGGGAGGCGACATTGACAACATGAATCGACAAGTTAACAGTTTGCGGTAGAGAATTTTTTAAATAGCACTTTTTAGAATTTTTCAAAGTGTAAAATATTCCACTTTATCTTTGAAAAATATCAATCAACCTTAGCCAGAGAAAATTAATATAAAAATAGTAGGAAACATGACATATTACATCTTATGAATATGAATAAGCCTAATGTAAAATCATAAAGAGCAATTACGAGCATTAAATTGAAATTGTTTTGATATGTTTCAATTGCATTTGCACAAGAAGGCAATAATTAAATCGGATGACTTTAATAACGAGCGATCGATCAATTACTCGCGTGAAACGTCAACGACGTCGATCTTCTCGCGATGTCGATCATTAGAATATCAAATAAGCGATAATTTATGAAACAGATTGCAAAGTGATCTCCTGGATGCACCGTTAAGACAGGTTGAAGGTTCGCGCGTGGCAAATTAATGTTGGCTCATTAAGTCCAATTCATTTAATTACGTACAATGTGTCAACGTTATCGTGTTTATCGACTTAACAATCGACTATCACCGGAAGACGTCGCGAATGTGGATCTAGCTTTCAACTAACGCGCTATTAACAACACTGCTGGAAATGTACAGCGGTGGAAATTTATTCGCAATGACGTAGAAAACTTATATATTTTCTCATTAATCTCTTTATTAAAAACCTAATATTTTCAGAGTACGGAAAACAGTAAATTTCTCAAAATTATAGCACCAATTAAAAATATTAAATTTGAAGACGGATTCAAATTTTCTGACTACGAATAAAGAAGTCAAATTATCCGGGAAAAATTTTTCATTAATTCTCCTTTAATTTATCTACCTCGGCGGCTCAGAACTCATCGGAAGCCTAAGACAATAGGTCCAAGGCGAAATTAACGTATCAATTGGGGGAGTATGATGGCTTAGAAATTGATGGCTTGAACTTTCAATCAGTAGCTTTCTGAAATTTTTCCAAAACTATTATTTAAAATACCATAGCCTTAGACGTTCAGTACTCACAAAAAATTGAACACAGTTACTTCTAGGTGAAATTACAATATCAGTTAGGGGAGTATGATGGCTTAGAAATTAATGGCTTGAATTTTCAATCACTAGCACTGTGAAATTTTTCCAAAAATCATAGCCTTAGTGGTGCAGGACTCACAATAACTTGAACACGGTTACTTCTAGGTGAAATTACCATATTAATTAAGGGAGTATGATGGCTAAGAAAATATTGGCTTGAACTTTCAATCACTAGCACTGTGAAATTTTTCCAAAAATCATAGCCTTAGTGGTGCAGGACTCACAATAAATTGAACACGGTTACTTCTAAGTGAAATTACCATATTAATTAAGGGAGTATGATGGCTAAGAAAATAATGGCTGGAACTTTCAATCCGTAGCTCAGTGCAATTTTTCCAAAACTATCATTCAAAATATTATAACCCAGGTCGTTCTATGTCCACCTGAAACAGTCGGTCCTGGACGAAACGACCTCAGTTAAAGCAAAGAAAAATAAAAAGCATATTTCTTGAATACCAATTACAACATCTTTATCAAGACTTTCGTAACTCCACGTTCGCCACTGTACGCCGAATGATTTATGAAAGTGGCTGTAAATCGAACATTTAAATAGCAACTGGAATTCAAGTTTTCCCATTGTCGGAGTCGCATCCGCGTGAAATTGCACGCACGTTTCAGAGCACGATTGCTTGCTACGAGAGTCTGTCAATCGTCGGTGATCTATAATTGCGAGAGTGATCGGCGATATCGATCAGACTGTTATTAAATTGTCCGACGAGTGGAAAACGGCTGATCGTTCTTCGGGCTGACAGTAATAGCGCTGTAATTGATTCGTTCCTCGATAGGCGAATGCTCTCTTGCTTTTCCCTTGGAATTTAAGTAACGACAGAGGAACGTGACAGGAATTCCTCGAAGGACGCTTTTTAAATTGTTCAGATGGTTTTATCTTAATTGAATTAGGCAATTATTAATATTGAATTCTTTTTTGTTGCTGTACGACTGCCTAAGAAAATTTATTGTATTTCTATATGCATAGAAGATGTATTCTATAAAAAAAATTACAAGAATTTTGTCCACCTTGTTTTAAATTATTTAGAGGATTTTATTTGTTATTAATGCATTTTTTTAAGTAAATTTATTGAGTTTCTGCAAACAGAATGCTCGTGTGAATAGAATATTCAATATACAGAAATTCTCTCTACTTTATTTAGAATTTCTGAGACAATTTGGTTTGTCCCATATTAGAGAATTGTTATCATTAGAACTATCAAACCAGTCAAAATGACTGGTACACAATTGTTTCCAAATAATTCTCCAAGATTATGGGAGAGTCATGGAATAGATATTCTACGTCCATTTCATAAAACATAAATTACCGAATCGATCATCTTTTCCACCTCTGAATTCTCCTTTTTTCAAAGTACTTATTTAACACGTTGAACGCCACCGGTATTTCGCTAGTTTTATCGTTTCTAAAGAAGTGAAACTTTATCTATTAAAATCATATCTTTATAAAGCAGAAACTTCAAAGACACAGATGGATATATATTCAGCAGAACTTTGTCTTTTTAACGCCAATATTTAAATACTGAATATATTAAAAAATTCGTAAATATTGCAATTTAAAGGTCACATGAAATTTCCTTGAGTTCAATAGCGCCGGTCACCGGTGACCCCCGTGGCAGTCAACGTGTTAATATATTTAAATATAACAGATTTAACGCCGGTAGTACTAGTGTTAATAGAGTCGGTGTTTGTTAATTAAATACCTCTCTAATTGCTATCTTAGGACATATTAATCTACCTTAGACTCCAATTTCTCAAAATGTATTCACTGCTAAGACTACAATTTGCAAAAGAAATTTGCCACGCAATTCCACTCCAATTTTTCACAACTTAGAAGATTCTCTAATCGTCACAATTACCATCAAAACCTACATTTCTTCGTGGCCATTTGAAATTTCCTTTTTTTCATTTCCTTCCAACGCTCAAACTGTACACCGTGCGGACAATTTCGCAAACATCACCACCACGCGTTCATTTATTCCAGCGTCGCGTACGCCGGCCATAAATCACCGGCACATGTGCAAATAAAGGCACCATTATCAGTGCGAGGGAAGAGGAACGCGAGAAAAGTGTCGGGGAACAAAAGCAGACAAGTGTTCCTTTTTTCCTGCAAAAGGCGAGGCCCGCGAAGGAACTCGGGGCAGAGTTACGTGTCTGCCGAGGAACGAGCACCGTCTCGGGGCTATCGTTTAAATCGTCCGGAGGATTTGCCATCAGGCACATCACTTTCCCGAGTATCGTGCGGATCGGCCATAAAAATCGTCGAGCCGCGAAATGAATTCCCCCGAGAAGCTAAACGGAGTCGAAGGCGGACGAACGTTTGGCTTAAGGAATATCGCCAACGGACGGAGGAGACGGCTGTAATTCGAGAAATGTTAATTCGCGATGATAATAAAATGCGCGGGAACATTCTCGGTTGGGTTGTTTGGAAAGGAGTTGGGTCGGTTTTAACCCCTTGTCGTATGATTTCATATTTGAAGTGCGCGATAACTTGGAATTAATTACTGAAATGAAAATTTCTCTGTGATTTCTAATAGTCCGTATAATTGATCGCAATATTAACACTAGGACAACCAAACCAGTCAAAATGACTGGTACACAATTCTTTCCAAAAATTCTCCAAGTTTATAGAAGAGTCTTAGAATAAATGTTCTATGTCCATCTTAAAAAACATTAATCACCGAATCGAGAATCTTTTCCGCCTCTTGATTCCTCCTTTTTCAAAGTACTTATTTAATATTTTGAAATATGATAGATTTAACGCCGGTAGTTCTAGTGTTAACACGTTGAATGCTACCGATATTTCGCTAGTTTCAGCATTTTTACAAAAGTGAAAGTTTTTCTGTTAAAATCGGATAATTACAAAGTAATACCTTAACCCTTTCACCAACCCTTAACTCAACTAATGTTCATTTAAACTGCTGGGATATATAATCCTAATATAAAAAGGGTTAATATGCCCCACTTCCAAATTTCTAAATTTTTATCATTTTCATCAGCAACATATAATTATCGTGTTCAACAAGCTTATGTTAGATCCAAAATATTAGTAAAAACTAGTTACACCCTGTTTCAAATTAAATATAAAAATCCGTCTCGAAAGGGTTAAAGTCACAAGTAGTTATATAGTCAGCAGGACTTTACCCTTTTAATACCAATATTTAAATATTGAATGCATTAGAAAATTTGTAAATATTACAATTTAAAAGTCATACGAAATTTCATTGAATTTAACACTAGAACTACCGGCGACAAATCTATTATATTTAAATATATTAAATAAGTAGTTTGAAAAAGTGGAATTAAGAGATGGAGAAGATGATCGATTCGGTGATTTATGTTTTTTGAGATAGACGTAAAATATTTATTCTATGACTTTCATATGAATTTGGAAAATTTTGGGAAAAAATTGTATACCAGTCATTTTGACTGGTTTGGTTGTTCTAGTGTTAATAGCGCCGGTCCAAAGCTCCAACTCCTCTTCGACTTCAAACACCCCAAAAGCAACAGCTTTCTCACCACGCTGCACTTCAAATGCCCTCAAACAGCCCTCGAAGTCGTTCCTCGCGAAACGAGCTTCCTTTTTCGCTAAATTTCAATCACTCTCGACTACAGCTACATACTTTCCTCTCTCTCCCCTATTTTTTTTTTTTCATATCGAGCAGCCAGCCGATCGATCGCAGACACGTCGACGCACAGAACGGCGCGTTCTGCAACGAAACAGTGCAAATCACAGCGGCGCGTACAGCGATGCATGTCATAATGAACGCCGGGCGACTTTTTGTTTCGGTCCCGTCGGGCGGAAATATCGGCCATTTTGAATTTTCAATTTTCAACGCTCTAGTAAGCCCCTTCGGCTCCCCCTTCTGTCCTCCTCCTCCTCCTTCCCTCCCAACGTCCCTCTTTTTCCTCTCGCTCCCTCTTGCCGGCCAGCATCGCCAAATGCACGCACAGCCGACCAAACGGTGCAGGTTGCACTACGTGTCGTTGCAACTGCGACGAACGCTCGGCACCTTTTTTGTAGGAGGGTTTTTTGGCATGGGTGATTTTGTAACGAATTTTTTTACTGCTTTATTTTGAGGATGAGTCGAGCGATGATTTTTGGGCACGTGATGACGTGATCATGAAGTTGATTTCACTTATTGTTAGCTGAGAAAAATTGCAAAAATTTGGGGGTGTTTGTTATAGTAATGTTTATAGTATAGGGGTTGTTATTCACTAATAAGGGAAACTGAAGAAGAAAGGAGAAGTGGTAGGGGCATAGGAAATTTCTGGGGGTGTTTATTACAGTAATGTATGTAGTTATAGGGGTTGTTATTCAGTAATAGGGGAAATTGAAAAATATAAGAATGGGCAGGGGCCCGGGAAATTGCAAAGGGTTAAAATTCCCATTTTACTATACAAAGATAAATAAATAATTTTCTCCGTTACGTTTTATATAATTTCCATTACACGGTGCTTTACGCAACAGAATGTGAATTTTTCACATTCCCCACAATTTTCTCCGCATTCCATCTCAATAAAACGCCACTCAGAATCCAACCACACCCTCGCAAAATCTCAAAAGAAACCCCACAACTATCATACTCCACCGGATAACAGTAATTCAGCGAATAATGTAAGTCCACGAACGATCGTAAAGCAGCGTTAAAATATCGATCGACGATTCTCTGTGTATCCTTCCATTGGATCGATTATTGCACAATTAAAAGCCCGATAGATCTTCCACTTTTCGATAAATATTCAACGAGTCTGGATTCTCTAGCAACATCCAACGACTTCCCCTTCTTCCTCCACCGCGCGGAATTACAACCGCGACTGAGGATGCAGCACGCGCAGCCTTAATTACGATTCCACCGGTCTAAGGACTGGTATTACGATTAATACCTAATTACTCGTGCCACCGATCCGAGAAGTCGATTCGCAATTTACGAGGGTATTACTCGCCGAGGTAGTATCGCGAACACAGACCAGAAGACTTTTATCCCGAAGTAAAAGGATCTCTCGAGCTACCGGCTGAATCGTGCAACAGGACTCGCAGTTTGTCTCGATGAACCGATGATCCCTTGGAACGGACGATCGGCTTGGATATCGCCTCCATGGTGCTGGTTGCGTTCTTAAGGTGTTTATTGGAGAAATTACGAGCGGAGATGGCGGAGGGACTTATTGCTCGTGGAGAGCAGGGTATTTTTCATTGCTTCCTGTTTTATTCTCGGTCGTTATTGGAAATGAAAATAAGGGGGAAAGGATCACTAATTATTGTCAGGAAAATAAGAGGCGAGGGCAGTACGAGATTTAAAACGATGGAGATTAATATTGATTGAGCTGGGGCTGATGTTAATAGTGATTGGCTTTCTTGGGAATTAATTAATTTCTGTGGGGCACTACTTATACTGAGAATTTTTCCAACCTAAACACTCTTCAGAATCTACAGTGGAAGATTTAAAGACTCTAAAATTTCTAGCAGTCGTTTTAGGAATTTAGAATCTCCCAATTGATTCGACCTCATCAAATGCAGCGCAACCTTCTCCCAACAATTCTGACAGGATCCTTCGATCTCCTCGTCGATTTTATTGAACAGAATATAAAGATAAACCATCTTGAGTGCAGTCAAACAATTCGACATTAATTCAAATCACAAATAGAATATTTCAAATGTCTATTCAACTCCTAAAATTCCTAGGAACCTTGAATCTTCCAGTCGATTTAAACCTCACCAAGCCTCATCAAACTCAGCGCAATCTTCTCCAACCAATTTCTACAGAATCCCCAAATGTCTGCACTAATTTGTTTAAAAAAAGAATAAAGATACATCATCTTGATATGTGCAGTCGAACAATGCAACATTAAATCAAATTACACAATAGAATATTTAAAATGTCTATTCAACTCCTAAAATTCCTAGGAACCTTAAATCTCCCAATCGATTCAAACCTCACAGAATTTCTACAGAATTCTTAAATGTCTCCACCAATTTCTTTAAAAAAGAGAATAAAGGTAAACAATCTTAAGTTTAATGAAACAATGCAACATTAAATCAAATCACACAATAGAAAATGTAAAATGTCTGTTGCATCCCTAAAATTCCTAGGAAGCTTGAATCTATAGTCAGACAACCGAAAGATGGCTAGGGTGCGGTGGAACCTCCCGTTTTCAAATGCCTGTTCCCGCCAATCCGTTTTTTGAATGCTCGAACCCAATCTCCTAAAGTAAACAATCCGCATAGTGGCTTACTTTAGGAGGCTGAGTTTGAGAATACAAAAACATAGTGGCGGGAAAAGGCGCTTGAAAATGGAAGGTTCCGCTGCTCCCTAGCCATCTTTCGGTTGTCGGACTATACCAACCCTTTCAAACCTCACGAAGCCTCATCAAACCTAGCGCAACCTTCTCCAACCGATTCCAACAAGATCCTTCGATCTGCACACTAATTTCATTGAAAAAGAGAACAAAGATAAACCGTCCTACTAAGCGCAATAAAACAATTGCACGGCGGTCATCGGCGACAATCGCCTCGGCAACGAATCGGCCAAAGAGCGATGCGCTTCGAAGGACCATATCGACAGGCATTTTCTCTCTGTCGGTGCTTTCAGGGAATCTCTGCTGTCGACACGCTCGATTAGCCGATCGAGGCCAGGTTTGGATTTCGTCAATACGAGATAAAAGCCAGCCACCCCTGTAGGGCTTGCGCGCGCGTGTCGTTTGCCAGCGAGCGAACAAACGAACTGTCGGTCGGCTTTCTACCTCCCCCAGCCACCCCCGCTCGGCCTATCTCTTTTTCTCTCCCCGTGATTTTTGCACAATGCTCGGCCGGGCAGCGGGGCTTTGTTTTAAAATTATCAATGCCTCGCACAATCGGCCGTCGCCTCGCGTCGATGGACAAAGAACTGTTCTGCCGCGGCTGCGGACCTGCTCGACCATCCCCATCCCCTATAGCAAAACCTGCGACAGTCCGCGAGAGGAACTTCCAAGCCTCCTTCTTCCTGCGCCTCCTGCCGATCCCTCTGTCAATGCAGATACGCGTACTCCTGTCTCTCTGTTTTTCTCTTCTCATCCTCTCCCTACACCGTGATATACTCCGCCACTCTTCTGTAGACTCGTGTCTGCGTTTATCTCCGCTAATGCCCGGAGAAGCCCTCCTCCCATTGGCGACGGTGCTCGTGAACATTTGCGACGGGATTTACGTGGTTTTCAGAGGAGTTTTGGGATATTGGAATTGAAGGTTAAGAGGGGATTCCCATTTCAAGTGTTGAAAAATCGTGTTTTTTTAGGAATTTTTATTAAGGAAACCATTAGATAAATCTTTGTCATAATCCACACCTATAGTTATTATGTATTCAGTGAACTACAGTTAAATTTTTAATTGATTATCTTGAAAATTATGGCTTTCACGTCGTTTGAGGTGGGACGCCTCCTGAAAATTCCCGGTCGCTGGCCGACACGATAACTGATCTTCAAGTTGTTTGAAACAAAAAATTCAAATGGCAATTTACTCCTTATGAATGTAGTTCTGGTATGAACTACGGACAATTCTTTTTTCCAAAAACTAAAGAAACTGCGACGGTTGGAAAAAAAATTTTGTTTTTTCGCATAAAATTTCGTCACACGTTTGTTTATAAAACAAAAAGTTGTGCAGGTATATGTTTTTCCGTAGTTCACACTGAAGACAGATGTTTTTTCGAGAATTGTACCAAATTTGAAGGCAATCGACTGAATAGTTCCGTAGATATCATGTCGGCCGTACAGAAAAAACCCGTTTCGAGAAAAACGCGTTTGAAGTTTTACATACAGTTTTCATTCCAGGAACCAGCGTTCGGCTGTTTACCTGGCCTAATCACTCATAGAGCATTCAATTTCCACCCCACCAACTTTGAATTTGACACCGACGGATGTGTGGAGTCTCAAAGTCAAAGTCAAAGACTATATACCTGCTACACTAAACACGAACCTCTCGGGTATTGCCCGCTCGCTATCTCAGCATACGTGCGCGCCGAGTTCGTTATTGACTCATAACTTTGTCAATTCAACGAATTTCGGATTGAAATTTTGCACATTGTTTCTCAAGAGTATGAACTACAATAATAATAATAAAAAAAAACAAATTTTTGAAGCCGTGAAATGGGAATCCGCCCTTAAGACATGGAGATTTGACACGGGTGATTTGATATAAGGGCGAGTGATGAAGGGCGCGAAGGTTTAGCTCTTTTTGTATAATAGTGTGGTATCGAGAATCGAGGTATGGCCTCAGGGTGACTGCGTAGGCTGTTTATAGTGAGGGACCAGAAACAAGACACTTGGGACGGGGTGATTGCTCTCGTGCCGCATATTCCCGCCATGTTGGTCCTGGAAACCTGAGATCGACGAATGACAAACGAAATAAAACACTCCTTTCGGCGGGTCTCTCGGCCAATAGCGCGTCAAAATCGAAAATGCGTGGGGGAGAGGGATGTCCCTATCAGTCGGGCGAATCAGAGCAGATTACCTCTCAAGTGCCTTGTTTCTGGTCCCTCACTATATCATAGCCAAACTTGAAAGAAGATGGATGTATGAGTATGAACGAACGATTAAGCGAAACGAATGCCGCGTTAGTTCTTCATAAGCGACCAAACGATTCAGTTCATAATTATATTCATTTTGTATCAGCATTTAGTATATTTTAGATAATAAATTTAGCTTTAGATTATTTTAATATCTAATATACACTCAATCCCACAATAGTCTTGTAAATGAACGGGGTATTTTGATTAGGGTGTGATATTTTAGTTGGGTTTTGAATCACTGAAGATATGGTGTATTAAATGATTTATGAAATGTTTGATAAAGGTGATGAGTAATTTGAATTCAAGGTTAGGTATGGAGAGTAGGAATCGTAAATTTCTATCCCACAATAGTGCTCCAAACGATTTCGTTATTTTACTTGAGATCTACTGTTTTATGTGGGTTACAAATCTCCAGGCTGTGATATAGTAAACAATAATTGAAATCTCTCAGAATTTAACACCTCAAACAGGTTCTATATAAAATGTTGTCAACGGTGATAATGAATTTCAACTCTGGCTCTTCTAATTACGAGTCCCAGCCTTCATCTTGCTAATAAAAGATTAAAACATCATGGCTTTTAAAAATGTGAAAGCAAGCTCTCCTTAAATTCGAGCCATTAGCAAAAACAACCCCATAAAAAGTTTCTAATCCGTTCTTTATATCTTTTTATGAGGTTCCTGACAAAACCTCGAAATCCCCATGAAACGCTGCTTCAATCGGGAAAATAGATCATCTCAAAAATTACAAAAAAAGAAACAAAGTCACTTCGACGAAAAAGGGGGACTTTTCACCGTATTTTCAAGCTTTCCCAATAATTCCCATGGACACTGTCCTCTATGGATTGGGGATCGATGGAAATACGGGTAATTGTGCTCGCCTCTTTTCGAAACGTGCTCGCCATCGACGATACAGTGTTGAACACACATGTGGCGCATAATAAAATGCTTTTCAATTCCGCCGAGTGGAAAGCTCCATTGAGCCGGAGATACGCATGTAAAACAGGAGGACGGCCGAGCGTTTTGTGTCGGCGTAATGCACCCCCGCTCGTGCAAAAACGTGAAACAAAGAGAAACGTGAGAAGGAAATAATGTAAAATTATTTAATACACTATAGTTTTAGTGATTCTGAACCCACCTAAATCAGCAGATCCTAAGCATAATAATTAAAGCAGTCAGGGGACTATTGTGGGAAAGGAGCTAAAGCTCCGGACTCTCCATAGTAGATTTAAATTCAATTTTCCCATAACCTGTGCCAAATTAATCCTAAATTATTTAATACACTAGAGTTTCAGTGTTTCAGAATCCAACTAAAATAGTAGATCCTATGCAAAATGAGCAAAACAGATGGAGGACTATTGTGGGATAAAAGTCGAAGATTCGAACACCCCATCAGTAGGCTTAAATTCAAATTAATCATCATCTGTGCCAAATTAACCCTAAATTATTTAATACACTAGAGTTTCAGTGTTTCAGAATCCAACTAAAATAGTAGATCCTATGCAAAATGACCAAAACAGTTGGAGGACTATTGTGGGATAGAAGTTAGAGCTTCGGACTCACTGTCAGTAGGCTTAAATTCAAATTAATCATCATCTGTGCCAAATTAATCCTAAATTGTTTAATACATCACAACATCGGTAGCACAGAACTAACTAAAATAGCACAGACTAAGAAAAATGGCCTAAGGAGATAGAGGACTATTGTGGGACAGGAGCTAAAGCTTTGGACTGTCCATTAGTAAGCTTGGATTCAAATCACCCATCACCTGTGCCAAATTAATCCTAAATTATTTAATATACCATATCTTTAGTAATTCGATTCTAAGCAAAATGATCAAATGACTTGGAGGACTATTGTGAGAAGGGAATTGAAGATTGAGGCTGTCCATCAGCAATCTCGAATTCAAATCACCCATCACCTGTGCCAAATTAATCCTAAATTATTTAATACACCACAGCATTGGTAGCTCAAAACCAACTAAAATAGTACAGCCTAAGGAAAATGACCTGAGATAGAGGACTATTGTGGGAAGGACCTAAAACTCTGGACTGTGCATCAGTAACTTTGAATTCAAATCGCCCATCACCTGTGCCAAACTAATCCTAAATTATTTAATTATTTAATTATTTACTATAGTTTCAGTGATATAGAGCCCACCTAAAACGCTGCATCCTAAACAAAACAACATCACTAAACTCCCCAATAGAACACAAAAGAAAAAGTAACAATCTAAAGCCAAACCTCCACCCTACAAAACATTTAAAATATTCCTCCGCAACTTTCACACCCAACTTATCCAACAATCCCACATCCTCACCTCCCTATCGAGCTAATTAACGCATATTCCCAACATGTAAGTGTCAACGAGATTCGCGTGAAATTGAAATGCATGCAAGTCCGAGAATTCTCTGTCTCCGCAATTTCCGTGCGAATTATTCGTTAAAAAGGGGCATTATCTCCGTCGATTGTCGGTCGCTCGATAAACCCTGGGATAATAACGAAGCAGCGTTAACGCACGAACGATGGAACGGGAAGGGAGCCGTGCAAAATGTACGGGAGCAGGTGACAGGAAAAATCAACGTGGCAAAAAGCAATTTAAAAAGACCTCCGAAGGGTATCGCCGATCGTCTTTCGAATAACGAGGAACAACGTGGATAGTCATTACGTTGTTAAGCCCGATGCACCGTCGAGTATTGCGATTTCCCTTTGCTCGTTTAAAAATACCATGGCAGTCGACGTCGTCGAACCCTTTAGCGATTTCGCAACGATAATACGCTTCCCGATAGGATTAAAGATCGACGAGTAACGAGGGAAGGATATTCGTTCTTGAAATGCTATTTCGTTCGTGTTTAACGGAAAATTGAAGATCTGAGTCGTTCCATCAGATTTATATTGGGAATGTAGGTGAAAAAATGTTTGAGAGGGATGCAAAATGTGATGGGATTTTGCAAAAATGATTGAGTTTGGATAATGTCACAGTGGTATGGCGATAGAGATATGAAAAATTAGGAGGGAGAATTTTTTAAATAGGAAATTGATAATTGATGGATTTGAAAAAAATTGATTTAGTTGAAATTCTTATTATGATAATTAAATTGCATGGTTTGATGTTAATTTGTGATTATTTTGGGTTTCTAGGTGTGTGAAACTATTTTGGGTACCTTGCACTTAATTTTATTCAATTAATAAATTGTGAGTCACGGAATAAAAAAAGTTAACATCCCACATTTTTATTAACACATTGAATGCCCCTCTTTTTTGCTAGTTTCATCATTTCCACTGAACCGAAATTGTTTCTATTAAAATCACATCTTTATAAAATAGAAATGTTAAAAATAAGAATTGTTATGTACTCAGTAATACTTCACTTTTCTAATAGCAATATTTTAAAATTGAATATATTAGCATATCCGTGAATATCGCAATTTAAAACTCATAAGAAATTTCATCGAATTCAACAGTGCCGGTCACCGGTGACCCCCATAGCCTTCAACGTGTTAAAAAATCCTTAAAACGTTAACTGTTAGACCGGTCGCCCATCTTAGACGATGTACTTCAAAGCTAAATTATATTTAAAAGAAACCAATATTCTAAAATTTTCCACAACATTTTGAAAATCCTTTTCTCCAAAATCCTAAAATTCCCAATTCATTCCAAATTCGTAATTGAAATATCGAAGCCCCAAAGGAAAGAATATCCCCGTGACATTAACTCGGCACCAATGCTCAAGCCACTGAAGCAACCTGTACTCGTTTACCTCCAGGACATTGATAATTATTAAAATAACAAGCAACCGTATTAAATATACAATTTTACACCTACGTGACAACGGCGCGTGTGCAACGGCAGGTGTCAGAAAGAAAGGAAATCGACGATCACGAGATCGGCGAAGACAGAACTCGAGGCGAGGCAACCTCCGTCGGCAAAACGTGAGCATTAGCCTGACGATTACGTATTTAAATGCGGTTCCGGTGATCAGCTGCTGCCCACTTTTCGACAATAATTCCCTTACTGGAGGCCCCGCCGGCGGTTCACGCGAATGCGATCCACCGACGAAAAGAACTCGGTACAATTATACGTCCGGAATTATTATGCCGTTGCAGGCGCCATCGTTCTGACAGTTGCTCGTGAAATCGCGAATTATGCAGCTTGTTTTTCGAAGGTCTTTAGTTCTTGGTTTTTGGAAATCGAGGAGCAGTGTCTTTCTTTTGGTTGTCATTTTGGATCGATGTTGTTATTGGAGACTGTTAGGTTGTATTGAAAGTTGTTGCGGTATGGAATACTGATTGATGTCAGATTTTTAATGGGAGGTTAATTATGGGGTTTAGATAGTAAGACAATGTCTTTCGTTTAGTTGTCGTTTTGGATTGATGTTGTTTTTGGTGACTGTTAGTTAGTATTGAAAGTTGTTGCGGTATGGAATACCGATTGATGTCAGATATTTGATGGAAGGTTAATTGCGGAGATTTGAAAAGTAAGACAATGTCTTTCGTTTGGTTGTCGTTTCGGATTGATGTTGTTTTTGGAGACTGTTAGGTTGTATTGAAGGTTGTTACATTATGGAATATCGATTGGTGTCAGATTTTTGATAGGAAATTAATTGTGGGGATTTGAAAAGGAAGACAACGTCTTTCTTTTGGTTGTCGTTTTGGATTGATGTTGTTATTGGGGACTGTTAGGTTGTATTGAAGGTTGTTGCTTTATGGAATACCGATTGATGTCAGATATTTGATGGGAGGTTAATTGTGGAGATTTAGACACAAAGACAATGTCTTTCGTTTGGTTATCGTTTTGGATTGATGTTGTTATTGGGGACTGTTAGGTTGTATTGAAGGTTGTTGCTTTATGGAATACCGATTGATGTCAGATATTTGATGGGAGGTTATTTGTGGAGATTTAGACACAAAGACAATGTCTTTCGTTTGGTTGTCGTTTTGGATTGATGTTGTTTTTGGGGACTGTTAGGTTGTATTGAAGGTTGTTGCTTTATGGAATACCGATTGATGTCAGATTTTTAATGGGAGGTTAATTATGGGGTTTAGATAGTAAGATAATGTCTTTCGTTTGGTTGTCGTTTTGGATTGATGTTGTTATTGGGGATTGTTAGGTTGTTGTGTTATGGGATGCTGTGGAAACTTAGAAAAGAAGGTGTTAGAAAAACGGCACAGTGAGAGTGGAATTTTTTCACTGTTGTAATTATACTATAAAACTTTTATTGTAGAAAGTGCAGATTGTATAGAAAGTTGCAGGTGCTATGGAATTCAAACAATTTTATATTTTGAGAGAAGTTTAATTCCCCAATCTAATCAATCTTTAATTAAATCTATCAATTTCAATATAATCCATAAGCACTTGATTACAAAGCAAATTTGCTACATTCAAACCTTCAATTACAATATTTAACAAACTTAAAGAACTTCCATCGAAACGCAACTGCCTGTTGCACTACCAATACCACAGATTCCAACACAGAATTAATATACTTTTCTAAATCCTCAACAAAAAAAAACTCGAGTCATCATCATCAACCAACCTGAATTTTCGCATCGAGCAACAATTGAACAATAACCTCGCGGAATAATTTCCCACGTGATCGTCGGAACTCCCACGATTTTTCCAACTTCCGTCGCAGCGCGTCAGAGGAGGACAAACCGATAACAAAATGAAAGAGAAGAAGCCACAGAAGCCAGGGCGGTAGCGTGTCCGAAGCGCGTTTAAATGTTGCTACCTTGAGACAGCCTGGAAGGACCCCTGGAACGAGCTAATTATGAAATTATGATAATTCCCGCGTGGTCGTCGTTCCACGTCGACGAACGCCGCGCTGCTCTCGCTGTTTCGCCCGTTCGTCGTCGATGTTACCTGCGCTCTTTGTTTTTCATTTTCACCGCTCCTCCTACTCTTCCTTTTCCTATTTTGCCTCTGGCAAACGGGAAGAGAGAAATCGCGAGTCGGTGGATTCGAGCTATTCGAAAGTTCGCTTCGTCGGCTTGCGATGGGAGGTTGCGAAATTTTCTTTGTTACGGTATCATTGGATTTTTTTTAATTGAAGGAGAGGCAGGTTTGTTGAGTTATTGGAAAGAAGAGGGTTGTTTCATTTCTTTTTTACGGTATGATTTGAGTTTTTTAATTTGAGAGGGGGTAGATTTGTTGAATTATTGAGAGGAAGAGGGTTGTTTCATTTTCTTGTTATGGTATGGTTAAAGTTTTTAAATTTGAGGGGAGCGGGGTAGGTTTGTTGAGTTATTGAAGACAAGAGAGTTGTTTAATTTGCTTCTTACGGTATGATTTGAGTTTTTAAATTTGAGAGGGGGTAGATTTGTTGAATTATTGAAAGGAAGAGGGTTGTTTCATTTTCGTGGTACGGTGTAATTTGAGTTTTTAAATTTGGGAGGAAGTAGATTTGCTGAGTTATTGGAAGAAGAGAGTTATTTCATTTCCTTGTTACATTATAATTTGAGTTTTTAAATTTGAGAGGGGGCAGATTTGTTGAGTTATTGGAAAGAAGAAGGTTTTTTCAATCTCTTTGTTACATTATGATTTGAGTTTTTAAATTTCAGAGTGGGCAGATTTGTTGAGTTATTGGAAACAAGAAGGTTCTTTCGTTCTCTTTGTTACATTACGATTTGAGTTTTTAAATTTGAGAGGGAGTAGAGTTGTTGAGTTATTGAAAAGAAGAGGGTTGTTTCATATCCTTGTTACGGTACGATTTGAATATTTAAATTTGAGAGGAGGTAGATTTGTTGAGTTATTGAAAAGAAGAGGGTTCTTTCATTTTCTTTGTTACATTATGATTTGAGTTTTTAAATTTGAGAGGAAGTAGATTTGTTGAGTTATTAGAAAGAACGAACTTTAAAAATTTTATATATAAAAGAATTTTATATTCTTTGTTACGGAAAAATCAGATTTCTGTAACTGGGAAAGGGAGTTTTGTTGAATTATTGGAAAGATAGGGGTTGAAGTTGAAAGACAGGTACCCAGGACAGTGGTTGTTCCATTTGTGAATTTTGCGAGCTTGTATTTCAAAGAGGAGCTTCACTTCGGAGCTGATAAACTTTTACACTCTTCCTTTAATTACTGAATACGTAAGAGCACACTTAAATACAAACTAAAGCAAGCAGAATGCGTTGCACACAATCAGCAAAAACTTCAAAATCAGATTACCGCAGTTCTCAGCCACAATTACAATTCCTACCGCCGAACCACCATCAAAAAACAAGCTCTAAATTCCACCCAAAAACCATAAACGGAACAGCGAGTAAAGCTTCCCCATACAATCATCCCAACGAATTAAAATTCATCGTTCAGGTGCGCAGAACTACCGGCTCGTCCCGGCATTTCTTTCGAATCCGCAGGACGATATCACGGTTATCTCATGAATGGTAATTGCCAAGAATCGCAAACCGCGCCGGCTTAAAGTGTATCTGATAACGGCCGCGAAAAGTCAGAAATCCGCGGTGCTTCGTTAGAGTTGCAGCATTGTTCTGTTGCATCGGGGAACGCAGCCGGTGCAGAAATGAGACGCGGATGCGTTCGCGTGACCGTCGGTCTCGGCTGGCTAGTTCCGCCGCGCCATCCTTGCCTCTTCAAAAACTTCTTCTTCCTCCTCCGCCTAGAACGCCATTACTGCACGTCCTTCGACTCGTTTATCCTGCCGTCACTTTGATTCGCCATTTTGCAACGGTCGTTTGCGATTCACGCCAGTTGGGATCGATGACTTTGATCTTTTTCCTTTTAGTTCAGCGATTTGTCAATTCATATTCTATTTCTTCGGCTGCAATTCCTAAGGTTATTTTGGCCGGAAACTAGAATTTTTCTTGGCTTCTGAACCACTCATGGTGCATATGAAATGTGGCATTATATTTGGCGGAATTAAAATGCCACAGTTTTTGCAAAATTAATATTTATAGATCAAAATAATTTCCATCGACATCGATACACTTCTGCCGAAGATCCACAAGGGCTTTTATACGATTTTTAATAAAACCTGAGTTTTTAGAAACAATTAAATTGGAGGCGACTTTTCTAAGGTCACCTTCATTATTGAATTATGATAATTTGTAACGAAGTGGTCTAAGCGTTTAAAAGTGTGATAATTCGTTCAAGGAAGATCGGGTGAATAAGGTGGGTACCGTAAAATTTCATATTTCAATTCACGAAATTTTGTTGAACTCACTTCTGACGGATATGGTCTTGCGTTGTCGTGCAATAAAATAGACCTCTGTCGATTAACACGTTGGACACCACCGATATTTCGCTAGTTTCATCATTTTTGCAAAAGTAAAACTTCTTCTATTAAAATCGCATCTTTACAAAGCAGATACCTTAGACACAAGTAGTTATATAGTCAGCAGGACTTTACCCTTTTAATACCAATATTTAAATATTCAATGCATTAGAAAATTCGGAAATATTACAATTCAAAAGTCATACGAAATTTCATTGAATTTAATAGCGCCGGTCACCGGTGACCCCCATGGCATTCAACGTGTTAATTGAAACCGAACGCAGTATTTTCAATTTTACAAGCATTTGTTCAATTTTTGACAGTATCTGTCAGTAGTAATGCTTTCATCGCCTTGAAAAAAAGGAAGTTCAGCTTTCCATTGTGTGCCATAATGCAATTATCTTTTTGAACCAACGTTGTACGATTTTTTTATTAACAATTGCCTCACATATGCTTTCTTTATGTTAAATTTAAATCCATATCGGATTACTACTCATATTTCACTAGTTTGCAACACGTTCCACAAAAAAGTATATTTTTTTATATAAATTAGGAGTCTTCCAAAAAGAAAATACACTCAATATTGAGCGAATAGACCAACTAACCTGTTTCAACTATAAAATTATTAATTTTACGGCTGCCTATTTACAAAATATGGCCACAATGTAGTGTATAGACCTAATCCGACATTTCATATGCAACCTAATATTATACACTAAATATCAATTAGCACAAATTTATCAGAGGTGACGGAAATTCGAAGTCGAGCCACTGAAAAGAAAGAAACACAGCGGGAGAGAAACAAAAAGAGAAATACACCGAAAGTATGAAGAGCGAAGACAGCCAACTACAAAAATAAAAGTTGATAAATATTTAACCCTTTGCGGATGGAGACTTTTTTGAGTGTTGAGAAATAATCATTTATTTGGCGATCAAAAACAATTTTTTTATCAGAAAGTTCGAGTGTTACTGTATTCGAATTATACATTAATATTTGCTGAACCATATTTCAACGGTCATATTTCAATTTTTCAATTCTAATCCTGTATACATACCTCGACAAACTATAATCAGATTTTTTCTCAGACCGCATATATGCGTCAGCAGTCCTCAAAGGGTTAAATAAATCAACGAAGAAAATTCCTCCACCATCACACTCCCAAGATTCAACCCTCCAGAAAGCCCACGAATCTACACCCTCTCTAACCAACCCTCAACCACACCAACCTTCAAGCTTCACCCGACGAAAATTCCCACCCCCGACTTCTCCGTTCTTCCTTAATCCTTGTAATTCCCGGTCGTAAAGTCGGCACCGTGCAAACCGGGAAAGATCGTCCAAGTTCATCGATCATCGCCGCTAGTCCGGCGAGCCGTCAGGGCGAAGGGTCGCTTGAAAAATGCCCTTTGCCCGGGTAATCGGGTAAGGTGAGCATGAGGTAACGTCGTCGTCGTCGTGGCCGTCATCGACGACATCAGGCAGGGCCTGGCTGGCCTACATCGTCCTGGTGGCTCGTGAACACGCGATCAGATAAACGTAGACGTGGCTCTCGTGCCGAAATAAACCGTCGCGCTTTACATAATGCGCGAAGGAGAAAAGAGAGGTTGACGATGGAAAAAGGGGGGTGGAGGTGGCGGAGGTAGAACCGGGGAAGGGGTTTACCCTGGTGCACGTCCGTTTCCGTGTGTTTGCAACGCCGATAAGTCATCCTCGTGGAGGAGGGAAATAAGAAGAGAGGAAAATAGAAAGCTCGAGGCATTCTTGCTGGTTTTGTTGCCCCCTCGTTAACCGCTATACCTAAACCATGGCGCACGATAACTCGCTGAGGACTGTTTCGACCTTTTCGTTGATACCGATCGCGTATGCCGGAGGAACTCGGGTAACGACGTGGAGAACTTCGGTGTGATGACACTTGTTTGATCGGGAGGTTGGGTTTTGAGGGGACGAGGATGCAGTCGATAAGCTTGAGAGGACGAAGAGGAAGGTTGCTCCCCGTAAGGGAAAAGATCTGTAAATTCGAAGTTTTTATTAACAGTAGATCTACGGGCGCTAAATCTGGTATATTTGAACATATTAACCCCTTGCCTTACGATTTCTATTTTGACTGTGCGTGCAATAATACAAAATTAATTCTTGAAATCAAAATTTCTATCTAATTTCTCATATTTCCTGCAATTGAAGGCAATATTAATATTCTAGAATCAATTTGATCGTTTCGTGACTGATTGATATTTTCATTTTAATAGTTTTTGAAAAACTTTAAAATTACCTATTTCATATACACCGCGACGAGTGTCGCACGTTATTGTAAGGCAAGGGGTTAAATAAGTACTTTGAAAAAAGATGGATCAAGCGGTAAAAAATACGATCAGTTAAGTAATTTGTGTGTTATAAGACACACGTGAAATATTTATAGTAATGCTTTTCTATCAATTTGAGACAAATTATTAAAAATGTAGGAACCCGTCAATTTGACGGCGGCCGTAGATCTAGTGTTAAATAGAGGAGAAAAATTTCCTTTATTTGCAACGCGCTCGAATATTGCAGAAAGTTGTTTGAGATAAAATTCAAAATACTGTAGGAACGGAATTTTTTACAATTATTAGTAAATAGTTTTAATTTTAGTATTACTGGCAAGGGAACATCCTGAAGGGTAAGTCACCGATTTTTATGCAATTTTAGTATGATATAGTTTTCGTGAAAATATCCGAACCGTATTTTTTGATCGGCAATCGATTAAAGGGGTGAAAACCGCCCTCAGACTTGCAAAACCTGTTTATCGAATATCTCTAAAACTATTAGAGATACGGAAATTTTGTAGAGAGTGAAAATTAGCGCCTCTTGATGGCGAATCCGATGATGTAAACATTTATTTAAAAACTCGAAGATAATTAACAGGACCTAAGGTGGTAACATCGGTATGACTGAGGAAACGGTGTTCTAAGTCGTACCACCTATTTTTTAAACCATATCTAGGAAGAAAACGAACATAAATGCCTCTAATTATTATTTCTTGTCGTACCACTTTGTTAACCCTTTGCAGACGGAGACATTTTTAATACTGCGAGATAATCATTTATTTCGCGATCCAAAACCATCTTTTTATCTGAAAGTTAGACTGTTAACACTAGGTTTACGGAAGCCGTCAAATTGACGGGTCCATACTTTTTTTTATAAGAATTTCTCAAATATATAGAAAAACAGTACAGTAGATATTTCACGTGTATTTTACAATACAAAAATTACTGAACGAATTATTAGCTTTGCAGATTGATACCTCTTTTTCCAAAGTCTTTATTTAATATATTACAGTGTGACCGATTTCAGTCCCGTAAATCTAGTGTTAATATACATGAATTTTAAATTACTATTTGTGTAATCATATTTCAACGGTTGTACTTCAATTTCCCAACACTAACCGTGTATACATGCGACAATAAACTATTATAATAATAATTATTATTATAATATATTTTAATATAATTAAATTTTTTCTCAGACCACATATATGCGTCCCTGTCCTCAAAGGGTCAATAACAGTAGCCAGCACTTTCAAGATCCTCAGAAACATTTAACAATTACTATATTAACATAACGAGAAAAAAGTAGCCGCTAAATATTTCTCTTACCACCTCAAAAACCAATATTTCACCGGAGCAATAACTACAAAATGACAACTCTAACCCTACCTATTATTCAAACCACCCTCCATAACATCCTACACCATGTACAATTAAAAAACACTAAACCCTGAAAATATTTCTTTAAAATTGCACGTTCCACTTGAAGTAAGTCATTCCACCAAACACTTCCGTCACGTTTGCCTTCGGAAAGGGAAGAAAAGGGGCGGTTAGAAAAAAGAAGGGAATTAGCGAGTGCTGGAGAAGATGCCTCAATAAACCGAGCCGCAGTTGCGGTTGGCAGAACTAACAAACGCATTTACAGGACGCGCTTTGTGTATCCGCTTGCCCGCAAAATCGTTCGGGCTGCCTATCATTTCCATATTATTACGGTTCTTCACCTGTTCTCGGCTGCCCGGAGGCCCTCCTCGCGCAGACAATAGTGTTACTTCCAACTGGACGCTTGCAGCCGGTTTTCAACGCGCGACGTTCGGCTTTTAGCTCGATTGCCGGGATACATTATCTTGCGATAATTACGTTTTCCAGGATAAAGTGCTGAGATATCGTTTTTGCTTTAGTATCTCATACAATACGGCTTCGATGGGTTGTTATATTTTTTCGTTATTTTTCAATCTGTCGCGGATCTTAATTATTGGATGTTGCTTCAATTTTTGTGGGATTGTTACATCTTCTGTGGAGCTTTATGATTTTGTGCTACCTTTTTGAATATATATTAACACTATTCCTACCACGACCGGTCAAATGACCGTTTTTAAAATTTCGATTAGAATTTCCTATATACAACGTAACTGAATCGCCTGTAAACTTCACGACTTTTCCTCAAATATACGTATAATACGTTCACATTATAATAAATTTTTCTATATTCACTTCTTTTTTTACTGTTCATTTTCTGGGAAAAATTTATCATTTGATAAATTCACCGGTTGCGGTAGGAAAAGGTATACGTGAAGTGTCGGTAGGAATAGTGTTAAGAAATATATTGTGGAAGACCTGTATCGAAGTTGATTTTTGAAGTTAATGGTAATGAGAGCTTGTGGTTTGTGATGAGACTGGTTTTAAATTATTGATAGTTCGATGGTTTGAAGGAGACAAATTTTTGGAACTAAATTTCGAAGCAGTTGTGAAGGTCAATTGCAGGAGAAATGATTATAGAAAGTAAAATTTAAAAATACAATAAATGGAAGGAGAGAATCAATCTTTAACCGCATCCAATAGAAGTTCGTCTCCTTCTGTTGAATTGTTCTCTCCTAAATTAAAACACCTACTCCTTAAACTACAAATAATCCCGCCAACTCCGTAACAATTATTTAACACGTTAAGCATGGGTGTAAAACAGATTTTTTTTCACTAACAACTGCGAACTATTTTGGTAGTGTTTCATCTGCAAAAAATTTATAACAAATATTTTACGTAGTTTCAAACATTTAAATCCAGTTTTATGAATTTTTATTTAGTTAAATTATGGGGCACCATGTTTATACCTCACCGTCTTTAAGTAAGACAGCCAGTGAGACATCATTAAAAATGTTTTAATAGCCAAAAAATTGTAAATTTTCCCTACGAGATATGTACATCATAGCCTCGCAGATTCAAAATCCTCAAACAATAGGCAAAATGACTACAGCCATTGATGCAATCTCTAATTTCATCCTCCTTCCATTCAATTGTTTCCCCTTAAATTAGAATAATTCTCACATAAATTAAGATTAACAATCCTCACTATGAAAAGTTTACAACAAAGTACGACCCCGTCAATTTAGCCATTTCTGTAGAATCTTTTTGACAATTTTGCCGTAATGTTCAACCTTTAAAAAAATACAAAAAAAATTCCCATCGATCTAAGAATTCCCCATGTGTTTTTCCACCTCGCAAAAAGTTAACCCAGAACAATCTCACGTCTCTGCAAATCGGAGCTCGCGGACACGACAGATACATATTATTCGCGCAACCTTTCATTACACGTTTTTCCATTCCGCTCCGCGCGTATTATTGGCACGTGTTTCCATTAGTTTTATCGCGCTTCCCTATCTGTCGTATAGGTACGCTCCGTTTTTTTTTTTATTCCACGTGCATGTAAACACACACAAGCAGAAATTCCTGGCCACGTCATGCGACGCACACAAGGAGAAGATCGTCGATTGTTGCTGTCGCGTTTTATATAAATGCTTAATAGGGTGAATAGGAAATAGCCTGGCTGAAAGAGCCTGAGAAGTATGACGGCTCTTTATGACTGTATGGGGTTTGCGCAAACGGTGCGACGAAGTTTTTTAATGTTTGGGAGCGAAGGTTTTGGGGTGGATTAAAAATTTAGAGGGTTGTTAATGATTTTAGGGGGTTGGTTTTATAATTTGGGCTGTTTAATGCTAAAAGTACCGGCAATGTGGTTATTGTATTTAAATATATTGGAGAAATAGTTTGAAAGAGAAATTAAGAGGTGAAGAAGACGATGAATTAAGTAATTTAGGTTTTATAAGATGGCAGTGGAGTATTTACTACAAGACTGTTCGGTTAATTTTTTAAAAAAATTCGGAACAAGCTATTTTTCCCGACTTAGTATTTTAGTGTTATGCGCAAACGGTTCGAAGATGTTTTTAAATCTTTGGGAGCGAAAGTTTTAGGGTGGATTAAAAAATTCAGGGATTGTTAATGATTTTAGAGGGTTAGTTTTATAATTTGGGCTGTTTAATGCTAAAAGTACCGGCAATGTGGTTATTGTATTTAAATATATTGGAGAAATAGTTTGAAAGAGAAATTAAGAGGTGAAGAAGACGATGAATTAAGTAATTTAGGTTTTATAAGATGGCAGTGGAATATTTGCTGCGTGACTGTTCTATTAATTAGGGAAATTTAAAAAAAATGGAAACAAGCCATTTTTTCCGACTTAGACGAAGTTTTTAAATGTTTGATAGCGAAGGTTTTCAAGTGGATTAAAAATTCAGGGGTGGTTAATAATTTCAGATCATTACTTTGCATAATTTGACTTGTTTAACGATAGAACTAGCGGCGTTATACTTATTATATTTAAATATATTAAAAAAATTATATTTAAACACACTGAATCAATAGCCGTCAATATTAATCTTCACAAGACAAAGTAGATAAAGGAATATTTAGAAACACTTCCACCTAAATGATTCATATCACTAATTTATAAATAACGCCGGCAAAAAATCCCGATAGCATCGCGAAAAGAGGTATAAAAACCTTCTTAACAGTGAGCTAAAAGTATCGATGAGGTCCCTCGACATTTTGGAGTGTTACCCAACGTGCATTAAGAATCATAATTCCTAATTAAAATCACTTTCTCCACTCAAGGGTCCGAAGTGGCCTCTCAGGGTGCGCGAAGGGGATCGATAAGGACGTCATAAAAATGCAAATAAATTTGACACACCGCCGGCAATCGGGACTGACAATCGAGACGTCCCATTTCTGTCATTGTCCACGAATAACGGGGCGACTTTTTGCTCGCGTCGATAAGTTTCCTATCGAGAAATCCCTGAAGCCCTCTCTCCCTCCTTTCCCGTATGTCTCTCACTCGGTGGCTGAATCTTTCTTTCTCGCTTTCTCCCTCTCTCTGAATCTCTCTCTTTCTGAATCTACCTCTCTCTCTCTCTCTCTCTCTGAATCTCTCACCCTCTCAATCCCTCTTTCTCTCTCTCTGAATCACTCTTTCTCTCTGAATCTCTCTCTCTCTGAATCACTCTCTCTTTGAATCTCTCTTTCTCTCTGAATCTCTTTCTCTTTCTGAATCTACCTCTCTCTCTGAATCTCTCTCACTCCTTCTGAATCACTCTCTCTTTGAATCTCTCTTTTTCTCTGAATCTCTCTTTCTCTCTGAATCTCTCTTTCTCTCTGAATCTCTCTTTCTCTCTTTCTCTCTGTCTCTGAGTCCCTCTCTCTTTCTCTGTGGCTGAATATTTCTTCTTCTCTCTCCCTCTGTCAATCTCTCTCTCTCTCTCTCTCTCTCTCTCTCTCTCTCTCTTTCTCTCTGAATCTCTCTCCTTCCCTTTTTGTGTAGCACAGCATAAAAGAGCAGTGGTGTCATCGCACTTCGGATAGAAAGAGGAAGAGGCTCAAAAAGAGACAAAGAAGACGACAGGTAGATAGAGAGAAAGAGAGACTGGAGAACGGTGAGCTTATTTAAATAATAACGTCGGTGGCTGCGACTTTTAAGAGCTCCCTGTCCCATTCCGCCTTACATGGCACGACAAGATTAGATAAAAAGCCCCCGAGAGGGGCCTCACCTGAGGCCCTCGCTTATATCACTTCGAAAAGGCACTTTATTCCTTATTCAAATTAGTTTGAGCTACTTTGAATACAACCGGGCCGCACGCGCTTAAATATCGAGCCGCGATATTACAATACAAAAGGATTTCGAGAAACCGGGGGGAATAAGAGCAGACGTTTCCGCAGGAAATCTTTGCCTGCCCCTTCGAACCTTTTGACGTACAAATTTTTAACTGTTCGCGATTAGCTACGGTCACTTTTGTACGTACTTGCACCGCTAAGTACCTTGCACGCGAAACTTTAAGTTTCAAATGTCCATGCCGATGGCGAGCGTTGCAATTTCTGTGCCCCAATCTCTGTTCTGCTCCAAACAGGCGAAATTTTCTTATTCATTGCGATTATTCCTTATACTACTTTCATTTTGATACTTTAACGGTGCAGTTTCAAATTAAAATTTATACATCTCAATTCTATTTCGTTCCGACAGCTTAAAATATGCTCAGCTCAAAATTTCAACGGCAACCGCAAAAATTTCGCTGTGAACTGCTCAATTTCTATTCCGTTTCAAACTGTTAAATAAGATCCATAATTACCCGGCACACTTCACGCAGAATTCCAGTCCTGAAATCTCCACGCTATTAAAATTTCAATTCCGTTTCAAACTGTTAAATAAGTTTCACATTTACCCGATACGCTTCATACAGAATTCCAGTCCTGAAATCTCCACGCTATTAAAATTTCAATACACTCAACTTCCCTTATTCATGATATCCATTTCGCATGCCTCTCCAACCTCAAAATCTCCAGACCAATAGTCAAAATTTCAAATTGCATCTCGAGACCACCGCAATTCTCTCAATTCCCAAACATCTTCCATTTCCCCGGCCAACAATCCCGACACCGCAAGGCCCAACGAACCGCGACGTTTCCTGGATTCACGATCGTCCCGGAATACCGTCGCCACGGCTCGCCCTCTGCAAAAGGAACACGAAGCACCGCGGTAGCAGTCTCTTAGGTAGATTCGCGTTAGCGTGCCGACATGTTGAACTCGGTAGCATCGAGTAGACAGGCCCCGCTGGTAAGTGACGTTTCTCAGAAGCTTACGAACGTCGTGGCGGACATCGCCGGTCCCGTCAGCCGTCGGTGGAACGAAGAACGGAGGAGAGGTAACCCGCTGGAGTGAGCGAGGCGGACAATCGTTCTCGAAAATCTCTCACGGTGCCTCCGCCGGTGCTCCCCCCATCATTATTCCCGCATCACCCACGCCCGTCGGGCATTCTCCGGACTCTGCTCGCCGGTTACATCGGCAGAGGACGTTCTTCCTCCTCTCCGGGGCCTTAAGGGCCCGAAAGCTCCGCGAATTATCAGTCGCGTGTGATCGCCGGCCGAGCGAGTCGGCCCCCGACAAAGACCCCGGCCATCCATAATTCAAGCAATCCGGTCATTGTGTGTCCCCGGCGCAAGCCGAGGCGCCGATTGGCTCTTTAACCAAGCACCAAAGCAGCCTTCCTTGCGCCGCGCCTGCCAACACCTGCGTACGGGCCGTTTCTTACTTCTTACATGTTCATCGTCAACGCGGGGAGGACACCCTTGAGGAGGTAGTAGAAGCTGGGGAGAGAAGCTTAAGGCGGGAGGGAAGGCTAGGTTTTGATGGGTCGATGTTTGGGCCTTGGGCCTGACGGGGTGGTGGTGGAGAAGTTTAAGAGGAGACGAGTATCGTGGGACTGTAAATATTGCGTAGGGGGAAAAGTAGGTTTAGGAAATTCATGTCGGTTTGTGGGACCTACAGTGATGCTGAAGCGTAGGGTGGGTTTATGGAATTATATTTGGGACTTGCGGGATGATGGACGAGAAGTTTGAGGAGTATGAAATACTGGAGAACTCTGAATATTGTGTAGTAGGAGGAAAAGGTTGTTTGGGAGATTCATATCTGACTGTGGGACCTACAGTGAGGCTAAAAGGTGAGAAGAAGGGGTAGTTTTGGGGTTTTCATGTCTGGGACTTGAGCCGGCGGATGATGGAAAAGAAGTTTGAACGGGAGAGAGGGCTGCAGTATAGTTAATGCTGTCTCATGTCAGGAAGGGGCAGTTTTTGCGTACTGATATTTGGGCCTTAGGCCCGACGGATGCCTGAGATGTAGCTCGAGGGGTAGACCGTGTTACAGTATAGTAAATTCAGTATAATTTGAGAAAAATAAAGTTTTGGGTCCACAGGATGATGCTGAAGAATCTTAAGGGTTAAAAATTGTTGCAGTTTAAAAAATCCTGTATAATCTAAAGAAGACGAAGTTTTGCGGCACTGGGATTTCGAACTTGGGGCCTGGGGATGTCGCAGAAGAAGCCAGAGGGGTAGATTCTGTTACAGTATGGTTAATGCTGTCTAATGTCAGGAAGGGGCAGTTTTTGCGTACTGATATTTGGGCCTTGGGCCCGACGGATGCCCGAGATGCAGCTTGAGGGGTAGAAAGTGTCGTAGTTTAGTAAATACAGTATAATCTAAAGAAGACGAAGTTTTGCGGCACAGGGATTTGGGACTTGGGGCCCGAGGATGTCGCAGAAGAAGCGAGAGGGGTAGAAAGGTTGCAGTATAGTGAATGCTGTACAATATGCGGAAGGGGCAGTTTTACGTCGCCGATACTTGGGACTTGTGCCCGGGGCCCGAAAAAGTTTGAAGATCGAGTGACACGTTACAGCAGACCTTCCAATAGCCAACGAATGGTTGGTTTTCAAAAATTAACCCTTTGAACTCCCAGTAATTTGAACTATGAGCTACTCCAGGACTATTTACACGGTGCGAGTGCACATCTGTGGAAAATTGAAAATCTTGCTCTGTCATTAAAAAAGAAACATATACAATTTCAAATTATGTTTCACAATATAAAAAAATATAAAAATACGCAGGTTTCACCTGACAACGGAGTTATCAGCTTCTACTATAATGTCGCCGCTGCAGCGACAACGGATTGCAAAGGGTTCATTCTTCCCCACCAAATGACAACGAAGAAGGTGTTACACAGATTTTAAAAAAATGTTTCAATTTCTATCATATATGATCATACCTATAAATTCATCTACCCGCTTCAAGACTTTACTTTGGCTCACCAACAACTATCTTAGAAAGTGAACAAATGATAAACCAACCCATAGAGTGGCATGGCGTAATTGTAAGTTCCAAGTACTACGTTTCTCGTTACTGGCCACTCCGCAGGCTGCTGAGACTCAACTGGCTGCCTGCGACGAGACGTCGTAGATATTTGTCTTCGACAAATGATAAATGACAGCCCGAGGCAGTCTCATGGCGCGTGGAGGCTGCGATACGTTGGAAACACCGTAGCCCAATTGTTGACCATCGGTATCTGGCCTGTATCCTGCCTGTCGATCGACAGTAATGGGAGGAAATCATTGAAAATGTATCCCTCTTGTCGTCTGACTTTTCTAACGTCTATCCCCATGGATCTTAATAGAACTGTCTAACGCTAAGACGATTGGATGCAGTTGAGGCTATGACTCGTGTGCATTTATCGTCGACTGAGCTGCTCGAATGTTTTGCAAGATGATCGAAGACTTTTGTCAGAACCAATGTGCTGCTTGTCTTTGAAGAAGTTCTGGAGGATCTTAGGATTCTGTTTGTGATATGTTAATACTCCTTGGGTGATGGGTCTATTTGACGGAGTACACGAAGCCTGTATTAAATCCTCTTGAGTCTCTTCCTGCATAATTTACTTTTCCATTTTTCCTACATGCACTTTTGCAGTGTTATTTACAGAATTTTTAGAAATTCTGACAAATTCGTGTGACGTATTATATTTTGTATGTTGAGTTTCAACATTTTAAGTTCAAATTTTATTTCGTCATATCGGAAACTATAATAGTTGACCTCTTGACCTCCAATAACGAGCTGCACTCGTGATGCGATGAATGGGAAATTTTTAAATTTTGCAAAAGCTGTAAAATTGAAAATATCGATGAGGCGCGGCAGGGTAAAAGTATTTCTATAGGATTAACAATAAAATTACCGGCGTTAAATCTATCATATTTGAATATATTAAATAAGTATTTTGAAAAAGGAGGAACCACGTGGCGGAAAATGTCATCGATTCGGTGATCTATGTTTTTCGAGATGGACGTAGAATATATATTTTATGACACTCCTATAAACTTGGAGAATTTTTGAAAGAATTGTGTAGCAGTCATTTTCACTGGTTTGGCAGTTCTAGTGTTAATGTTACACTAAATTGTACAATACACAAAGAATCACCGATCAATTCTTATTTTTCCAATTTAATTCCGATTTATTGCGGGGGCAGTCACGAAAATAATCTAGTTAATAATAAATAATTTTGTTATAACTTTATCATCTTCTTTTCCAGCAAAATCGAATTGTAATTCATACTCCTGCCATTATTTTTTAATTTTTATCCATCTGTATTCTCTCTTATATTAAAATTATGTCCGGTGAAAGAAGTTACAGCAAATTGGTACCCAGATATTTAGCTATTGTATAGTACAGACAATTAACTCCTAAACCAGAAGGAATAAAAAAGAAAGTAATTCACATACTTCGAATAAAAAATATCCCGTAATTCCTGCACCACGAGTAAAACACTTCATAGGGTCAAAGGTTGCACTCCAACCACCCTGCACATTGACCTAATCCACAAACAACTCGTAAAATCTGGCAAAGGTCGTTCTCCAATATCGCAAGAAAAATTTTCCACGGGCTTTGCGAGGCAATCGTTTATCTTCTCTCTCGTTTCACGCTTTCGAGGGCCCGCGCTCACCGGCGGAGCGAGAAAGCGGCCGTACCGATTGAAATAAAGCAATTAGAAAATTACCATACGTAATACCGGCTGTTTCCGAAAGCAGTAAGAAGGTGCACGCACCTTCGAAGGCGAATGCTATCTGATAGGAACGTTTCCTCGCGTTTAAGCCGAGGCATGCAATGCTCTCGTGTGTGCATTCCTCCTATGTGGCAACGCGTCCACCATGGGGCCGAATCTCATTAAGGATACCGCTGTTCGATCGTCGCAGCGAGTTTCACCCCTTGCCCGGGCAATCTTGAGTTCAAAGGCCCTTCTGCGAGATTCACTCACTTCCGGTGCTTTTCCTGCCGATGGATCGACACGAGCGTCCTATTACACGAACCTTCTTTTCGCTACTCCGCTGCATTATCTTTCTTACCTACCCACTTCTGCCACCATTTCGGTTTATGCATCGCGCGTGAACAGAGCATTTTTAGTGAAATAATATTGTTACGGGTCGACCGCGCACGCAAAGTCCTTTTGGACATAGTAAAATGATTAATACACTTTCACAGAAAAATTACAACGTTTTATTTCGAACTCGCGTCCGTCAGCGAGGAGCTCTGACCGTAGAATCACTTCTTTCAATATAATTGTAATATAATAAATACACTGCGGATGTTTAAGTAAATTTCAAGTTTGATAAACGCAGAATAAAAAAGAGTCCAAGTAGAGGACACTTTCAGTCGCTGAATCTTACAGCGAATGCCGTATCTCGGATATTTTAGATATCTTTTTTTATATTACTTACTTTTTGTGCATTTTAGCATCGTTAAATTTGCCATAAATGCATAAACATCCGCAGTCTAATAATAAATATATAATTCAATATATTCAATATATTTCAATATAATTTTATAAAATTCACTTTTTGAAGAAATGTTTCCAATGAGTTTTTAATAATAAATCCTTCATTTAAATTGATTTGGAACTAATTTCATTGCAAATAACTTTTCTTGTATGAGTCAAATTGGCTCACTTCAGTGAAAATAGGTATATAATCAACGTCCGTAACTCTAGTGTGAAAAAGAAGACACGCTCAACATCGTGCCAGTAGAGGTCATTGAAGGTCATCCCTCCAATTGTAAGACGCATCTTTGGAAGCTCGTTACGGATTTCACAGTGTAATCCATATCGAACGGTCCGCTAAACGGTCTCCCTGAAATCGGCGTGTCTGACATTTAGCGCTCGTGTCACCGTACATCTTTGCATGGATCTCGCGAAACCGGGAGGCGATTACCATCGCAGCCTGACACGTTAATGCGTACTGTCCCGTTTACGTGAAAGACAACGTGACACCGGGAAAACTGTTTGCCACGGCCAACTCTTATCCTCCTCCGATCGTCCTACGTAGATGCAATTATTGCGACGGCGATATTCCCATCGCGAAGATAGAGACGGATAAATGCGACGCGGCCGCATTAACGGATAGCCGCGGAATTGCGGGGAGCCAATGGGGACGTTTGAAGAGGAAATAATTCTTTGTGGTAATTAATATTATGCAGGACAAATGAGCTTCGTTCACGAGAATACCGTTCGCTGTTGGTATAGCGACTTTTTATGGGGAACGATGGGGGGTGTTGGGTTAAAATGGAGAAGAGGAATGGGGTAGGGGTAGTTGCGATTATTTTGGTATTATTTATTTGATTAGTGGAGTTGGGTCTGGCGAGATATGAGTTTATTTTGTGAGTGGTATAAGTTAGTTTCTTTTTAAATTGGAGATGTTTGGGTTTAGAAATATTGGCGCCAATTTTTGAAACGATTTGGTTGTGCTTGTTAACTTGGATAGTTATATTTTTCTTGGTTTAAGTGATTTGGTATAACCATTGATCTATTTTATCAAAATAAATGGATGCCGTGGAAGTGTAATTGATGTTATTTAGCTCGATTTTTGTGATTTTCTGGAAGAGTGATGATTAAAGAAAAATTTCTGATTACTATTAACGAGGTATTTGAAATGGGCCCCACTGATTGCGAGCCCAAACCTTCTACTTGTAAGTTAATATAGCCCTCATTAGTTACTGTGGTAATTGCACTTAGGACCCATTGTTTTAGGTTGGTTCTGAATTACTTAAGTTATCATATATTAAATGATAATTTAAAACAAATTTCCAATTAGTGCCGACGGGGGATTTGAACTCGGGCCCGCTAATTGCGAGTTCGAACCTTCTACTTGTGAGTTACCATAACCTCCCTTGACTACTATAGTAATTGCATCTAGGAGTTACTGTTTTATGAGGTTCCCGAATCACTGAAGTTATAATAAATGATAATTAAAGAAAGATTTCTGATTGCTGTCGAGGAGGGATTTAAAATGGGCTCCACAGATTGCGAGCCCAAACCTTCTACTTGTAAGTTAATATAGCCCTCATTAATTACTGTGGTAATTGCACTTAGGACCCATTGTTTTAGGTAGATTCCGAGTTACTTAAGTTATCATATATTAAATGATAATTTAAAACAAATTTCCAATTAGCGCCGACGGGGTATTTGCACTCGGGCCTACTAATTGCGAGTTCGAACCTTCTACTTGTGAGTTACCATAACCTCTCCATTGTACCTAGGACCAACTGTTTTATGAGGTTCCCAATCACTGAAGATATAATATATTAAATGATAATTAAAGAAAAATTCCCAATTAGTGCCGACGGGGGATTTGAACTCGGGCCTACTAATTGCGAGTTCGAACCTTCTACTTGTGAGTTACCATAACCTCTCCATTGTGCCTAGGACCAACTGTTTTATGAGGTTCCCAATCATTGAAGTTATAATATATTAAATGATAATTAAAGAAAAATTCCCAATTAGTGCCGACGGGGTATTTGATCTCAGGCCCACTAATTGCGAGTTCGAACCTTCTACTTGTAAGTTACCATAACCTCCCTTGACTACTATACTCCTTGTGCCTAGGACCAATTGTTTTATGAGGTTCTCGAATCACTGAAGTTATGATACATTAAGTGACAATTAAAAATAATTTCTCATTAGTGTCGACGGTGCACCATAGCCCCACCTCCACATTTAACAACAAGAATATAAGAAAACTAACCCACAAGCAACCTCCGGCACCACTGCCCATTCACGAAAGGCGCATCGCGAAACCCGTCGCTATTTCTTCACTCCGCCATTCACTAATTTAGCAACGCCGTCGAATCGAGGCTTACGCAATTACGGCAATTAATAACTGCGTGTCCGTTCTGTGGAAATCGCTCGGGGAAACGACGCACACCGTCCTCGGCGACGGGAGAAGAATTCACGGCGTTAATTTTCAATTTCTAATTCGTACGTTTACGCGAAGGCTCCTTTTCATAATTGCCGCTCTATGATCCGGGCCTGATGGTAATTTATGTTAATGCACGACCGGTAATTACCTGTGTAATCAATTCCACGAGAAGAGCTGCGCATTTTCCTCCATTATTTCCTTTCCCCTTGCACGAGTACCGGCGATTTCGTGGATTTCGAGACGCCATTGTTTTTCTTGGCCAATCCCACGTTTAAGAGTCGTAGCCGAGCGAACTAAGGCTAATTTATGGACGGGATAATACGAAAATTACGTTTACGCGATGAGAAATGCGTTAATCAACGCGAAAGGTTATGGCGAGGCGCGAGTTCGCGCCGGCGGGATTTTTGAATTGGATTATCGAACGAAGGCGAGAGGAGGTTAATTACAAAGAAATAATACGCTGCAGGGCTAATAAATTGAGGCTGGAAAATGAACGAGGGTTAAAAAGTGCTCGTAATAACTTCTTGCTGATATTTGAAATAACGAAGAAGGAGGAGAATCGGAAATTCCAGAGTGATTGGACAATTGCGAAGATACAGTGCGAAACTCTTTGCATTCCGCGGAAGATTAATGTGCGAAACTGCTGGTTGAATGTGCAGAATCGTGCCGCTTATTCTCGGCAACTTTGAGCATCATAATTTTCAAATTTGAATCAAATTCTGAGCACCAAACAAAATTGTAAACCGGGACCCACAAAATACTAGAAACTCCTCAAAATTAAACATCTGTATCTGAAATATCTGTAACTTTAAATAACCCAGCGATCCCTCATCATTCAACAATCTCAAACAGAAGTTAAAAATGCAGAAATTAAAAATGCATTTTTAATTTTTAAGAAATTAAAAATGCACTTTCACCTCACAAAAACCATCCATCGAATTCCGTTCTCTTAACGCTAAACCCACCAACGTTATATTTACCAAAATTTAGATATACTGAACAAGTGCTTTGAAAAAAGAGAGGTCAAGAGTTGAAAGAGATGATTAATTAATTAATTTACGTTTCATAAGATAGAAGTGGAATATTTACTATGTCTCCTGTTGAATTATTCTTAACAAAGTAATATTACATATTACCAATGAGTTCAAAAACGACTCTACGTTCTAGGAATTCCTATTCCAAACAGGAGACTCTCTCCGCAGTATAGGTGAGAGTAACATAGACAGTTTATATTACTGAGTGGGCCCGAGCTCGTCTTTTGGGCATCCACAGTCAGTTCCTTCTAAACTCCAGCAATATAAAGATGGTTCTGTCATAGCCTCATAATAAAAGTAATATTAATATAAAGTATATTAATTTTTTTAAACACCCATTTCCAATATCTCCCTTATCAATTTGGGTAATTTTTAGAAATAATTGGGAACCTGTCATATGATCGACTTGGTAGGTTTAGTATTAAATCCGCAGTACTCCATTTCAACAACATCCACCCACAATTCCGTCCACGATTTCCCCGTGGCAGGAAAGTCGAGCAATCGTCACGTAAACGTGCCAAGGAGGAGAAAAGACAACGAAAGAAAGCGCCAGGAAGGAGTACAGGTCTACAATACTGTGAGAAAAAAGCTCTGGAAGAGGAGGAGGCAAAGTGATTTGCCAATCACAGGCCGCGAAGCGCGAAACGCCTGGCATACCGGGACGACAAATGCGCCTCCGGGGCGCAAGACAAAAGGTGCTAACTTAAGGAGGCACCGAGTCAAGTCGGTTCCCCGCGAGAGCTCCGATCCGCCTTCACCTCCTGCCTCTACCATCGTATATTTTCTCGGTTGCAGCTCGTTGCTGCACCGCCGGTGCACCGGGACCGCCTGGCATTCGCGGAATGAAGGCGTCCGGGGGCTTAAATCCTCTTCGTTCGGAATAAAAAGCACGGCTGAGGGACACGCTCCTAACTCACTCCGACGACTCGTAAGTCCTTCGGCCTCCTCCACCTCCTCCTCATCCTCCTCCCTCTCCTCCACCACTTCTTCCGCCGACGCTTCAGTCGTTCATGGAGTGCGAAAATAATCGTCAGCTTTGTTTCGCGCCGCCTACACGTGCGTGGACGTGCACCACGCGCTATCTGCCATTAACTTCTTGCTGCTTTTGCCGACCGAGCGAGAAATTATGTTGTAAAAGTGTTAAGACGAGGCACGGATGCTTTGGGAAGGGTGGAGGGAGGCTTTCGTGGAGAATGTAAAAGGTTTCGAGCAGCCTAGAATCCGATAACGATGAATATTAATAGCTTTGATATTTCACTGTTTGCACTACTGGCAAAGTGCAGCAGGCCAAGTAGATCAGTCGTGACCGATGTCTACGGTATCTGGGAATTCTATGAAAATTTCAACGAATTTTACAAAACAGGTAATCTAATCTTAACACTAGATTTACGGACCGAGCAAATTTAATTAATTAAAAATTTGATTACTATACATATACACCCAATTCTGTTTTTACACGGTCTTTTTTCACACGGTTTTGATTTAACACTGTCTAAAAAAAATTGATTCCGTTTTTACACGATTTCATTCGATTTGGCACGATTAAAAAATCTAAAATATTCTTAAAATAAGATTTTTAATAAATTTATTTTAACTGTTTTATACAGGGTTGAAGGATATGGAACTAATCCCCTCTTTTCTATGTATGTACTTCATGTCTTTTTTTACACGGTTTTGTCTGGAACGTATCTATCGTGTAAAAACAGAATTAGGTGTATATATATTATAGTGCCCCGTTTCAAAAAAGAAAAAAAAAAAAGATTGTATTAGATGAAGCGATTTCGTAGGCACGGGCCTGAATGGCCTGTACCCACGTGTCGTCTGCCTAGCGACAAACGCTGATGCGTAGCTTTTTTACGCAGTCTGATTCGATCATCTTAGTGAGACGGATGTCGTGCCGTTATTACTCTTATTACCGTTATTATTATTATTATTAATATTATTACTATTACTCATATTACTACATATCATTATCAGCAAATATATATACTCTAGTTTTGTTTAATTTGTACTGTGTGTGTGTTTCCTTTTATTTAATACCTTACTACATATTTTAATAACCCTTACTACAATATATAAATGTGTCTTGTATGAGTCAAATCAACCGGTAAAAAAGTAAGCAACCGCAAGATCCCTCTTCCAAATCCTCAGCGTCCGACATTCCTTCTTTCCCCCATCGAAAGCCGCTTCTGAGGCAATCCGCGAGCGTAAAAATCAAGATCCGGCCGATTAATTGCCCAACCAGTGATTAAGACGGTGCAAATACCCCGATACTTTCCGTTCGATCGTACCAAGCCTTTTTTTTCCACGTAGAATGCACCACGAACGTTCTCCATTGCACACCAGGAGCACGTTGCAAGTCCCGATTAGAATCTACCTCCTCGGAACGAATTATTAAGCGGATAATAAAACACCGAAAACCTGCTCCGTTGCAATTTCCTCGTCAACTATCAATCGTCTCTTGTTTTCGAGGAAAGGGAGAAAAACCGTGGCGAGAAGTGAAATCAGAGAGTTCGAACGGGAGCTTTGAAAGGGTATTCTATGTTCGTTTAATTGGCGATAATAAGGGTGTGCATGGACTTCGAACGCGTGAAATAAATTGCCGAGGAAAACGGAACGGCCGGTGGTGCACCTGAAATCTGGCAAACCGTAAAATTCCACGGTGTCCGTGCGGGCCTATCTTGATTTTACACCCTGCGTTTATGATTTTCTCTAAGATACAACACATAGAGTTAATAGCTGGCTTCGCGTAACACAATACCACGCCCGGGGCAGACTTCTTACGTGCACACGGAGAGCTGCTTGCGAGCGTGCACTTTTTCAGAGAGCTTCGATGATTTTTTTCAAGCCTTTTCACCGCTGATCGACGGTGTCTTTGATGTTTCGTAGGATTCTGATTGTAATTGATTATGCGGGAGGGTAGTTGAATTTAATCCGATGAAACTAGAAGACATTAAGTTGCAATATTTACGAATTTTCTGATACATTCGATATCTCGATATTGGCATTACAAAGGTGCAGTCCGTGAAGATGGGATTTTAACGCGTTGAGTGACAGGGGGGTCAACGGTGACCGGCGTTATTGGATTCAATGAAAATATGATTTTTAACACTAGAACTACCGGCGTTAAATCAATCATATTTCAAAATATTAAATATGTACTTTGAAAAAGGAGGGACAAAGAGGCGGAAAATATAATCGATTCGGTGATTTATGTTTTTTAAGATGGACATAGAATATTTGTTCCAAGACTCTTCTATAAACTTCTATAAACTTCTATAAACATGATTTTTAACCCTTTGACGTACAATAACGAGTGGCAATTGTGATGCGGTAAATTCGATGGAAATATTCAAGTTGCGAAGCCTATGAAATTGAGTGTATCAGTGAGCTAAGTTACACGATATATTAAGAATCACTGGTCAATTTTTATTTCACCAATTTAATTCTGAATTACTGCGGAGGTCGTCAGAAAAGAAGTCGTGCGGCAAGGGGTTAAATTGCAATATTTGTGAATTTTCTGATGCATTCAATATCTCGATATTGGCAGTGAAGATGGCCACCGGTGACCGGCACAATTGAATTTAATGTTTCACATGTGTTTTAACCCTTTACGGACGGAGACATTTCTGAATTTCGAGAAATAGCCATTCCTTCTGCGATCCAAAACCACCTTTTTATCAGCAAATTGGGCTGTTGATGTATATACATTATAAATTACTATTTCTTTAACTATATTTTACAGTTGTATTTCTATTTTTCAACTCTAACTGTGTATACAAGCAGCGATAAATTATAATTAAATTTTGTCTCAGACCACATATATGCGTCTCTAGGGTTATATGCGTCCTCAAAGGGTTAAATTGTAATATTTATGAATTTTCTAATGTATGAAGTATTTCAATATTGGCGTTCGGAAGTTAAAGTCCTGCTGACTCCTGCTGATCGTCTCGCTGCGATCGTTTTGCAACGGAAACGTTGCAGCTCGTGGCATAATCATCGTTTCTATCCCAATTCTCAGCGAGCTCCAAGTCTCCGTCGTTGCACGCAAGACAGTTCGCGTATTGTTAGTCATATTGCTCGGAACAATAACCGCTCGTCGGCGAAAGGAAAGCGAGAGAAAGACACGTGAATAATGAGAACGAAGAAAAGTATAACCGCGAACTTGATTGTTCGCTAACCGCTTATGAATATTCCTGCACTTCCGGTCGGCAGTGTTCCACGTTTTCCATCGATTATCGCGCCGTAATCTCGCGCCGGCTCTTCTCGTTAAAAATTGTTACGAAATTCATTATATACGGGACTTTTAAACAGCCATTGCTTTTCGAAGCGGACTTTTTAACAATACTAATTATACCGGTGCTCGTTCTTTGCCCAAATAAATTGCCTGTTTAACATTGCAAAATAATAATTGCAGTGCACGCGGTGGTTTTGCGAAAAAAAGAAGAGAGATTGTTGAAAAAGATACATCGAGCTTCAAACGATTAATATTTATTGTCGGTATCGGCGCTGCGGATCTCGCCGTGTTATTGACAAGTATGGCGGAAGTGTGCGCAATTTAAGGATTTTCATGAAAATACTCTGATGGCAATTATTTTGTAGATGTAAGTCTGTAGAAGCTTGAATCTGAGAAACTAGGTTTCGTGAAGGTTAATTAAGCTCTTACGTTGATAAACACTCAACACTGATATAAAAACGACATAAACACTGATTTCTTGCTATTTTTACTCAGCAATTAACTGCTATAGTTATTTTAGCTAGGACCTACTGTTTATGGGGCGTTCCTAACCACCTGGGCTATGATATAGTGAATAATAATTTAAAAAAGAATTTCCAGAGGTAATGGGGAATTGAAATTGGTCCGACTAATTGTAAGTTCAACTCTCTTTACATCCACTCCACCATAATCACTGATTTCTTGCTATTTCCAGTCAGCAATTGACTGCTATAGTTATTTTAGCTAGAATCTACTGTTCATGGGGCGTTCCTAACCACCTGGGCTATGATATAGTGAATAATAATTTAAAAGAAAAATTCCGGAGATAATGGGGAACTGAAATCGGTCCTACTAATTTTAAGTCCAACTCTCTTTACATCCAATCCACCATAATCACTGATTTCTTGCTATTTCCACTCAGCAATTAACTGCTATAGTTATTTTAGCTAGAATCTACTGTTTATGCGGCGTTCCTAACCACCTGGGCCATGATATAGTGAATAATAATTTAAAAAAGATTTTCCAGAGGTAATTGGGAACTGAAATTGGTCCTACTAATTGTAAGTCCAACTCTCTTCACATCCAATCCACCATAATCACTGATTTCTTGCTATTTCCACTCAGCAATTAACTGCTATAGTTATTTTACCTAGGACCTATTGTTTAAGGGGCGTTCCTAACCACCTGGGCCATGATATAGTGAATAATAATTTAAAAAAGATTTTCCAGAGGTAACGAGCAATTGAAATCGGTCCTACAAATTGTAAGTCCAACTCTCTTTACATCCACTCCACCATAATCACTGACTTCTTGCTATTTCTACTCAGCAATTAACAGCTATAGTTTTTTTAGCTAGAATCTACTGTTTATGGGGCGTTCCTAACCACCTGGACTATGATATAGTGAATAATAATTTAAAAAAGATTTTCCAGAGGTAATGAGCAATTGAAATCGGTCCCACTAATTGTAAGTCCAAGCCTTCACCTCCACATCCACCATAGCCCCACCTTAAGCCTAGAAAGACGTGAAAATTCGTGCTACCAGTCACGTATAAGCTGGTAGCGCCGTTTAATTGAAAGATCGAAGCTTTCGCGATCGTCGCGACGACCTGCCGCGTCGAATGTAAAAGAGAACCATGGAATTTATACAATTCTACAGAAAATCTCCACTGATTCAAAGGAGAACGACGCAGTAAGAATTTTCAAACGTACAGAAAACATTTACGATTCGCGGTAGGTCGTTGGAGATAGCTGGAACGATGGGAGCAAAGTGTTGAAGTGCTTCCTTAAAAGGTTCGTAGGCTGAATGCTAAGTCAACCTATCGGATTAGTTAATTGCGACGTATTCAAAATCTTCTGAACGTGATTCTGACTCGCAATAATTCGACCATCGTCCTCGATCACCCTAGAAAGAAACGCGGTTCGGTTGGCAGGCCGAAACGAAACGAATCGAAACGAAACCGGAGGAGGAAGTCCAGGCTGCCGGATTCCCGCGGGGCACTTTGAAAACTCTCTTTCTCTCTCTCTCTCTCTCTCTCTCTCTCTCTCTGTCTTGCTATCTCTCTCTCTTTCTGTACGTCGAAGCAACGACCGGGAACGGAGGCAGCGGCTTGGGTTCAACCGAAGTTAGCATCTGCTCTCTGGGCCTCGTAATATGCGTGCTCGATATCACGGCCGAGGATCTGAGATGCGTGTCCGCGATATCACGCACTCGTGCACGCGTCTCCTCGCCGACTCTCTCTCTCTCTCTCTCTTTCTTTCCCTCCTTCTCTCTCTCTTTGTTTTATTCGTGCTCATTCTGCTGGCCTCTCGCTCTTTCCACACAGCAACGGAATTGTCTGGTCTTGCTACCGCGGCAATTCGCACAGTGCTCGTTCGAAAGGAGAAAAAAGAAGAAGAGGGAAGGCAAGGTTTAAATGTTCACCGTTTTTGAGGGCGAAGCTGGTCGCCGATTAACGGCGGTTGGAGTTTTATGTTTGTACCGGGGACAGAGTCTTTTGGATTAATTTATCGAAGCTGAAATGGCGTGGATGGGTTTGAAGGTCTTCGATGGGGTGGATATGTTGTTTTCTGTTAATTAATTGCGGTTTTGAGGGAGGTGCGGTTACGGAACTTTGAAATTAGATATTTAGATGAGTTTCGGACAAATTTTAATATTTAACGATTGAATTACCGGTGCTAAAGCCTCAGAATACAATAAGGCGTGATTCTCGTGACGCGGTAAATGGAATAGGAAATTTTCAAGTTTCGTGGAACCAATAAAATTGAAAATATGAATGAGACGCGAGAGGATAAAATTATTTCTGTAATATTAATGTTACGTTAAATTATACGTTATGTCAAGAATCTGTGATCGATTCTTATTTTAGTAATTTAATTCTGAATTATTGCGGCAGCAGTTACTAAAGAAGTCGTAGGGCAAGGGGTTAAATGTATTAAATAAGTATACTTTGGGGAAAGAGGAATTAAGAAATGGAAAAGATGATTATTTCAGTAATTTATGTTTTAAAATATGGACGTAAAATATCTACCGTATGGTTTTTCTAGCAAATTGGAGAATTTTTGGAAGAATTGCGAACCGGATATTTTGACTACCTTAGTAATTTTATCGTTAATCTCTTAACACTGCAACCAATTAATTAATGTTCTTAAAACTAGAACTACCGGCATAGAATCTATTGCATTTCAATACATCCAATAAGTGCTTTGTAAAATGAGGAATCACGAAATGAAAGAGATAATTAATTCAGTAATTTATTTTTTAAAATATGGACGTAAAATATCTACCGTATGGTTTTTCTAGCAAATTGGAGAATTTTTGGAAGAATTGCGAACCGGATATTTTGACTACCTTAGTAATTTTATCGTTAATCTCTTAACACTGCAACCAATTAATTAATGTTCTTAAAACTAGAACTACCGGCATAGAATCTATTGCATTTCAATACATCCAATAAGTGCTTTGTAAAATGAGGAATCACGAAATGAAAGAGATAATTAATTCAGTAATTTATTTTTTAAAATATGGACGTAAAATATCTACGGTATGGTTTTTCTAGCAAATTGGAGAATTTTTGGAAGAATTGCGAACCGGCTATTTTGCCTCAGTAATTTTATCGTTAATCACTTAGCACAGAAACCAATTAATTAATCTCCTTAAAACTAGAACTACCGACACAGAATATATTGCATTTCAATATATCAAATAAGTGCTTTGTAAAATGAGGAATCACGAGATGAAAAAGACAATCAATTCAGCAATTTATATTTTACAAAATATACTCTAAATATCTACTGTATCGCTGTTCCATTTTGGAAAAATTTTTAAATAACTGAGGACCAGTCATTCCATCTGCCTTGACAATTCTAGCATTAAAAAAGGAGGCAATTTACCACAGAGGAAGTACGAAACTCACCTTCTACCCTGACTGATTCGTAAAAAATAAGGTGTATTCCAGAAAAGAGGGAGAAACGTGCGTCCGATCGATAAATCACGAATGAAGGAGAGACCGGTAGAATCATGAGACTGAGTTGCGCGTTCGTGTGCGTTAATTAGTAACGGTCTTACCGAAGGGCCCGCTGGCCGCTCGGTACCACCGCAACTTCCCCAACCCCTTCGCCCTACTTCCGCCGCGAATACATTATCGGGGTGGCTGTTTTTTGTCGCGATGTTTCATTAACGAACACGCGGTGCAGTCGCTTCCTCTTTCGCCTCTTTACTTTATTCCCTGCGTGCTCCTCCAGATGTCCTGTCCTCCTTGCTAACAGACAGCCAGGGATTCCTTGCGATATGCCAAGCTTCGGTTTCGCTGTCCGGCTGAATCTACTTTTTTAGCTACCAGCTGATCGCAGTGTCGACTTGAGACGTTTCAATGATAGCCGTTTACACGCGAACCTCTTTTGTAATATCAGTTTTGGATTTATCAGAGGTTATTTATTGGTCTCTCTGCAGCTCTTCGTTTGGGGTTGAATTTTTTCGGGGTTTTAATACGAAGATATTTAATTTATTGTGCGATAATGTATTGGAATACTTCTGGGGCCAGTTTGCTTTGGAATTGTGGTTTTAGGTGAGTGAAGAACCACCGAGGTTATGATATATTGATTATTAATTGTAGATAATTTGTCTAGAGGGACAGAGATCGGTCATTAGATTGTTATTGGTCTATATCTCAAATTTAACACGCTGAATGCCATGGGGGTCACCGGTGACCGACGTTACTGAATTCAATGAAATTTCGTATGATTTTTAAATTGCAATATTTACGAATTTCTTAAGTCAGTCAATATTTACGCGTTGGCCTTAAAAACGTAAAGTCCTGCTGTCTATAAATCTCTTTTTGTCTTTAAAGTTTCTGCTTTGTAAAGATGTGATTTTAACAGAAAAAGTATTACTTCAGAAGAAATGAAGAAGCTAGCGAAATACCGGTGACATTCAAAGTGTTACCTACTATGATCAACTCGCCTTGACAGCTTGACGACGAATGACAACCGAAAAGAAAACACTCCTATCGTCGTTCCCATGACGACGCAACCAATGTGCAGATTTATGGGCCAATCACGCGTTAGAATGGAAAATGACGTCAGAACGAGGGATGTCCATCCGTCGGGCGAATCAGAACAAACCGCAGGCTAAAGGACTTCTTTATTTTTGCGACGTATAGGCGGTGCGAGTGACACTTTTTCCTTATCCCGTGCCTCATATCGCGCGCCTTCTTTCCCATTTGGCTGTGATATATTCCAAAGCACCGAGTCGTAATATACACGTCAGAAAATAAATATTTTCCAAAGGTGATGTTGAACCTGAGCTGAATCCAACTACCTGCAACTTCCAGCCCTCAAGTAATTATCCCGAAAATCACCATCGTATCAGCTCCACCTTCGACATCCAATCGCTCGCGCGATAAGAACGAAATCGGTTCTCGTCGTCCGTCATCCTCGGTTTACTTTCAAGATCCCTTCGGCCCTTAGGGCCGTGCATAATACGTACACATACGAAAATGCTCCATCGTGGTATGCGGCAGGAGCAGAGCGAAGCAGAACGGAGCAGTGCAATCCACCCCGCGATAGGAGTGGACGCACTCTCTTCCCCTGTTATTAGGGACAATTTCCAATTGGCCGCGGGCTCCCATTGCACTATGGTGCAAGGGAGAGGCGACGAGCGTATCTCCGTACTCCCATGTACGCTTATAAACGTGGAGATGAAAACACGAGAGGACGAAGTCCACCGTAAGACACGCGGACGAGTACATAATATTATGTGCCACCCGGGGGTAAGTGCGTTGGGGAAATCCCGGAGGAGGGAATGGGACATCTACCTGTACATGGCGAGGAGAAAGTATTTTGTGGGGATGAAGAAAGTCGAAAGATTTTTTGAGGAATTTCTGTGGGGTTTTTGAAGGAACATTGATATTTAAGGGGTGAAAAGAGACTAGCTGTTTTTTGCTTGGATAATTAAATTGTTGGCGAGCAGATAGTATTTTGTAGGGACGAAGAAAGTTGAAAGCTCTTTTGACGAATTTCTGTGGGGGTTTTGAAGGAACATTGATATTTATGGGGTGAAGTGAGGCCAGCTCTTCTTTGCTTGGATAATTAAATTGTTGGGCGAGCAAATAGTATTTTGTAGGGATGAAGAAAGTTGAAAGTTTTTTTGAGGAATTTCTGTGGGGTTTTTGAAGGAACATTGATATTTGTGGGGTGAAGTGAGGCCAGCACTTTGTTGCTTAGGTAATTAAATTGTTGGGCGGGCAGACAATATTTTGTAAGGACGAAGAAAATATTTTGTACGGATGAAGAAAGTAATTTGTAGGGACGAAGAAATTTGACAGCTTTTTTGACGAATTTCTGTGAGGTTTTGGAAGGGAGATTGATATTTATGGGGTAAAGTGAGACGAGCTCTTTTTTGCGTGGATAATTAAATTGTTGGACGAGTAGACAATATTTTGTAAGGACGAAGAAAATATTTTCTAGAGATGAAGAAAGTAGCTTATAGGAACGAAGAAATTTGAAAGATTTTTTGAGGAATTTCTGTGAGGCTTTGGAAGGGAGATTGATATTTGTGGGGTGAAGTGAGACGAGCTTTTTGTTGCTTGGATAATTAAATTGTTGGGCGAGGAGGCAGAATTTTGTAATAACGAAGAAAGTAGCTTATAGGGACGAAGAAAGTTGAAGGGTTCTTTGAGGAATTTCTGTGGAGTTTTGAAAGGAGGATTGATATTTATGGGGTGAAGTGAGAGCAGATTTTTGTTGGTTGGATAATTAAATTGTTGGGTTGGATTGCATTCAGATATTGTGATGTTGAGGAACTGTTTTCGATGGGGATAATTGTGGAGGACTTTGTATAAGTCTATTTGCTATTTGCTATTTGGTATTTGAAGATATAATATTATACAGGGTGTAAGGCAATTCTGTCATCCTCTACAACTTCCTTCAACGTATTACTGCTGAACATTGCAAATCCTCTGACTTCTTGTCATTTTCTGACATATCTTACAATTTAACGCAATATCAATAACATAGAAATAATTTTATTATGTTGTATTCCACTGATATTTTCTATTTCATTCTTTTTGGGAAGTTTGAAAATTTCCTATTCCATCTACCGCGTCACGAGTGTCACTCGTTATTATAGGCCAAGGAGTTAATCCAAATGCTCCTTCTGCTTAACCACTCCGTTAAATCAACGCTAATATCAATTTCAGAGTTATTGACATTGCAACATCTCCAATCGCCTAAAAACAATCTTACATCAACACAATTAAACCCCACCCCCATCACTCACCCCACAATAACTCACCCAAGTCTCCAAACACCCAAAAACCAAACTCAACAATCAATTACTCCCAAAGCCTCCTAAATTTTCATCCCGACTATACTTCATCCCCCCAACCTCCCCATACGATCGTCTCCCATAGCACTCCTGCTGCCCCCTCGTCCGCAGGTGTATTGCTAGCATATTGTATGATAAGCAGCGTTGCATTTTTGCCACGAGACCCTGCCGGGGGCGATGGAGGCACTTCCAACATCGAAGCAGACCCAGGGAGAGGGTGGAAAGGATAAGCGTGCGCGGTGCAAAACGACAACAACGTCCGCGGACACGGCCAGGGTGTATATGTACACGAGGAGTATAGGGGGGCCGTGAGAAGGGAGGCTGGGACGTATAATCATTGTGATTATCTTGTATTAGGTATTGACTACGGATTTGCATAATGGTACCTACCTAAGGCACCCTTTCGATCTCTTCCTCGCGCGAGCAAACCGCCAGACTACCCCCGTTGCTCCCTCCCCTTTGTTCCCTTCTTTCTTTCCTCAGTCGCGGATTGCAGCTTCTACGTGGGCTCGTGATTCGAGAGTGGATCTCGCTCGGTGATCGACTCGCCTGTTTTTAGCTGAGTTGCTTTGAAACTTTGCTGGGAATGAGATTCCAGGGTGGATGAAGAATGTGGAAGGGGTGATTTGACGCGGGGGAGTCTGCTGGGGGGTGGGACTTGCGGGTGGTCGTGGTTGGTGGAGGATTTGGATGTGGATCGGTATGTTGTTTCGAGGATTTGGGATTAAAGTGCGGTTGGAGGGGTTATTTCTAATTTGGGGGTGTTGTTTTAATTTCGATGGGAATTGTTGAATTATTCCTAACCAAGTAATATTACATATTACCAATGAGTTCAAAAACGACTCTACGTTCTAGGAATTCCTATTCCAAACAAGAGACTCTCTCTGCAGTGTAGGGGAGAGTAACATAAACAGTTTATATTACTGAGTGGGCCCGAGCTCGTCTTTTGGGCATCCACAGTCAGTTCCTTCTAAACTCCAGCAATATAAAGACGATTCTTTCATAGCCTTATAATAAAGTAATATTAATATAAAGTATATTAATTTATTTAAACACCCATTTCCAATAGGAATGAGTGAACGAAGGGGGTGAAGAATCGCTGGGATTAAAGATTGTTGTGTCTTGAGATTCTCACTTTTACAGTAGAACTACCGAGGCGGCCAAATCGACTGGTCCCTAATTTTTTAGAAATTTTCTCCAAATCTGTGGTGGAGCCATTTAATAAATATTTCTCGTCTATTTTGTAAACCATAAATTTCTGAATTAATCATCGGTTTTATCCCGCAATTTTAATTTTCCAAAGTACTTATTTAATATATTTAATTATAATAGATTTGAAGCTGGTAGTTCTAGTGTTAATTATAATAGATATAACGACGATAGTTCGAATATTAATGCACTACCGATCGGATACCCCGAATTAAGACGTTTTTCACCGGAATCCTCTCAGAGGGCAACGTCTAATTTAACAATTAACCGTAAAGCTCGCATTTGCATCCGATCGATGGTAAATCGCGGTGTTAATGCAGCAATTATTTACCGGTTGACAGGATTAAACCGATACCGATCTGGCCGATGTTAAATCGCAGCGCCGACAGAAAGACGATACCGAGACTTAAGGAGGTATTCGCGCGCTCGTGATACACCATGGGTGTTAAATTTGAATACATCGATCGATCGGTCTTTTAGGAGCGCTAACTACAGGCTTCGACGGTAGATCGTGTTTCACCCAAAAAGAAGAACGGCCGAAGAACGTGAGACAACCCGTGCCAAAATGCTCAATGAAACCACAGTTTCGGGAATGGACCTTTGCCCTAAATATTGCCGATCGTACGATACCCCTGCGCTGATTAATTTTAACTAGATTGCGGATTTGCATGCATTTATGACGAATTTAACACTGCTAAACTGCAGAAAAAGTATGTAATAGACAAAAATGTCTGAAGTATTCAAGATAGGGTATTCATGTTGAAATTATTTGATAACATAAATTGGTTAACGCTAGATTTACGAAGGCAGTGCAATTGACGTGTTCCTACTTTTTTATAAACAGTTTTCAAATTTATGGAAAAGCAGTACAGCAGATATTTCACATGCATTTTACAATACAAACATTACTTAACGAATTATCATTTTTGTCGCTTTTTCCAAGGTATTTATTTAACCCGTTGCCTTACAATAACGTGACACTCGTGACGGAGTAAATGAAATTGGAAATTTTGAAGTTTTCCAGAAACTATTAAATTGAGAATATCGATCAGTCACGAGATGATCAAATTGTTTCCAAAATATTAATATTGCAGTCAGTTGTGCCAAATGTTAAAGTTCACAGAGAAATTTTTATTTCTGGAATTAATTCTGGGGTATTACGCACGCTGTCAAAATAGAAATTGTAAGGGAAGGGGTTAAAAAACTCTCCCTCCAAAAATGATTAATACACCATACCCTCGATATTCCAGAATCCACTAAAACCAAAAATAAAAAAAAACAATACTCAAAAAACTCCAACCTCCCATAACGCCCCAAATAATTTTTCCACCCTCGGCAAAAAGCATCGCGACGATCGCCAAGTAAAAGTGTCCCTCAGGAAAAAAAACGAGGAAGAAGACTTCCGTATGAAGACGTCGTATCCTCGAGAGCACAAACGGAAGGACACGAAATGACGGCAGATCGTTGGAGAGTGTCGAGGAGGGCGTTCCAGAGGGAGGAACCAGGTGAGTCGGTTTTCAGCGTCGACTCGAGCATGACCGGGACCAGCCAAACAGAGAGAGATAACGATCCCCTCGATCTGGATCACAAAACGCATCCAGGGTCGCACGCACGGCCACGATGGCACGCACGACACAACCGCGACAACGAGGAAACGACCGGGCAGACGAGGAGAGGCCCCTGGACGAACGAGAGGAGGAGAACGGAAGAGTTTTTAGCCGGAGGGAAAGAGAGGACTGGGCAAGATTTTAATCTATCCCTCGACGAGGCATATGGGACCGTTCGTGGGACCACCGAGTCATTTGGCCTGGCAATGCTGACTAATTAGCCGGCTTGCGCGAGCGTGAACCGAATTTTTCGTACGAAACGACAGAAGGCTACTTTTCGGGGTGGCGGCTCTTTGCGGCGAATTAAATTATTGCTTTGGAGGGAGATGGATTAATTGACGGGGAGGTTTTTAGTGGAATGTTGACGGTGAGGTGGTGGCTCGGGGTGTTGGGATGACTTTTGGGGTGGGAGGTAATTAACCCCTTTGCAACAGAGCTCGAAGTATGGCAGAAGACTCGCAATACCGTGCGTTTCCGCGCGCAGCAGTTTAACCCCTTCAGACCCGAATTTTTAAATTATAATTTAATATAATTATAATTATAATTTTTATTTATAATTTGTAAATGTACATTTTAATGGACATATGGTCCTTACGCAAAATTTGTGACATTAACACTTTACCGACCGGTAGCCTATAAATAGGCTTTTTGTCATCAACGCTTAGACTTTATTTTATTAATCGGTTCCCACGGCAATCACTAATTTTTATTTATTATTGTAGTGGAAGTGTGTTAAGGAGTCAATGTGAATCATTTGTAATTTTCAAAGAGATTGTAATTTTCTTTAGGCAATGTAAGCCGAAACAAATCCTTTAAAATGGATAGAATGCTCAAACAATAGCGGTCGGTAATGTGTTAAGGAGACCCTGAGAAATATTTGTATAAAAAAAACTAAGTGAAACTAAGTTTAAACTTATACGTAATAAAATACAGCACGAAAAGTATTATATACATTACAATGTGCACAGGGTCCGAAAGGGTTAACATTGGACAGGGCGGAATATTCTGCGGCTGGTGTAAAAACGAGCGTCATCCGCGAAATATTCCGCGTACGGATGCAAATGGGATAAGAGTGGATGTAACGGTGTTAAATCTGGTATGTTATTACGCGTCGACCACGAATGCGACGAGGGAATGAAGAAGTTGGACCTTAATTTGCAAACCTTTCGCGAATTTTGCGGGTGGTTTTTATTCGAAATTCTTAGGAAAAATCAGAAACCGGTTATATTGGCTGCCTTGGTAATTTCATCTTATAATACCTGAAGTGATCATCGTTTTCACTTCTTGATTCCTCTTTTTCTAAAGTACTTATTTAGTATATTTAAATATAAGACATATAAAGACGATAACTTTAGTGTTAAGTGACAAATTAGGAAAAGTTGTTAGACGTGATTGGTAATTATTCCAATTCTATCTTAGAAAGCCTAAATTACTTTATCTACCGCTCATTCTTCTGAACATTATGCACGAGTGTATGTACCTACTTGCAAAGCTCTGTCACATTAAAATTAAAATGTGAAGAAATACTCATTATGTCGTTTTAATTTCAGTTGTTCCGAGGCAGCGTAATTTTATTTTATTATCATCTGTAATAACAGATTAATAGTCTGTCGGCCTGAGTATTAATAAACAGAAAGCCTATTAATAGGCTTCTGATAGGTGAAGTGTTAATTGATCATCTCGTCACCTATTTATTCTCCGTTTTCCAAAGTACTTATTAAGTATATTTAACCCTTTGCACTGTGAACTCACCCCTGGCGTAACAAAACTATTTTTCCCCAAAACTCTAAGGTCACCTCTGGCGTGATTTTTTCTGAACAATCGTTTTGTTAATATAATATTAAATTTTAAATAACTGCAAGCAATTACTTTATACCTGACATGTGATATCAAAACCACAAAAATTAAACCAGAATTGGCCGAGAGCAAACTAGGAAAACAATTATAGTGCAAAGGGTTAAATATTATTACGACGAAGTCAAGCTGCCGTCGAAATGAATTAGTTAACAAGCCTATTCATCGAGATATCGATAGTCGAGTCTCGAAGATTGTATCCAGGACAACGTTTAACAGGATACAAGCTGAAAGAAAGGAGAGTCTGGAAGAGACTGCGCTAGACCAAACAGTCTCATGTCTGTTCATCTGCTAATTGTTGTAACTTTATAATAAAGGACCCATTCTTTTGTAAAATGTGTGGTGAATCTCCCCGACGCAACAATATAACATAAAATTTCAATTAGTACTGATTTAGCACACCCAAAATTTGCAGTATCTCGTTACTTGGAGAACGTTTCAACGTTCGCCATTTCCAAGATGCGAGAGCCATTTTCTAAGAAATTATCTTCAGCTTCGCAGTAAATTCAGCTTCTAATAATTCCGCGCGCTCAAACGTCCGCAGCCCCGACAAGTTACTCCTCAGAGAGGCAAAACGTTTGTCAAAACCATTCGCGGTTCCCACGTCACTCAACTAACACGACATCCATCGAGCGTGGGATGAGAATTGTTACCGCTGCTACCAGACAGCGATCAACGATCGATACGTCGAAACAATGCCCGCTGTATTTCCTCCGCGTTGAAACCGACGAGAATACCGTGCACTGGCGAACACGTGGGTGCACTTTTTTAATCTCGCTTATTCGCCACGCTAGAACGGAGCCATTAATAACGGAAAGGACGTCGAAAAGTTTAGCCGATCGAGCTGCTCTTAACGTTCCATTGACGATCTTTCAATTACAACCTTTGCTGGTGAAGTTTCGAGGGTGGTGCCCTCGAATCTTGATGGTTTGGGGTCAGTGACCCTGCGAGTGCGATTGGAGAACGTCCTCGGATTCTGGTGGCTGTTTCGGGAAATGGTGGATTAATTCCCCAACCTTTGCGGATATTTTTCTATTTATCTTAAAAACTAGAGGCTCAGAAGGGATTCTAATGGAAGGGGGCGATAGAGCAGACATTTTTCTTGAGGAAACCATGATTGAAAGTTGCATCACAAGTTTTGTTTTCGGCTGAGAAATTAACACGTTGAACGCCACCGGTATTTCGCTAGTTTCATCATTTCTACTGGAGTGAAACTTTTTCTATTAAAATCACATCTTTATAAAGCAGAAACTTCAAAGACACAGATGGATATATATTCAGAAGAACTCTATCTTTTTAACGACAATATTTAAATATTGAATATATTACAAAATTCAGAAATTTTGCAGTTTAAAAGTCATGGAATTTCATTGAATTCAATAGCGCCGGCCACCGGTGACCCCCATGGCAGTCAACGTGTTAAAATAGCTTCGCAAAACGCAAGGTACCGCCATTGATTCTCATCGCAGCCGTTTAGGGTGTTCTAAGTTCCTATTATGCAAATTTCAAGTTTCGTAAACATAATTCACCAGATAGAACTTGAGGAGGAAGTTCCTCCACATCCTAAAAATTCTTCCATCATTATGTTACAATCCTGCATTCTACAGCTTCTTTCCCTTTAAAATTTCTCATAAACCCGCTAAAATTTATAATCATGTAACACTATTCCTACCGACACTTCACGTATACCTTTTCCTACCGCAACCGGTGAATTTGTCAAATGATAATTTCTTCCCAGAAAATGAACAGTAAAAAAAGAAGTGAATATTGAAAAATGTATTATAATGTGAATGTATTATACGTATATTTGAAGAAAAGTCGTGAAGTTTAAAGGCGATTCAATTACGATGTATATAGGAAATTCTAATCGAAATTTTAAAAACGGTCATTTCACCGGTCGTGGTAGGAATAGTGTTAACCTGTCATTCGATAACAATACATTTCTGCCAAAATATATTTCCATCACTTCCTATTTTCCCTGTTATTTAAAAAAAAACTGCACACCTCCGCCACAGACTTCCCATCACAATTACAACCCCCCAATTCCTGCACCCCCTCAGCAAAACCTATCGAAGCCATCGCACGAAATCCTTCCATTTCCACCTAAAAACCAAGCCATGCATCCCACCATAACCATTCCGCTAGATCCCATCGATCGTTCCACGAGAGTCTCAACATCCATCCGTGGATCTCGCGATTTGCTTCCAGGAAGGAGACGTAGGCGTACTTTCGCGCAAACCAGTGCACCGTGGTAGGCGTAGTCGAGGATGCATCGAGGTTTGTTGCAACTGGCGAGCAAAGCATACCGATGGGAGCAGGAAGACGTGGAAGAAGAGCTAGAAGAGTTCGAAGATGGAGGATCGCGATGAAGAAGAGGCCAGCGGAGGAAGAGGAGGCTGCGAAGAAGAAGAGGAAGAGGACGGTGGACGGCAGGAGGAATTATCGGAGTCTCTCGTTTGCCTACGGGCCCCGGCGGACCCTCGTGGAGTAGCTAATGCAAGCGACCATTACTCGGATGGTGAACCAATGGAGAAGATCCCCACGCCCCCTTCGGACTTACTCGGGCATGCAAATACACGCGTGCAGGATACAACCGAAGGATACGGACCGTCCTGCTGCTCCCTCGTTCTATTCCTCTTCCCCTTTCTTTTTCTCCCCGCCTCGCGAACTCCTACTACACCTTCGACCCTTCCCCTCAGTTGCCACGATAGTACCGAAGAAATATTTATTACGATCCGCGAGTCCTTACTGTGCATGTAACCTCGAAGAGGAATTTTGCGGATGTAGAAGAATAGGTGAGGAACATTATATTATTGATATGTATGTTGTAATGTAGAATTTTAGAATAATTAATTTTAGAGAAAATTCGAGGCAATTGGTAGAAGAATGTAGGGGGTGTTGGATGAAGGACTCCGAGGATTTGGGAATGGAATGAGTCTCAATGATTTTGTGGAAGGGGGTCCGGCTTCGGAGACTCTTCCAGGATGCATTAGAATTTTTTTAAGTAGATTCTACCTTCTCTGAGAGATCTAGAGGGTGACTATTGAAAGATTCTAGGGGTTTATCAACGAAGAAAGGTTTCAAGATTGTCAGACAGTGGTTCCACCCTCAAACGTCTTTCCAGGATGCGTTAGAATTTTTCAAAGAAAATTATACCTTCCCTCAAAAGTCTAGAGGGCGTCTAAATGAAATATTATATGGGTTTCTCAATGAACAAAGGCTCAAAGATCGTCAGAAAGTGGTTTCACCCCTAAACGTCTCCCCAGGATGCATTCGAATTTTTCAGAGCAAAGTCTACGTTCCCTGAACAATTTAAAGGGTGTCTATTGAAAGATTCTACGGTTTTCCTACCGAATGAATGCTCAAAGATCGTCAGAAAGTGTTTCCACCCTCAAAGTTCTCCCCAGGATGCATTAGAATTTTTCAGAGCAAAGTCTACGTTCCCTGAACAATTTAAAGGGTGTCTATTGAAAGATTCTACGGTTTTCCTACCGAATAAATGCTCAAAGATCGTCAGAAAGTGTTTCCACCCTCAAACTTCTCCCCAGGATGCATTCGAATTTTTCAGAGCAAAGTCTACGTTCCCTGAACAATTTAAAGGGTGTCTATTGAAAGATTCTACGGTTTTCCTACCGAATAAATGCTCAAAGATTGTCAGAAAGTGTTTCCGCCCTCAAACTACTCCCCAAGATGCATTAGAATTTTTCAGAGTAAAGTCTACCTTCCCTGAAAAATTGAAAGGGTGTCTATTGAAAGACTCTAAGTTTTTACCAACGAAGGAACGTTCAAAAATCGTCAGAAAAAAGTTTCACCCCCAAAAACACATCCAGTATGCAACAGAATTTTTCAAAGCGAATTCTATGTTTCAAGGAGAACCTTGAAGCTGTCTAAGCGACTAATTATAGGGGTTTGCCAATGAAGGAACGCTCAAACGTACACAGAAAGTATTCTCACGCTCAAACGCCCTTCCAAGATACATTACCACTTTTCAGAGTAAATTCTACCTTCTCTGAAACGTCCAGAGGGTGACAATTGAAAGATTCTACGGATTTCTTACCGAATAAGGGCTCAAAGATCGTCAGAAAGTTTTCCCACCCTCAAAACAGCCTCCCAGGATACACTAGAATTTTTCAGAGCAGAGTCTACCTTCCCTGAAAAATTTAAAGTGTGTCTATTGAAAGATTCTAGGTTTTTGCCAACGTAGGAACGTTCAAAAATCGTCAGAAAAAAGTTTCGCCCTCAAAACCCCCTCCAGTATGCAACAGAATTTTTCAACGAGAATTCTAAGTTTCAAGAAGAATCTAGAAGCTGTCTAAGCGAATCTCAAAAACAATTTTCACCCTCAAAGGTCCTTCCAAATATATCAGAGCTTTTTAGAATAAATTCCACCTTCTCTGAAAAATCTAGAGGGTGTCTAAATGAAAGAATGTACATCTCTCCAAACGAAGGAACGTTCACAGATCCTCACAAAGAGGTTCCACTATCAAGGACCTCTCCAAGAAGCATCAAAATTTTTCAAAGTACATTCTATCTTCCCAGAAGTATCCAGAGCAAGTGTGGACGAAAGATCCTAGGGGTTTCCCAACGAAGCAGCGTCCAAACGATCCTCAAGAAGACGTTCCACCCTCGACGACCGCTCCAGGATGCATCAGGCCCCAAGGAGGGCATGAGTTCAATTTAAAAAAGTGAGACCTGACGCTGGTAAACAATGGGCAATGATAAATACGACGCATTCCCACAGGCCATTATAATCTTATTGTTGGACTTGTTTCTCGTGTGCAGGTGGCAGGAGCTGGCCCTCAGAGGGAGAGACGAGAGGGCACCGGTTAGAGAGATATAAACGAGTACGGAGAAACGAGGAGCAAGAAGAGGAGAAACCCACCAACAAGCGCACGTCTGCTGGCTCTTCCTTTCTCGCGCTCTCACCACCGCTTCCCTCCGTCTCACTTTCTCGAGTTGGGCCCCCTCGACGAGGGGGCACAGATGCCACCGCAGAGATACTGATTATAAACTCCATTCCATTTGTAACGAGGTCCATCTATTTTGGCGCCCAGCACTCGTTGCGAGTCCCGGGGCCTAGGTAGCGCCAGATTTTAATACGATATCCTCCGCATTATCATTCGTTTCAGGCCCCGCGCTACCAGCCACCCCCTCCGTCGAGAAATGGACGATGGAACAGTACGCGATAGAGCAACTGAGAGGATTTTCAGGAATATTCGACAGAGTTTCTAGGGGCAGGAGCCATTGGGGGTGATTATGGGGGTGTTTGAAGGAGGGTTAAAGGGGTAGGGCACTTTGAGATGGTCAGATGTAGGTGGTTGGAAATTAATTAACCTTTGCAATCGAAGAAAGTGTTGGAGCTGTGGTGAGGATGGAGTTAAAGAATTGAATTACCAATTAGGGCGATTGGGTTTAACCCTTTGGCCTATAATAACGAGTGGCACTCGTGATGCGGTAGATGGAATAGGAAATTTTGAAGCTTCCCAAAAATGATGAAATTGAAAATATCAGTGTAACGCAACACAGTCAAATTATTTCTATGTTATTAATATTGCGTTAACCCTTCTTTGCATGATTTTTTCTATTTTTTTAAAATAAATCAGGGTGATGTAATTAATGCTCTAGATTAAAGGAAAAATATTTAAAAAAATCCTAATGTAAATAAAAATATGTATTATGTAAAAAACAATATGATGGAAATTTACATCATCATGCATTGTCACATATTTAGCTCAGTACTAAATAAATAAAAAAATATTGTTTACTCAATCTTATTATTATTGTTTACTTTTTTCCACTCATTTTCACTTTTACTGTATTTTATATCTCCGTTTATTTCCTTATAACAAACTAAAATCTCGCTCCTTTTTTTCCAGTCACAACAAACAGCGGAATGACAAGTTCTAGGCCTGGTAATTGACAGTGACGTTTGCTTTTTTTTGACAACTGCGTTTTGTTGTACGCAATAGTCGCTTAAAATGTTGCCAGCAACAACAAATTTACAGTACAAGGGTTTTGAGTACCTTTTTTTGTTGACTGAATATTGTGATTGAAATTTCCCTCATCATGCAAAGAAGGGTTAAATTGTAAGATATATCAGGAATCGCTGATTAATTTTCATTTTAGAAATTTAATTCTGAATTACTGCACGCACAGTCGCAAAAGTATTTGTAGTGCAAGGGATTAAGTGTCGCGCCAGCTACGAAAAATTGTTTATAAATTGTTATTTAATATATCATGCCCTCATTCAGCTGTACGATTTCTTCTATTACTGCCTTCGCAATAATTCAGAGTTAAGTTGGCGAAATATCGGAATTGTATTTATACGAATTTGAAAAGTGGGCCCTGAAAGGAGGGATAACGGGGCCCAGATAGAGGGAGTTCTAGGGAAACGTTGAAACGGGGATTTTAGGAAATCGTAGACGAGCATAATTTTGAAAGAGATCCTACACAAATCAACCAGCTACCACCCGGGTTGTCCGAGGCACGGGGGTCGTGAGAAACATCCCCCGTGTTTTCTCTTCTTTCTTCATGGGAAGGGATGTCACTGTGGCATTGTTTTAAGGAATTCCTAACGGGAGATCCGGAGGCAGGTAGAGGATTTTTACGAGCGTCCTCGGCGCCCCTTGAAGGACCGTCTATGGGGGTCGTAAATATTTTATCCGGATATCGAGGCTTTCGTGAAACTTTTACGAGCGTTCTTGTGATATTATTCTATTGAGACGATGCACGAAATATAACCGGTCATTATTAATACTAATCACATGAAATGGACAGAGTCATTAATTTGTAAAAATTTATCACACAAACTGGTAATTCACTTCGATAAATGTAAGGAAAGGAGGTGAAAAGTATTAGGGGGAAAGTAATGTCGTTTCTCCAGATATTTTGCTCAAAAATCAACTGATTTTTATCGATTCGGCAGTGAAAATTCGCACACTAGATGACAAAAGGTTGTTGATAACGACGGTGATTATATTATTCATTAACCCCTTGCCGTACAATAACGAGTGACACTCGTGACGCGATAAATGGAATAGTGAATTTTGAAGTGTTCCAAAAATTATTAAATTATAAATATCAGTGGCTCAGGATAAATAACATTAATTCTATGCTATTTAATATTGCATTAAGTCATACGCTATATCAGAAATCAGGAATAGATTGTTATTTCAGCAATTAATTCAAAGTTATTGTGCATTCAGTCACAAAAGAAATGGTACGGCAAGGGGTTAAAAATAAAATATGTTACAAATTTATTTATTTGAATTTAATGTAAAAAAACAACATTACTTTCCGGTCCTCGTAATATTATGCACATATCTCAAAGGTGATATAAAAATTGAACTTGGGCCTACTGATTAGGATTTCGAACATTCAACCCCTCAACCGCCATGGTTCAAAATTCCTACGGTCACTTTTCCTATAACCTACCTACATAATAACTAATTAAGTTTTTTTGCACTGTATCTGTTCTAAAGACTTCCGATAATATGTAAAAACACGTTGCTTATAACAAATTAGTTAATAAACTACAATTTCACAATATACTATTCGAAATTAGTCGATGTACGGATACTTTCTCACCCACTGTAAGAGTGCAAAGGGTTAAACAACACCAAGCAAGCCCCTCGACCATTTCCAGTTAAACCAGCCATACTCTACACTTTTCCAACATTCCAACAGAAACTCCATACCATACGTGCACCCCCTTATAATCAAACGATTAATGCATCGAAACCTAATCGACGGTGTATCTGCATTCACTTATCCCGTTTTCCATGAAACGTCCGATATCCTCGCTCCGACTATAGAAAGGAGCCCAGTCACACGCGAATAGGAATCCAGGGGAGTTTCCATGTGGCTGCTAGGAATTCGAGTCTCGGCAGCGAAGAATCCGGTAGCCAGAAACGTCTCGCTGGTTAAAGATTAATATTTGCCCGTAATCTCGGAAATCTTTATCGACCAATTATACGGGGCGTGTTCCGTAGGAGTTCGAGGAACTACCTGCCAGGAACGGCTTGCCGGTATAAAGTGGAAACTTTATTTTCTCGTCCCGGTGAACGAGACAACAGGGTCGACGAGGATTTTTACCTGCTACGTCGTACTTTCGCGCCGTGTCTTTTCGGGAAAAAAACGTCACGATGAGATTTAGGCCGAGGTATCACGAAGAGGCAAGCCGGACTTCTTGACGTTTTTAACGCAAACCGCACGGTCGTTTCACCTTTTCCTCCTTTCGCTTTCACCCCCCGAAGCGCCTTTTCCTTCCCTCTCGGTGATTTGTGAATTGTTCTGGCGGAACCTGTCGCTTTTAATTATTACCTGACTCACGTCCCTTGGAAATTCTTGCCTCGGCGAGTGCCGCTTGCTGGAGGCGAATGGAAATTAAGGGGGGATGTCTCTGGAAGGGGCAATTGGCGGGGCGGTTCTTTAACAGTGGAACTACCGGCGTTAGATCTATTATATTTAAATATATTGAATAAGTACTTTGATAGATCAAGAATCAAGAGGTGGATAGGTGATCGATTTGTAATTTGAGCTGTTTTCTTGGAAAGTGGTGTAAGTCTTTTTATATTGTATGGAGATATTTAAGGGTTTGTATTAGGGGGACCGGAAAGTTATGTCATTTTTCCAGATATTTTCCTTGCAAATCAATTGGTTTTTATCAATCCGGCATTGAAAATTTGCAAACTAGATGACAAAAGATTGTTGATAACGAGGGTGATTACAGCATTCATTAAAAATAAAAATTTGTTACAAATTCATTTGTTTGAATTTAATGTAAAATAAACGACATTACTTTCCGGTCCCCCTAATATTTTAATGGTTTATAAAATATTGGTATATGTAATACGCTGATTTTGTGGTGTTTAAATATTAAATTGATTTAAGTTTTTAGTGTCATCGTTTTTAAAGTATTAGTTAAAAGATATTTATACTTTTGATGACCTCAAATGGACTTGCATTACTTTCATAGTCAACGAAATGTGATAATTGTACATTTATGAAATATTAAATATGAGATTTCAGTTGAATCAAGCCAACTTGTTTATGAAACTTTTATTAAATACATCAAAAAAACAAAATTAAAAGGATCTATTTCAATATTTCTTCAGGTAATGCCATTTAACACTAGGTTTACGGAAGCCGTCAAATTGAGGGGTTCATACTTTTTTTATAAGCATTTCTCAAATATACAAAGAAGCACAGTAGATATTTCATGAGTATTTCATAATACAAAAATTACTTAACGAATTATCAACTTTGCAGCTTGATATCTCTTTTTCCAAAGTCTTTATTTCATATATTGCAGTGTAACAGATTTCACTCCCGTAAATCTAGTGTTAAATAACTTGCAACTTTATATTAATAAGTGCCATTTTTAATTTAAACGGGGGAAGTACCAAAATTCCAGTGGACCACTTTCAAAGTAATTATATTTGTAATTTCGTTAAATACGTAAATTTATATTGACAAAATGATGAAAATTCTGAAAGATTTTTTTCGGAAATGTTTATAGATAAAAAGGTCATACCAGATTGCATTCATTGCTATCATTAACTAACATTTTGTCTAAAAATGGACTTACACTTTCAAAGAAAACGGCTCATTTGTTGTATGAAGTGACCGTACAATATTTATTCCATGACTTGCGATAAATTCGGAGAATTTTTTCCAAAAATTATATACCAGTAATTTTCACTGGTTTGGTAGTTCTAGTGTTAACACTAAAACCACCGACGTTATATCTACTAAAATTTAAATATACTGAATAAGTACTTTGGAAAAAGGGAAATCAAAGGTGAAAAAGATGATTAATTAACTAATTTAAGTTTTATAAGATAGAAGTAGAATATTTACTTCATGGCTCCCGTATCAGTTTGGATAATTTTTAGAAAAAATTGTGAGCCGGTCATTTTGACCGACTTGGAAGTTCTACATCTAAGATGTGTTTTTGCGGAGATCATTGAAGATATCAACGTTCTTTAAGTTTGTGAAAATTCGAAAGAGTCAAAAAAATATGAAAATTTTCAGTCTTTTCATCTCGACTATTAAATTCCATCGCACCGAGGCAAGAATCGATTCACATCGTAGACGAAGTCACCTCGTACGAGTACATAATGAGTACATAATGAGAAGGGAAACGAGCAAACGTGTGCCATGATTTACGATGTGTAATTAGGCGAGGGAATACGTGCAAAATGGGACGAAACATTCTGACGGTGTTATTCGAGACACACAATACCGTTTCGTGTGGCCAGGTTCAGGTAAGAATATGATGCATCGAAATCTACGTGTGGGAATACGAGAGAGCAACAATGCCGGAGGTCCCATGACTACGGGGGGCTTCAAGGAACAGCAGTGTTTTCTAGACAAATTGTAATATATTACATGGCTCGCCTTCTTCCGAATACGCGCAGGCTACCGTCGCAGGATGCGCTGAGTTTCTAGGAAGTCTCTGTTATTAGCTGTGCAAATAAATTCTTCTTATTATGATATTTTTATTTCGAGTTTCATAACTATGGTCATTTCGGCTAGCACCTATTAATTTGGATGGATGAGGAACTACAGAAGATATGATATATTTAATAGAAAGAAATGTGACAAAGGTGACGAGAAGATTTGACCTCGGCTCTATTAATTGAGTCACTCAGAAACAATGCGGTTAAGTCCATTTCTTGATATTTTCTAATATTTGTGAATTTTAATGGAATAAACTTCATTCTATTAAAATTTACAAAAATTGAGAAATATCAAAAGTAAGTCCACTTTTGATATTTCCTTATTTTTGTAAATTTTAATAAAATGAAGTTTATTCCACTAAAATTTAAAAATATTAGAAAATATTAAGAAATGGACTTAACCGTGCCCTTTAATTTAAAAGACTTAATAGTGCCCTTTAATTGCTCTAGCCATTTCGCCTGGACCTGCTGTTTTATGAGGTTTCCGAATCACTGAAATTATTATATATTAAATGATAATTAAAGAAGTTCATTCTGCCACCATATTTGACCTCGCGTGACCTTCCACGGTAGCTCGCTGAAATCGTCTCAACATCGATTAACACACAAAGACGGAAAAAAACAGCATTCCATTTTAAAAAAGTAGAGTTAGCCTTGAAATCTTCTGTGTCTCCACCCGCGCAAAAAATGTTTATATCACAATACGTCCCCCCTATACCGTGGAAGCTTTGTACGTAACATTTTTTCATATTATAACAAATAACGTAAATATTCAATGTGGACAGAGATAGCGCTCCACCCTGCATAAACGACCCCGTGCAAAACCCCATACTTTTCCCAGACAGAACTCCGTCACGATAAAAACAGCACCGTTTTATCTCCAATCCGACGCGAAGCAAGCTCAGGAAAAATTCCAATTCTTCCCCAATGTCACTCCAAGGTCAAACTATAACGCCATTCTCTCACGACATCTGCCGCGAAATCACGCAAAAAACCACCGCGTAATGCGGCTTATAAAATATTAATAGAGGCACGGGAATCTTTGCAATTGAAATGCGATCGGAGCTCCTCGATACGAAACTCGACGGCGGTAATTAAAAAGACCAGTAATCCGAAAACAGTCACCGGCATCCGCCGCGAGATCTCTTCCCGTCGCGACTTTCTGGCAGCGTTTGTTTCCCGATGCGATTCGTCGCAGGTGAAATACATATTTCAGGCGATCCCATGGGAACCCCCGGCGTCATTGGCCTTCGAGGAAGCAGGTGTTGATTCAGTAATCGCCCTGTAATTAGGCTGCTGAGCGATGATCGCAAGAAACCATCGAGCTATGCGCCATGCTCACCTTCTAAGTGCTTCGCGCATTCCGGAGCGCGCATAATAGACAGATATATGGTGAACCGGTGCAAAGGTGCAACGGAGAACGAGTGCAGGGCGCGGCGGCTGCAACGGTTTCCGAGAGCTCGTGAAACGATCTTTTTTTGGAATTTTAGTGAATTTTATCATTGTTTCGTCGGGTGATTCAAAACAGCAGCGCTGTTCAGGTGGACCTTAATAATTGTTTTTATATTATGGTTGAAGGGCGATGTTAATTGCAGTTAATAATCTGATTGGAAAATAATTATTCATTTGATTTATTCCATAATGTTAGGAATAATCTTTTTGCGTGGAATTTTATCATTTTTTGCTCTAATGATTCCAATGAACAGCGCTGTTCAGGCTGGACCTTAACACTTCATCTACCGGAAGCCTATTAATAGGCTTTTTGTTTATCAGTACTCATTGGCCGACAGTCTATTAATCTGTTATTACAGATGATAATAAAATAAAGTTACGCTGCCTCGGAACAACTGAAAGTAAAACGATATAGTGAGTATTTCTTCAGATTTTAATTTTAATGTTATAGAGCTTTGCAAGTAGGTACATACACTCGTGCTTAACATTAAACCTACCGGCTTTATATCTGTTAGATTGAAATACACGAAATAAGTACTCTGAAAAAAGAGATTTGCAGAGGTGAAAAATGTGATCATTTAAGTAACTTTGTTTTATACGATAGACCTAAAATATTTACTGAATGGCTACCCAATCAATTTGGGTAATTTTTAGAAAAAATCAGAAAGCGGTCATTTGACCGCCATGGTAGGTTTAGTGTTAATGTTCAGAAGAATGAGCGGTAGATAAAGTGTTCATTCTGGTTTTTGGATTATGGAGGCAGGGTGATGTTGATTGCAATTAATAATCCGATTGGAAAAGAATTCTTTGTTTGACCTATTCTGCAGTGTTAGGAAATAATCTTTCCGCGTAGAATTTTAATGAACAGCGCTGATCGGACTTGATGCTAAATAATTCTGGTTTTTGGATTATGGAGGCAGGGTGATGTTGATTGCAGTTAATAACTTGATGGAAAATAATTCTTTAGGTAATTCTATGACGTTACTAGTAAGCAGTTGATTGTTAGATTCCGAGACGCCTGATATAGCCTCATTTTAATGGAAGGAATCCCGTGATAACCGAATGAACCTAATCACGCTTCAATTTGACCCAAATCGAGACAAATTCTCCACGACTACATATCATTCTCATCAAAACAATTATAAAGAAAAAGTAAAAAAACGTCTTGTTTTTAAATAAAAAAAATAAACTACCGATCGCTAAAGAACCTTGTGACCTCAGCGGACTTTTTATTTAACACTAGAACTACCAAACCAGTCAAAATGACTGGTACACAATTTTTTCCAAAAATTCTCCTAGATTATAGGAGAGTCACAGAATAGATATTCAACGTCCATCTCATAAAACATAAATTACCGAATCGATCATCTTTTCCACCCCTGAATTCCCCTTTTTTCAAAGCACTTATTTAATATATTTAAATATAACAGATTTAACACTAGGTTTACGGATGCCGTCAAATTGACGCGTTCTTACTTTTTTGATAAATATTTCTCAAATATATAGAGAAGAGGTACAGTAGATATTTCACGTGTATTTTACAATAAAAAAATTACTTGACGAATTATCAGCTTTGCCGATTGATCCCTCTTTTTCCAAAGTCTTTATTTAATATATTGCAGTGTAACAGATTTCAGTCCCGTAAACCTAGTGTTAACGCCGGTAGTTCTAGTGTTAAGAGCAGTTGAACATTAATTTCGAAAGAATCACCTCTAACAATTGATACCAACTACCAATACAATTTCGACACGCATGAATACTTCGCATTCACTACTTTGTTGTCGAAACGCTGCAACATCATCAATACCATCATCATCGATCTCTTCTCTGCCCTACACCACTTCACTCGTCCACTTCGCCATACATATTCGCCTGGCTACGTGCCGCGAAATAAGGAAGCAGTACCCCGACTACTTTCGCAGCCATTCGCTCGCATTTAACGCGCTAAGGGCCTGATTATCCAGCTCGCCGGTAATTACTTCGTTCCAGCCGGTCTACCGATGAGGTGCACGTGCTCCCGTCTCTACCTACGTCTAAATATATCCCCCGGCCGCGGAACGGGCCGCGATTTTTCAGTGTCACGGATGTAACTGATAAGGAGGCAGCACTACCGAGAAACGTCGACGACGATGCTAAAGTGGGAATATACTGACTGACGAGGTTTCTTCCTTATTAGTAGGAGATCGGCGATAACGATACAGGAGTTTTTCGCGCGGTAGGTATCTCTCGGGTTTGCGCGGGAAGGCAGACTGTGCTGGCATTGTGCCGGAGAGGAGTTCGAAGAATTATGCTACGATGGATTTTAGGGCTCGTTTGTTCGCCTTTTCCAAGGAGAGACGGTTTTAATTATTATTTGCAATTTTATCGATGTACAAATTTTGAAGGATGGGGGGAAAAAACGAAGATTAGATGGTAAGGGGTGATAAGGGAGGAATTGAATTAGGATTGGTGTTGCGACTGATTGGACTGTGGTTAGGTGTTAACCTATTCACTGCCAGGAAAATTAAGGAAATATTACCTTTGCTTGTTAAAATTTGAGAAGATGACAGAAAGTTTTTAGAACATTGGTTTCGTTAATTAAAAATATAATCTTGACATTTGTAATGATACGAAGAACATTTTTGTTCAGAAATTTCTATACACGTTCGGTCAATATTATTAATTTATTAAGTCAAACTTATAGTGCAGCTATGAGATATCTCGTAGTTGGCAGTCAATGGGTTAAATTGTAGATGAAGAGAACAGTAAAACTATCGGCGTTAGAGATATAGTATTTATATATACTGAATCAGTACTTTGAAAAAGGAAAAATGAAGAGACGATCAATTAAATAAAGTTTTACGGGGAGAGGCAGAGAATTAAAATTTGCAATTTTATCCAGGTACAAATTTTGAAGGATAGGGATGAAAGAATGAAGATTAGGTGATATGGGAGTGATAAGTGGACAATTAAGTTAGGATTGGTGTTGCGACTGATTGGACTGTGGTTGGGTGTTAAACTGTAGACGAAGAAAACAGTAAAACTATCAGCGTTGAACCTATTGTATTAGGGGGACCGGAAAGTAATATCGTTTCTCCAGATATTTTGCTAAAAAACCAATTGATTTTTATCGAGCCGGCATTGAGAATTTGCACACTAGATGACAAAAGGTTGTTCATAACACGAGTCATTACATGATTCATTAAAAATAAAAACTCGTTACAAATTTATTTGTTTGAATTTCATATAAAAAAAAGACATTACTCTCCGGTCCCCCTAATATTTATATATACTGAATTAGAACTTTGAAAAAGGAGAAATGAAGAGATGATCAATTAAATAAAGTTTTACGGGGAGAGACAGAGAATTAAAATTTGTAACTTTATCAATCTTCAAATTTTGGAGGATAGGGTTGAAAGAATGAAAATTAGATGACAAGAGGAAGAAGAGAAACTGAAATAAAAATTAATTACTGTTAATACCATAGAAACAATTTGACCGTCTCCCACCCCACTGATATTTTCAATCACACACTTTTTTAATATCTTCAAAATTTCCCATTCCATTTCCTTACAAGTATCACTAATTTTAGAGCAAGTGTTTAACCACACTTGCATCCACAATTACAATTTTCCCTTGCACCCTTAAAAATCGACCTCCTCTTCTCTATCCCCTCGCACTCCCACGCCCTCAGCCAACAGAATCAAAAAAAGGGCACAAAGTATACTCCCCAATCACCTTCAATTACTCCAACCCCATAAATCCGCCAACCGCAGCCATCCTCCGCGGAAGTCCCACAAAAGGGGGGCCCTGAACGACATCAAAGTCGCGATGAAATTTACATGGCTCTCGTCAAACCGAGGTAAAAGACGGAGGAAGCGGGGTTAGTAATTGAATTTACGACGATTAGCTAGCACACGTGGGCCCGATTCCTCTCGAACGATCGATTCCTCGATTCACGGCCTCGACCGGTGGTAGCGGCACGTTATCGAGGATAATGTGTCCCGACTAATTTAGAGACGTCTCTCCCTTCGGCCCGGTAGATCCTGTATACCTGCAGATGGCATTCTGACTGCCATCCGCTCGTTCTGTCTCCCTTCCTCTCCCTTTCCTGGGGGCCCTCTGCTAACGAGGTCCTGCCACGGACCCGAAGGACACGGGACCACGGCCTGTCAATTAAGGACACGGCTATACCGGGCCACATTTCTACCTTTGGCTCTCTCTCGTTCTCTTTCTCCTGTCCTCTCTCGTCCTCGGAAGAAGAAGAGTCCCAGGGAGAGCTCTATTTCTTCCTTCCAGGGCAAACAGTCTTTCTGTTCCTCTTTCTACGATTTTTCACTTTGTTGGGGGCTTCAAAGGCGTGGCGAATCGGGGGGGACTTTATGGGAGAGTTTTCCATGGGGGGGATTGTTAGGAGAGAGGAGGTTGGGGGTGATGTGTTTCTTGTGGATACGTGGTGTTTTCTGGTGTTGAAGGGAGATAAAGATGTTGATGGGGTGCTTTGTGGTGGGGCGGTGAGGAAGAGATTTGCCCTGTTTTTAATTGTGGGGGATTCATAATTTTTTTTTAGATGGTAACGGATATTTGGAGATTAGGTGATCGAAGAAAATTAGTAGCGCGAATTTTCAATGTTATATTAGGAATTTCAATTAACTGATAACGGGTATTTGGCAGTTAGATAATTGAAAAAATTAGTATCGTGAATTCTCAATATTTATATTAATAATTTGTGTTAGGTGATAACGGATATTTGGCAATTAGATAATTGAAAAAATTGGTATCGTGAATTCTCAATTTTTATATTAGTAATTTGTATCAGCTCATAACGGATATTTAGCAATTGCATAATTGAAAAAATTAGTATCGTAAATTCCCAATATTTATATTAATAATTTGTGTTACGTGATAACGGATATTTGGCAATTAGATAATTGAAAAAATTGGTGTGTTAAATTCTCAATTTTTATATTAGTAATTTGTATCAGGTGATAAGGGACACTTGGCAATTAGATATTTGAAAAAATTGGCATCGTGAATTCTCAATTTTTATATTAGTAATTTGTGTCAGGTGATAAGAGATACTTAGCAATTCGATATTTCAAAAAATTAGTATCGTAAATTCTCAATTTTTATATTAGTAATTTGTATCAGGTGATAAGGGATACTTAGCAATTAGATATTTGAAAAAATTGACATCGTGAATTCTCAATTTTTATATTAGTAATTTGTATCAGGTGATAAGGGATACTTAGCAATTAGATATTTGAAAAAATTGACATCGTGAATTCTCAATTTTTATATTAGTAATTTGTATCAGGTGATAAGGGATACTTGGCGATTAGATATTTCAAAAAATTGGCATCGTATATTCCTAGTTTTTATATTAATAATTTCCTGTAGCTGATAACGGATATTTGGCTGTTAGATAATTGAAAAAATTGGCATCGTAATTTCTCAATTTATATATTAGTGATTTGTATTAGCTCATAGCGGATATATGGCAATTAGATAATTGAAAAAATTGGCATCGTAATTTCTCAATTTTTATATTAGTAACTTGTATCAGGTGATAACGGATATTTGGCAATTACATAATTGAAAAAAATTAGCATTGCAAATTCCCAATATTTATATGAGTAATTTTTGTTAGGTGATAACCCACATTTGGCAATTAGATAATTAAAAAATTGGTATCATAATTCCCAATTTTTATATTAGCAATTTGTATCAGGTGGTAAGGGATACTTAGCAATTATATAATTGAATAAATTAGTATCGTAAATTCCCAATTTTTATATCACTAACATCATTTATCTAATAATAAATTTATACAAAAATGACCCCCTCAAATTATCAACTTCACTTTCCCGCCCAACATAAACCTCCACCAGCATAAACTCCAAAACAACCAAAACCCCCTCGTCCAAGTTCCATCGCCCATCTCAACCTCCTCTCGACTAAACCTTCGAAACCCCACCTCCGCGGACTCCCATCCAAACAAAGTCCAATCGATTCCACGAGGATCATACACCGTCCACTCCATCTATTTAAGATTTACCCGAGAGAGGCGCAGCAAATGAACAGGATGATGATGAAGAAGAAGAGGACGAAGAAGAAGAAGAAGAAGGAAACTGCAGGCGCACGAGGCGTGGTCGAACCTGTCGATCTCCGTTGATCGGCGCCGACGACTCGTCGATACGGATAATGGAATGTCCGAAGGATATATACATACGACGATTCCAAGGTGTACGCTTCTCCTTCGCCTCTTCCTCTCCACGTCCACCTCCGGCTGACGCACAATCGGGTTCCGTTAACGCACCGGGGGGTCCGGCAGGCCGTCGCTGAGAAGCGTTAAAAAGCCATGGACGAACCGGCAACGTTCGATGCGTATATGCCTTGATACTCATACGTGTATGGGTGTAGAATGTATATGCATAGGCCACCGCTCGAAGAAAGAGACCCGACGATTATCGCGGCAAGTCGATCTCTCATTATCATTCCCGACACTCTTTCTCTGCACCCTCTTACGGAATCTTTGCAGCCTCGGTGCACCGGATCGGCGCGCCATTTGTTTCGGAGGGGGTGGGCAATTGGATTGGAAGGGTTGAGAGGTCGAGGGTGGGTGGGTTGGGTGTGGAGGGTGGGAAGAGGTGGAGGGTGAGGTTAAGTCCAAATTTGAATGAGCTTCTGATGGAGAAACTTGAGGAGATGAAGAATTGAGATGGGTGATTTAGAATGTTATGGTTACTTTTTGTGAAATTGGGTTAGGATTTTGAAAGGGGAAATTGACGGGGTAGTGTTTTTTAGCTGCATTTCTGGAATTCGGAGGATCTAGGTGAAAATTGTAACGAGCTTCTGAAGGAAAAACTTGAGGAGATGAGGATTTGAGATGGGTGATTTAGAATGTTATGGTTACTTTTTGTGAAATTGGGTTAGGATTTTGAAAGCGGAAATTGGCGGGATAGTGTTTTAGCTGCATTTCTGGAATTCGGAGGATCTAGGTGAAAATTGTGACGAGCTTCTGAAGGAAAAACTTGAGGAGATGAGGATTTGAGATGGGTGATTTTGAATGTTATGGTTACTTTTTGTGCGATTGGGTTCGGATTTTGAAAGGGGAAATTGGAGAGATAGTGTTTTTTAGCTGCATTTCTGGAGTTCGGAGGATCTAGGTGAAAATTGTAACGAGTTTCTAAAGAGGGAACTACAGGAGATGAAGAATTGAAGATGGGTGGTTTGGAATATTCTGGTTGCTTTTTGTGAAATTGAATTAGGGTTCTGAAAAGGGAATTTGGCGGGGTAGTGTTTTTTAGCTGCATTTCTGGAATTCGGAGAGCCTGAGTGAAAATTTGAAGGAGTTTTTGAAGAAGGCATTGAGTGAAGTTAAATATTTGAGATCGGGAATTTATAATATTCTTTTTTTCTTTTTGTGTAATATTAATTACGTTTCTGGAGGAGGCAGTTGACAGTGCCGTTTTTCAGTTGCATTTCTGTGATTCAGAGAATCTAAGTGAAAATTTTAATGGATTTCTAAAGAAGGAACTACAGGAAATGAAAAATTAAAGATAGCTGATTTAGAATATTCTCTTTTTTTGTGCAACATGAGTTAGGTTGCCGAAACGGCCAATTATTAGTAGTTCAAGGTGCCATTTTTTTAAATATTCGGAAATTGTGGTAGCACTGCTTCTAAGCAAGTAAATCAACGATCTCTGAGGTGCACTTTTAAAATTTAGAGCGCCCAAGTAAAAATTCAATGACTCAAAGCTAAAAAATTCTAAAAGAAACTAAATAAAATATTTTAAAAAACTGTCGACAATCTCAACTTCCAAATTTAAATATCGCTAAACCCTTCATAAAAGTGTACTTCCTTATCGAACTCAGACACTTCAACACTTCAAACTCACACGAAAAATTCCCAATTTCCCGTCAGCCTTCTGGAACTGAAAATTACCACAGATCAGGAATAAAATCGATTGAAACACTCCTGGAAAATTCTAGAAAGAAGACATATTCGCATTTGACGGACAGCAATGGAAACAAAGACGGAAAGACAAACTCGAAGATGGTGAACCGATAACGGCAAGAGGGAGAAATAAATACGTAGGATCTTCGCGCTGATGACTCGAGGATGAAGAAGAAATATATACGCGTAGGAACGTGTTATGTAAATGAATAACGAGTCGGTTAGCGAACGTAACAAAGAGTACCGAGTGGCATTTCAAAAATACCATCTCGACGAGATGCATTATAACAATCACTTTGTAATACAATCACTTTGTCGAGCGAGCGTTTAATGAAGTCTTCCAAGCGTTGCATAGGACGACAATATTTATATATTCTAGCATTTCCTTCGTTTTAATAGCCCTTGATATTTAACGTCGATGCTTCGACTTCTTTCACGATGAGCCGTCGAGAAGAAAATTGATTGAACTTAAGTTCTCGCTTGAATGCTAAATTGCTTTTTGATATTGCATGGATCGTGATTGAGATCGTGTAATTTTGTGTGGAACAGGTTAATTTAGAATGTTGAAGTCATTGCTTGTCGTTCCATGGAAACGCTCGTGCTTCTTGGGGATTCTTAACTGCAGGTGTTGAAATTTTATTGCCGATGATTATCATTCGAAGGCTAAGTCGCTACTTTTCAGTTTTGATTGATAAAATTGATGGAATCATATCTTTTTGATTAGGCATCTTTAATTGTCCTGGAATTCTCGACTGTTTCTTATACAGAATTACTTCTTGTTCGATTGTTTCTTCTTAAATTTCCCATAAAAGCTTTAAAATCCATGGTCCACCTAAGTCACTTCCTCATCGCAACAGCAATTCCACGCTGAAGAAAACTTCAAGAAATTTCAGTCTACATGAAATTCCTCCGGATTATTCCATTGAAAACTGCCATAAATAATTAAATTTCCCATAAACCGATTAAAATTCATAGTCCTCCAAGTCTCTTCCTTATCGCCACAGCAATTCCACGCCGAAGGAAACTTCAGTCTACATAAAATTCCTCCGGATTTATCCATTCAAAATCGCCATAATTAATTAAAGTTTCCATAAACCCATTAAAGTTCATAGTCCACCTAAGTCACTTCCTCATCGACACAGCAATTCCACGCTGAAGGAAACTTCAAGAAATTTCAGTCTACATGAAATTCCCCCGGATTATTCCATTGAAAACTGCCATAAATAATTAAATTTCCCATAAACCGATTAAAATTCATAGTCCTCCAAGTCTCTTCCTTATCGCCACAGCAATTCCACGCCGAAGGAAACTTCAGTCTACATAAAATTCCTCCGGATTTATCCATTCAAAATCGCCATAATTATTTAAATTTTCCATAAACCCATTAAAATTCATAGTCCACCTAAGTCGCTTCCTCATCGCCACAGCAATTCCACGCCGAAGGAATCTTCAGTCTACATAAAATTCCTCCGTATTTATCCATTCAAAATCGCCATACTTATTTAAATTTTCCGTAAACCCATTAAAATTCATAGTCCACCTAAGTCACTTCCTCGTCGACACAGCAATTCCACGCTGACAGAAACTTGAAAAAACTTCAGCCTACATAAAATTCCCCGAGATTTTTCCATTGAAAACCGCCGTAATCCTTATCAACCGCGCAAGGATAATCCGTACGAGTATCCAGCTCGCACAATACGATTTGTTTCTTATGCAAAATCCATTGAATTGCGTGTGGTCAATTATATTATGTTAAGTAGAGCATATGCGCGGCCCGTGACGTATCGCGCGGTAAAATCTCCGGGCGAGCCGGTGGCCCATTCCTCTGCTTCTCTAATAACGCATTGTGCCCATCGCGTGGCATATTAGGTTTATGCTAATACACCACGCCGAAGATGCACCGGCTACCCCGATCGAATCTTATCCCTTTCTCCGCAACGTTCACTCGCGTTTCTACGATCCGACCGCGTGGGCGGGTTCATAATGGATGAAACCTGCCGCGGAAGTGCATGGTGCAAGTTCACATTCAAGGTCGATGAGGTGGAGGTTTTCATGAGAGCTGAAATTCTAGAGATTAGAGCACATTGCTTTGCAACTTTTGCGTTTGGGGGTGAAGGGTTGAGGTGCATGGTGTAGGTTCAGATTTGAGGTTGATGAGGTGCAGACTTTCACGAGAGGAGGAACGGAGATGATTACTTGATATTGGTTTTTCAAATTTTGGATTTTAGTTTGTATTTAGAGTATAGGGGTTGTAATTGATGCTGCAGATTTATATTTAAAGTTGATGGGGTGCACACTTTGACGAGAAGAGGAACGGAGATGGTTAGTTGATATTGGTTTTCCAAATTTTGGATTTTAGTTTGTATTTAGACTGTAGGGGTTGTAATTGATGCTGCAGATTCATATTTAACCCTTTGCGGACGGAGAGTTTTTTAAATATTAAGAAATAATGATTTATTTGGCGATGAAAAACCACCTTTTTAATAGAAAGTCAGAGTATTAATTTATAGAAGTAATAAATTACTATTTGTATAATCATATTTCAACGGTTATATTTCAATTTTTTAACTCAAACCGTGTATACATGCGCCGATAAACTGTAACCAGATTTTTTCTTAGACCGCATATATGCGTCCGTCGTCCTCAAAGGGTTAAAGTTGATGAGGTGCAGACTTTGAAGAGGGGAGGAACGGAGCTGATTAGTTGATACCGGTTTCCCCAATTTTGGATTTTTATTTGAATTTAGAGTACAGGGGTTGTAATTGATGCTGCGGATTCATACTTGAGGTTGATAAGGTTCACAGTTTGACGAGAGGAATAACGAAGTTGATTAGTTGATATTGATTTCTCCAATTATGGATTTTTATTTGAATTTAGAGTATAGAGGTTGTAATTGATGCTTTAGATTCATATTTAAACTTGATGAGATGTAGATTTTGACGAGAAGAATAAGGAAGTTGATTAGTTGATACTGATTTCTCCAATTTTGGATTTTTATTTGAATTCAGAGTATAGGGGTTGTAATTGATGCTTTAGATTCATATTTAAAGTTGATGAGATGTAGACTTTGACGATAGGAATAACGAAGTTGATTAGTTGATATTGATTTCCCCAATTTTGAATTTTTATTTGAATTCAGAGTATAGGGGTTGTAATTTAAGCTGTACGTTCATACTTGAGACTGTTGAGGTGGAGGCTTTGATAAGAAGGAGAATTGTGGTGATTGAGACACAGTGATTTTAGAAATCTTCGATTTGATGTTTAGGGTCGTGATACATGCTGCAAATTCTTCGACAAGGTCGGTCAAGTGATGGTTATGAAGCGAGGATGAATATCGCTCATTGGAAGACAGTTTTGAATTTGAATTTAGAGTCTTTTGATTGTGGTATGAAGGGTATTATCTTCGAAACTTTTAATTTTGAAGTACAGGGATAATGGTAAATTCATCCTGAGGTAGGTTGACCGTGAAATTTACAAGAAACAACGAAAGTAGATCATCGTGGACCATTAATTCCAGCCCACCGAATCCCCAACATATTATCCAATTTCAAAAAATCTCCAAAACACCCCCATCCAATCCTCCAAATCAAAGGCCCACAATCCACTCAATCCCGCACTTCCACAGCAACCACACCAACAGAAACCAAAGCTTCAATCTCCATTCCTCACTTCGTCTCCGCACAATCGAAAGGAACCATGCCCGAAAATCCCGACAAGCGGTAAATCCTGGATTTTATTAGCGGACCAAGACGTCGAATTAGCATGCACCATTGTCGCTCGGCTCGGCACAAAGAGGCCTTTTTACAAGCGAGAAAGAGGAAGAAAAGAATGGAAGAGAATAGAGCTAGCGAACGGGAGAGCAAAAGACAGAGTGAGAGACGGAGAGGAAGAGAGACAGGAGCAGCCTTACCGCGTGAAATTTCGTCCGTCATTTGCATTTCTCTCGTCATCGTGCTCATCACCCTGTAAATCCCATGGCCAGCGGGAGGATACAATGCCGTAGGAGGAAGGAGAACAGAGGACGAACGAGGCGAGAGATAATTGTACGGAGGGCTAATGGAGTTCGGGAAAAATGAAGCGGCGCTCACCAGGTGGGTCCGCTTTAAATGCATCAAATCGCTGCTAAGTGAGGTTCAATGTGGTACCAGGTGAGAGATGACCTGCCTACAGACTCTTCCTACTCACGAGGGCGTCGCTTCGACGGTTAATTATTATATTGCCCATTAACGGGACGATTTTTCACTTTCGTGAGACACGCGAAATGAATCTTTCTTCGTTCGATGGTAAAGTGCCATTTTAGGGGACGTTGCGGGTTACCGAACGTTTGGAAACGTATTTAAGGATGGAACAAATATTTCCTTCAGCTGAGGAGAGAATAATTATTGATGGTGTCATGGTTGTGACAGTTTTATTATGGCGGTGGAATTGTTTTTATTTGGAAAGGTATGTAAAGTTGGGACTAATATTTCTTTGACTCGAGAATAGAATAATTATTGATGGTGTCATGGTTGTGACAATTTTGCTATTACGGTGGAATTGTTTTTATTTGGAGAGCTATTTAAAGTTGGGACAAATGTTTCTTTGAGCTGAGGAGAGAATAATTATTGATGGTGTCATGGTTGTGACAGTTTTATTATGGTGGTGGAATTGTTTCTGTTCGGAGAGCTATTTGAATGTTGGGACTGATATTTCTTTGAGTCGAGAATAGAATAATTATTGATGGTGCCATGGTTGCGACAATTTTGTTATTGCGGTGTAATTGTTTCTATTTGGAAAGGTATGTAAAGTTGGGACTAATATTTCTTTCAGTCGAGAATAGAATAATTATTGATGGAGTCATGGCTGTGACAATTTTGCTATTGCGGGGGAATTATTTTTATTTAGAGAAGTATTTAAAGTTGCGATAAATATTTCTTTGAGCTGAGGAGAGAATAATTATTGATGGTGTCATGTTTGTGACAGTTTTAGTATTGCAGTGAAATTGTTTTTATTTGGAAAGGTATTATAGTTGGGACTAATATTTCTTTGAGTCGAGAATAGAATAATTATTGATGGTGTAATGGTTGTAACAATTTTTTTATCGTAAAGGGAGTGATTTTATTTGGACGATGCTGATGCTACTTTGACATTGTCTTTTTGGTGAAGTGACGATGAGGAAAGAGACTTTTATAGAATTAAATAACAGATTATTTCTTAGTTGGAAAACTGCACGGTTTAATAAAGAATATTTTAATTGACGCTGGAAACTTCTTCAAAATGGTACTTAAATTACGTATGACCGACATTTTTAAAAGTGGTGGTTTAACCTTCATGCCATGATTCCAAATACCATATAATATTTTATTTGCTTTTAACTATGCTGTAACTTGATTTAGATTCAGTGAAATATAGTATAATAAATTAGAAATAACATTAATTAACGCGTAAAGGGAAAAGTGGTGAAATATCACCCGAGGATGCTTGGCGTATTTTTGTATTCCAATACCACCTCAATGCCTCCAATAACATAAAAAACAAATTCTAACAACAAATTACAACTCCTAAAAACCAACAATAGAATAATATATCTTTCCAAATCCATTCCCACAAAAACAACGCAATCTGAAATCCAGCAACGGAGCAACCAAAAAATAAAATGAAAATTTCAATAAAAGCACACATCGAATATACATATTTCCCATCCCTGACAACGAAGCACATAGAAAATCACAGAAAATGCCAGTCGACGTAACAATTAATCCCAAGGGCTACATTTCTACGTGGGTATGCGTGCCTGATGCGTTTCCCTGCCTTCTCCTTCAACGGCGCACGACGGCGATCCTTTATTTCTCGGAAGATGCCTCCTTAAAAACGTGATCCACGCTGCATACTGAATCCCGTTGGCTTGTCCTTCCCTAATCTTAACGGCTCGTGTCAAGCTGATTAGGGCTTGTTTACAATCGGTCGGCTTCTCGGGGGACACGCCGTGGAATCTCGTGTGCCCGGGGAAAAGTATCAGGCCGAATGTGGCTACGGTGGTCAAGGAGGTAAAGCTTCGAATTCACAATCAGTCGAATCGAGTTTAAATTCTCCTTCGTCGCCTCTTGGAAATTTTGGCTAAATTCTCATTTAACACGTTGAACGCCATGGCGGTCACTGGTGACCGGCGCTATTGAATACAATGAAAATATGATTTTTAACACTAGAACTACCGGCGTTAAATCAATCATATTTCAAAATATTAAATAAGTACTTTGAAAAAGGAGGCGGAAAATATAATCGATTCGGTGATTTATGTTTTTTAAGATGGACATAGAATATTTGTTCCAAGACTCTTCTATAAACTTGGAGAATTTTTGGAAAAAATTGTGTACCAGTCATTTTGACTGGTTTGGTAGTTCTAGTGTTAACACCCTGCTGATGCGGTGAATTGAACAGGAAACTTTCAAATTGACAAAACCAATGAAATTGAAAATCTCAGTAACAGCGACGCGACAAAATTATTTCTGCAATGTTAATGTTACCTTAAGTTATACGATACATTAAGAATCACCGGTCAATTTTTATATGACTTTAATTCAGAATTATTGCGTTAAATTGTAATATTTACAAGTTTTCTAATACAATCAATATTTCAATATTGGCATTAAAAAGGGAATGTTCTGCTGACATCATATCTATTTGTGTCTTTAACCCTTTGCAGTTCTATGTCGAGCTACACTCGACATAGCTTTTCACTTCATTTTATTTTCTGACAATTTAATATCGACTTTCCAATTTGATAACGACTTTGTAATATCGCCTAAATATTCTTCAATATCTACAGTTATTGTTATTATTTAAAAAAATGAATAACCAACGATAGAAAATGTTGTGAAATTAATTTCATTTTAGCTCACTATAAAATTGATAAAATAATTCGGACCGCAAAGGGTTAAAGTTTCTACTTTGCAAAGATGTGATTTTAATAGACAAAGTATCATTTTAGTAAAAATAACGATACTAGCGAAACACTGCAGCGTTCAACGTGTTAATATATTATTGCCTCGGTGGTTCATAACCCACCTAAAGTATTAAATTTTAAGTGTTATCACCATAGGAGTTATGGCGTTATAGTGAGTGAGTAGCTAAAGTTTGGGACTCTTATATCAGTAGACCCTACAGCAAATTTTCCTATTTTACCTCTAAAAATTCACCAAGATCTATCAACTACCATAAAAAATGGATATTAACACATTGTATGCAGGTCACGTAAAAATACGTTTTTCGGAAACTGTACACACACCGTTTAAAAAATCGCGAATTGTGCCATTAATCAGTTAGATTTGAAAAGTTAACTATATCTTCGAATATGGAGAGTAAGCTGTTTTCAATTTACACTAACTTTTTGTAAAAATAAATTTGTCAACAAGTTTCGCACTTCAGTCTCAATGAGGCGACTCGAAATACCCGCATACAATGTGTTAACGATTTAATACCAATTAAATTAAGCACCAGAAGGACACAATACTTCAAAAAATTATTAAAACCACAAGGAACCAACCGTCAACCTAAAAACGTTAAAGAAACACCATAAAATCATCGCCACCGAAGCACCGACACCGCAAGTTCCGACGGCAGCTGACAATTATTCGTCGACCGGCCGTTAATGCACCGTCTACCTCTGCCTCGCACCATAAAAATCCCCCGAAGCCATGGTGCATGCAAAAAGTATATGGTCTTGCAGGATAAAACGACTCGGCAAAATGAAATCAATGAACCGCTGAAAAACCCATCGATAATATCGAGCCGAAGAAATTCCATCGCTGATGAAATTGGAAGTGAGTTTCAGGGTTGTAATTAGAAGGAAGTTCTAGAAGAAAAAAAAATAAAAATAAAACAAAAAAAAGAGAGGAAAAAGGAACGAGGCAGTATGAAACCATAATCGATTACTTTCCTCGATATTTCCACTCGACGAATTCGCTTCTGGCGATCGGGACACGATAAAGCTGACTAACACGATTAAAATTCACTTTCATGGACTGCAACTGCGACGAGGAGGTAACGAGCGCCTTGAAGATGGATCGAATCGATTGTTCCTCGATGCAATTCATAAACGATGCAATCGAGGAATCGATCGATGGGGAAATTTCAGCGTTTTTCACGTATCCTGCCGAGATAGTTAGGTATCTTTCCATGAATTGTCGTAACCGGGAAAATCGGCCTGTGGTTGATGAGGAGGTACTCCTCTGGGAAAATTGTTTTTTATTTATCAGTGGAATCACCAAGATTGTAAAAATTACGGGTTTCTAATTTTCTATGGAAATTTTAGAATTATGGGATTTATTGTGCAGCTAGTTAAGGTTCTAAGATAGTTTTATAATAAATATTCGACGTCCATGCGGTAAAATGTGAGCCGCTCAGAATCCAATGCAGTTAAGTAAATTTTTTTTTATATTTTCTGATTGTAAATTTTAATAGGATGAAGTTTATTCTATAAAACTTCTAAAAAATTCTAGGAAATATCAACAAAATTTACTTAACCGCATTGGCGTCTGAGCAACTCATATATAATATGTAAATTAGTTAATTGATCATACTTTTGAATTCTTGATTGCTCTTTACTTAAAAAAACAAATCTCTTCTTTCACCCAACTTCAAAAATCCCCAAAAATAAAAGCCATAGCAAGGACCAAAAATATTCTACAATTCTTAACAATACCAACCCCCAATCATTTGTCACGGCAATGTACAATACACGTAGCTCGATCTCGATCTCGCGTAATCATTGATCGATGCATACGCGATTAATTAAAGCGATTATCGAAAAACACATAGGAGCCGGTGATTTTTCTTCTTCCATTCTGCCGGTTTTGAAGGCGAGATTACGTGCGCGCACGGTCGTTAATACATCAGAGAAAAGAAGGCCAATTCGTACTCTTTTTGAACGGCAGATAGGATCTGTTGGCTGATTAATGGAAACGATGCGAATGCCGTAGGGTTCTGCGATTATACCGGTGTATGTTTTAGCCGGGGTAGACCGAGCGCACACGGACGGGCCCCGGACTTTTTACAAACAACTTTACATGCAAGTTCTAACTACGCCGAGTAGCCATTAAGGTAAGCACGCGATTTAGCTGATAGCTAAGAACTAATTCCGGGTGTAAGTGGGTGTCGGGAAAGCTCATTTGGAATCTTGCCCAAAAATACTGTACTTTGGTGAACATCGATCCGCGTTTTTTTGCCTTCCTATTAAACCCTTTGCCGCACGATTTCTTTTGTGATTTTCCCCGCAATAATTCTCAATTAAATTGGTCAAATAAAAACTGACCAGTGATTCTTAATATGTCGTGTAGCTTAACTCAGTAATACTCTCAGTTCGATAGGTATCGCAAAAATTACAAATTTCCACTCGTTATTGTACGGCAAGGGGTTAAAATTCATATGAAGTTTCATTGAATTAAATAACAGCGGTCACCGGTGACCCCCATGGCGATCAGTGTGTTAAATGAGAATCTAATAAAGAGAATTTAATAAAATTAATATAGAAATTTAATTTAGAATTTAATAAAAATTTCCCAGAGGCAATAATATATTAACATGTTGAACGCTACCAGTATTTCGCTACTGTCACAATTTTTACTAACGTGAAACTTTGTCCATTAAAATCACATTTTTACGAGGCAGAAACTTTAAAGACACAAATAGATATGCAGCTAGCAGAATTTTCCCTTATTAATGCCAGTATTTAAATTTTGAATGTATTAGAACATTCGTAAATATTACAATTTAACCCCTTGTCGTGCGATTTCTTTTGTGACGGCCTCCGAAATAATTCTGAATTAAATTGGTGAAATGACAATTGATCGGTGATTCTTGATATATTGTTTAATTTAATGCGATATTATTATTGTAGGAATAATTTTATCGTACCACTGAGATTTTCAATTACATTGGTTTTAAAAATTTGCAACTTTTCTTTGGAATTTACAGTATCACGAGTGTCACTCGTTATTGTACGGCAAGGGGTTAATGAACTTTTTATGGTTTAACAATAAACATTTTGGCACTTTACGTGCCTCTATTCTTACCAGGGTCGGAAATTCAACTGGTTATAAAAACACGATAATATTTTAGCGAAAGATATGCAGAAGATTATAGCAAAACCATTAAAATACCATTAAAATGGGGAAAAATTGAAATAAAAAGGATCCATAATTTAAAAGCAATCGCAGGTATCTCTGTTTCACGCGTTATTCATCTAAAATGATCGAGATGATCAATTACAGACAGTAATCCGCGTTTCTAAGAGGATTAATCGAGTATAATCTTTCAAGATGATAATTCTCGTTTGGTCCGCACGAGCATCTGAATATTAATTTATAAGATTGAATATAGTGAGTAGATGACAACAGAATTCGAGAATTTTTACCAATAAAGTTAAAATTGCTCCAACAAAAAAAGATAAAGAATACTGACGTTAGAGTTCCTCCGTCGTTTGTCCCCGGGGACAGCTGCTGAGAATTATTAATTTTAAATTACTAAAATTCGTAGACAATCATTCATTCAATACAATTGCAAATTCCTAATTTATCCTGGTTTTCAATCAATAGCCTACCAATACTATTCTCATCGCATACCAATACTATAATTAAAAGACCTGAATTCGAGATTAACTAACAATTAACCAAAAAACGAATGCAAAAACTCGCTGTCCCTCCAACCGCCTATAACTGCAACTCAATCAACACCATTTAATGAACCTAGCAAACATCAAAATCTCCCACCCAGCCATCGAAACCAAAAAAAATGCCTGTACTCCACATCAGTCCCAAAAATCTGGTCCCCCATCCATTCCATCGATACTTCACCCAACAACCAAAACCTCTCCCGCGAATACCCAAGATCCACCATAAAAAATAATGAAACCCCACACCAAATCCATCGACTCCCCAGGCCAACGACCGGTAGCAATCTCCCCCGAACAATTTCAGTGACATTCTGGCATCTGGTTGAACTGGTACGCTGACTCCGGCACATCCCGGCCTTCCAGAAGCAAGACAGAACTATCCTTAGAAGCTCGTGGCTCCGACCACGTTATATTTTATCATCAGCATACCCGTTTGCGCGGGGCGAGGAAGCATAAGGCGCTGCCCGTAGGTGGAAGGAGTAGGTGGAAAAGAGAGAAGCAAGACATCCAGAGAGGAGGGCAGCGACGGTTTATTATTTCGTCCGTTGGAAAGCAGGCTTGTTATCCAACCGAGGGAACCAATCGGAGCCCTGCCTCCACGGACGCCCAGGTCGGGAATCGACCAATCGGAATCAGTCGCTTCGTGAACATGCTACGTTGCGTGTCGTCGAGCACCTCCTCCTCGCGTGTGTGCTGGCTTCCCTCCACGAAAAACCTTTACACTACCTTCTCCCCTTCCTTCGCCAAACCTCCAAGCAGCCAGCCGCACACGCGTCCGTCTGTCCAGAACGGTGTGTGCGTGCTGCCAACTTCGTTTTATTCCCGATGCCTCCTCGCGAACGCGCGCGCTTCGACCTCTCTCTGTGTCTCTCCTCTTTTCTCTCTTCCCTTGCTGCTGGCTTGCTTCTACCGGCCTCTGCCTCCCTGTTCCGTCGTTTTTTACAACGCTCGGACATCCGCACACTTTTTCCCACTTATCGGCCGCTGCCGAGAGACACGAAGGAGGATCTAACGAGCACGCACCTACGGACGTTCGATATTGCCGGTTTAAGGTTCGTGAAAGACAAGGGGGGAAGGGGGACTCGTTGGGTTTTGGTGGTGAGATGGTTAATTGTACGGTTGACGCTGGTTTTCCGATGATTTGGATGGTTTTTTCATATTAGGTAGAAGTGCAACGGGGAGGTGTACAGTTTTTATGGTATTCTTTTTCAGGTTTGATTGCTGTGGTATTTTGATGTTGGAGTTATTGTTTTAGGGGGATTTTCAACCAACGAGGATGTGATAAAAATATCTTGTGGTAAATATTTTTTAGTGGTGAGGGAGGAGGATTTGAACTCGGGCCCACTGATTGCGAGTCGGACCCCTTAATTGCTTAGCCATCATAGTCAAGGGAGTGAACACTTGTTCTTTTTATGTTTTTTAGCTTCGATTTCGACCAATTACTGACATGGTAATTGTATTACCATGTAATTGTGTTGACTGTGGTTTCTGATATATTTTCTTTATAGTTTTGCGTTGTAGGTGTAGCGAGAAACAGAGGTGGTTTAATTAAGCCCATAGCAGTAAGGTTGGCGAAGCAATTATAAAAACGTTGCATACTGCGTTCTAAGGATTCTTAGTAGAACTTTACCATAAATTAACTACCTGAGCAGCACCGAGGGCAATCAGAATTCTTGCGCGGATATCTCAAAAACTATCTCAAAAAGACAAACCAACCGGAGAACATATCAATAAGAAGCAGTTTCTCAGAATCCCAATTCTGCAAACACGTTAAAAAAATCGTTGAATTAAGTAGACACCCGGTCTGTATTATTATCAGCATTTATTTCGCATGGAGTTTTCGCTCCGATGATCTATTATTAAAGAACCAGCAGTCGTAGATAAATCATTAACTCGATCGCGATAGATCCAACGAGAACAGCATCGTGAAATCGCTAGTACGCTTGCGCAATCGACGAGTTACGCAATCACGATGTTTTCCGGTGGTATCGGGTGTATAATGCTGATAAGTATCGCCGAGATCTTAATTATTTCGTGTTTTCTTCTCGCCGCCACGGTATTTTATCCGGCGCCGTTTATCCCCACTTTCGACGGATCGCTTTAATTTCCTCGATAATTATGTCAGCCGTGATATTAATTGCGATCGGTGCTCGTTAGAGTTAACATCGATCCACGCGAACGTTCTTATCGTTGAGAAATTTCGCGGGGATATTCATATTGCAGTGGATGTATCGCGATCATGATCAGACACCCGGGCTTTAGTTTCGCCAGTAGATTTATGATCGCTGGCTGAACGACTAATCGCAGGAGAAACGCCGCGACGGAGTTTTAAGTAGATTAGGCCTCTCATGCACGACCGGCTGCAACGGCTGCGGAAATGAATTGCTCGTGGAATTGTTCTGCGTTGAAGGGATGGAAGTTACATGTTGCATTGGATCGCGTTTTGCCATGTTCTACGTTCTATATGAACATAGTAACAAGAAGGGGTGAAAGTTCAAATTGCTGTTATCCTACGTTCTACGTTGAAGGGACAGAAGTTCAAATATCTTACTGTTCTGCATTCTACGTGATCGTTCTAAGTTGAAGGGATGGAAGTTACATGTTGCATTGGATTGCGTTTTGCCATGTTCTACGTTCTACTATGTTCTGTATGAACATAGTAACAAGAAGGGGTGAAAGTTCAAATTGCTGTTATCCTACGTTCTACGTTGAAGGGACAGAAGTTCAAATATCTTACTGTTCTGCATTCTACGTGATCGTTCTAAGTTGAAGGGATGGAAGTTCAAATCTTGCATTTAATTGTTCTTAACACTTCATTGTTCTACGTTGAAGAAATGGTAATTCAAACATTGTTTTGTTGTGCGTTCTACTTAACCCTGAGCCCTACAATTTCTTTTGTGACTGCCTCCGCAATAATTGAAAATTAAATTGCTATAATAAAAACATATCCGTGATTCCCGATATATCTTAAAATTTAAAGCAATATTAATAACATAGGAATAATATTATCGTGTCGTGTTCCACTGATATTTTCAATTTGGGATGAAATTTCAAATCTTGCATTGCATTGCGTTTTACTTAATTGTTCTACGTTGAAGAAGTGGTAATTCAAATATAGTTTTGTTCTACGTTCTACTTAACCCCGAGCCCTACGATTTCTATTGTGACTGCCTCCGCAATAATTGAAGATTAAATTCCTATAATAAAAATATGTCAGTGATTCCCGATATATCTTAGAATTTAAAGCAATATTAATAACATAGGAGTAATATTATCGTGTCGTGTTCCACTGATATTTTCAATTTGGGATGAAATTTCAAATCTTGCATTGCATTGCGTTCTACTTAATTGTTCTACGTTGAAGAAATGGTAATTCAAATATTGTTCTGTTCTGCCTTCTACTTAACCCCGAGCCCTACGATTTCTTTTGTGACTGCCTCCGCAATAATTACAAATTAAATTGCTACAATAAAAATATGTCAGTGATTCCTTATCTATCTTAGAATTTAAAGCAATATTATTGACATAGGAATAATATTATCGTGTCGTGTTCCACTGATATTTTCAATTTGATAATTTTTGAGAAGCTTCCAAATTCCCTGTTCCTGATGGAAGTTCAGACCTTGCGTTTTACTTAATTGTTCTACGTTCAAGAAATGGAAGTGCAAATATTGCACCGTTCTGCATTCGACTTAATCGTTCTACCTTGAAGGGATAAAATTTCAAATCTTGCATTGCATTGCGTTTTACTTAATTGCTCTACGTCGAAGGGGTAGAGGTTCAAATCCTGCATTGTTCTACACCGAAGGGATGAAAGTTCAAATATTACATACTTCTACATTCTACCTAATTACCTATTCTCACTATATTCACAGCTTGATTGCTTCAATCCACCCTTTAAACTCGCGAGAAATCCAAAGAAAACTCCCTCAACTCTCGACAACCTCACCATCCAAAAACTGCTCTCCCACCTAACAATTATTCCCGCCATTAAACCACCCACAAATTTCCCCCACCCCATACCTCCCCAAAAGCAAAATACCACCACAAACCTACAAACACCCCTCAAAATTCCCCCAAAAAATCACGAAAAAATCAATTCCTCCCCCCGCGCCAAATCTCGGTGGCGCTTCGTTGCTTCACGCCGCGATAAATCGACATGCATTAAAAACACCGTGAAAGCGTGCACGATCGTACTATAAATAATCGTAGGTACGCGTCGAGCATAATGAAGCTCGTAGTCATGGTGCTATTAAGCATTAGCATAGATCCTTCCCGGCATAGCCGATTTTTTTCTGGATAAACTTAAGTACCTTCTTTCCCGTCCGGTGCATATTTTAAATGTTAATCGCGGCGCAACCGATGCACACCCACCCCTCCCGCCTATTTCTCTCTCGTTCCATCTCTTTCTCTCATTCCACCGTGAGCCTGCTTCGTGAATGGCTTCTGAGATCGGGGGAAACGATTCTCTGAATCGGTTGACACCTCGTGTGATGTACGGGCGCACATTGAGTACTTGTTAATTCAGGGACGGCAGTTCCGTAGGATGCCAATGGTTAATGGCTGTACATTTTGAATAACGTCTTCACACCTCGCTGGAGATACGTGCGCATGAAAATGGACGGCCTCACGGTGGATTTATTCCGTTTCCATCGCTACTTTCTTTTCGAATTTTTACAACGCCGTGCTGGCTCCCTGATCGTGGGGTAATTGGAGAACGGAGGGGGGGAAGAATGTTATGTGGGTCTTTTTAGAGGAGTATTGTGATATCGTGAGATTTATCGTGAGTGCTTGGAGGTAATGACGTTAAATGTTTGGTAATACCGATTGGAGATGGTTTTTATGGGTTTCAGGTTGATCGGTGAAAGCCATGGTGGTGATGCGACGGAGAGTGGAGGCTGGTTTGTGGAACAGAGTTGCGAGGAGGGATGGAGGACTGTGCTGCTTGGTTGTAACGTGAATGAGTGATTTAATGGTGGTTTTGGATGATGTAGTGGTGGCAAAGATGAGAAGGCAATGGTGTTTGAGCTGTTTCAGTTAGCTGTTGAGTTGTTTGGCTAATTCAGGAGAATTTCTTTAGGTTGGATGCTCTATTAATAAGTGCAATTGTGGACCGAGAATGATATTTTTGAATACGAAAGATCATTGATAAATTTGATAAACGAAATTGATGATATCAAAGGTGACGTCAGCAAAATTAACAATGTTATATTACAAAGAAGATACTAGCTCGAAAATTGATTAGGTAGAAATTGTTAGGTTTTTGTGTTAGGGAAAGTTAAATATAGAAAGATAATAGAAGATATGAGTTTGAAAATTATTTACGAGTATTGTGAGGTACTCCTATGAAGTGCACTTCTGTCAAAATAACCCTAAAAGGTATGATTATAATTACAAAATGTCACAATAAAGAGTGGCACTCTTGATGAGGAAAGTGGGATAGAAAAATTTCAAATTTTGCGAAACCTATCAAATTGAAAATATTAATGAGACACGACGCGATAATATTATTCCTGCAATATTAATATTGCGTTAAATTATACGGTATATCAAGAATCACTAATCAATTTTGATTTTAGCAATTAAATTCTGAATTATTGCGGAGGCAGTTACAAAACAAACGGTAGGACAAGGGTTTACACCCTTCAAAGCAATTAAAAAAATTCAGTGAGCTGCAAAAATAGACAGTCAAGTATTACACTTCTAACTACACCGAGAAAAAATGAAATAGTATGAAAATACTGAATGAATCACTTGGCCATCACTTTAAACCGCACAATAATTACAAAAAATTAAGGTCATATAAAATTAAATGAAATATAACTGGCTTTATATATATTAAAATGGATGTTATAGCACTCACGTCCGCGAACGTGTTAAACAGAAACCTCAAACCTACATGTGAGCCGTTCACAGGCCGACCCCACTTTTTGAATTTATAAAAAAAGTGTCATCACACTTGATCGAATCCTAACTTTCTATATTCCTAATAAATTTTCCTAATAATGATTCACACGGTCAAATAACGAAATTTGTTTGGCCATAGAATAATAAATAATTTATTTCCAAAGTAAATCCACGGCTATTCCACCTTATTCACTTAGCACTAGAACTACCGGCGTTAAATCTATGATATTTCAAAATATTAAATAAGCACTTTGAAAAAGGAGGGATCAAGAAGCGGAAAAGATAATCGATTCGGTGATTTATGTTTTTTAGGATGGACATAGAAAATTTATTCTAAGACTCTTCCATAAACTTGGAGAATTTTTGGACAAAATTGTGTACCAGTCACTTTGACTGGTTTGGTAGTTCTAGTGTTAATACCTCGTTCGATAAAATCTGCAAAAAATTCTAAATTCTGCAACATTTATTTCTATTTACATTTCAAAGCCAATTTCAAACAAGTCTGTATACAATTTCGTCACAATTCTCCACTTTAGGTTTCATAGAGTTAATCGAATTACCAAGTGTGTCGCTCATATCAACACCACAAGGCCCACAAAACAACACAAACCACCCACAATTCATCACCACTCACAATTTATCCTTTCTCAACAGTCATCAACTTCCAACACAATTAGAAAACACCCTATACATCAGCCACCGGTGCTCCCATAAGGGGTGGTTTTACCCCTCAAATTCACCTCAACAAAGTAGAACTTTCCCTTGGAAGCCATCGAGGGCAGGTTCACGAGAGTCAGCGATAAGATCGACGATGTTCCGCGAGTTTAAATGTCTCTTCGGCAGTCGGGGCCCGAATTAGCGAGGACTGCGAGTGACACGCTCGAAGCAGATATTTCGTGGAAGGTCAATTAGCATAATTCCAAGGAAATCATCTCCTACACGGTTGCAGCCGAAAGACAACCAGCCGTACAGCTGCTGGCAAGAAGAAGAAGCAGAGGAGGAAGAAGAAGGAGAAGTTCCCGGATTTATGTGAAAACTTTGAGAATTATGTGCTCGGAACATCAAACGGCACTGCCGTGGAATACCCGAGGCGTATCACGTACGAGCATGGATTTCCACGTTCGCGTGAGCCAGCCTAGACAAAGCGACGTTATTCCGGGATTTCGGAAATGCCACGATGCACCCTGACATCAGTATGCACCTGACTGCGTGCATTATGTCACCCTGGGCACGGTGATCCTTCAGACTATCGCCTGATAAGGCGATAGTTCGAGGATCTGGTAGAATCGGTGCTATCGGCTTCCTTCGTCAGCGACGAAACTTTGCCTGACGTTTTAGGCTGTTATTTTTTAACCCTTTGGGGACTACTGACGCATATATGCGGTCTGAGAAAAAATCTGGTTGTAGTTTATCGAGGCATGTACACGCGATTCGAATTGCAAAATTAAAATATAACCGTTGAAATATGATTACGCAAATAGTAATGTATAATTCAGATACATCAATAATCGAACTTTCTAATAAAAAAATAGTTTTTCATCGCCAAATAAATGATTATCTCTTAACACTCAAAAAACTGGTACACAATGTTTTCCAAAAATTCTCCAAGTTTATAGGAGAGCCATAGAGTAAATATTCCACGTAAATTGTCGAGTCGGTCATCTTTTCCACTTCTTAATTCTCCTTGTTTCAAACAACTTATTTAACATATTTAAATATAATACATTCAACGCCGGTGTTTCTAGTGTGAAACAGCCTTAATTATATGACATAAATGAGGATACTTAAAAGCAACAATGTTTCACATTGTAGCTCTAATTGCACAATTTTAACAAATCACAGAAACCCATCACGCAACGTCAAACCATGCGATCTGTCGTTTACAACCACCCACAACAAACGGCATCCCAACAAAGCTGATTCTAACGAAGCAAATATCCCTTCAAGATTGACAATCTCGTTTGCAATTCTCCCTTAACCCATTACAGTCGATTTACACTCGAAACATGGCTTTTCTTTGCGACTAATTTGCCATTGATGTAATGTTGACTTTGAAATTTCGCAATGACCTGCTACCTTCCCCTAATTATCCTCCAACATCTATAATTACAGCTGTCAGATGAAAGTGGACAATCAACGAGGACAAACTTTTACAAATTACATTTCACTTATCTAATAAATAATTAGAAAAATTACTCCTGCAACTGTTAAACAATTGTTGCCCTATGTTGAGACACATTCGATATGTCGTATTTGCTACCTTCCCCTAACTATCCTTCAATAATTATAATTACAGCTACCGGATAAAAATACATAGCTATCAAGAAGAAATTTTTATAAATTATATTTCACTTCTCAAATAAAAAATTAGAAAACTTATTCCTGCCAATGTTAACCCTTCAGTGTCCTATGTCAAGATAAGTTTAATATTTCTCCCCGTTTCAATTTTCTATGAATCCACTTTCCGCCCTGAAATTTATCAATAATTATTCTTCATATGAGCGTTTCACCACTTCTAATTACCGTCATCAAATAACAATGATCAAAATCAACACTAGCAAACTTCTCGATATTTATTTCACGCAAATATCGAAAATTCGGAAAGTAAAGCAGAGAGAACAATCCCGATAAACCTCCCACCCCAAACACTAATTATAAAACCCATTAAATCGACCGGAAACACGTCCCACATGTTCTCCAACAATCCTCCATCGCCGTCTGGATTTCGCCGTGCGATTCGTCCGCCCTTTTTTTTTTCGTTTTCGCCGCCGCGAAAAACGCAGAAAGTCGCAACGGTGCCGTTCGCGTGACGACACTGTGAGAACGTGTGACGGCGAGACATAAGCCGACGAATTAATGGGCCTATTTTTTTATTCAGTGGCACGGTACAAAGCTCCCCCCGTCCGCCCTCCGGCTCGACGTCCAGTGCACGTACTTTATTTTATTTTATAGGGACGGCCAGTCGGTGGCCGCGCAGCATATGAACTCCCCGTAAAACGATCGAGAATCGCGATACCGGACGGGAACGTTCGTTAATGTCGCGCTGCTTCGCCGAGTTTCGGTGGCTCCCGAGCCAACCGACACCCTCGATTCCGCGCACTCCTTCCGATACCGTGGACAAATGTCTGGATTGTATCGTGGAATCGACGACGGAGGCTTGTAGGTGGGTTTTTGGGCTTTGGGATGGGTGGGAATATTTTGTTTCGTCATTTTATTGCGATCGGAGAGCTATGGTCATTTTGTGTAGGGCCTACTGTTTTTGGTAGGGCCCAAAATTAAATGATGGGTTGGGACAAATTTGTAAGAGGGGGTAGGTGATTTGAAGTTGGGATTAGGGATTGAGAGGCCGAATATTTAAATCTGTAGAAACCGTAGCATCAATTAACTGGTATGATCGTTTGGCCTAGGTCCTACTGTTTGTGGTAGGTCCCAAAATTAAGTGATAATTTAGGAAAAATGTATAATAGGGGGCGGATGATTTGAACTTGAGATTAGTGATTGAGAAACTGAATGTTTAAATCTGTAGAAATCGTTGCATCAATTAGCTGGTGTGATGGTTTGGCCTCAGTCCTACTGTTTTGAGTAGGGCCCAAAATTAAATGATAATTTAGGAAAAATTTATAAGAGTCAATGAATGATGTGAACTTGGGCTCACTAAATGACAGAATATTTAACTCGTTAATCACCGTAATATAAATTAACTGGTATGACCGTTTGGCCTAGGTCTTACTGTTTCTGGTAGGACCCAAAATTAAGTGACGATTTAGGAAAAATTTATAAGAGGGGATGGCTGATTTGAACTTGGGCCCACCGAATAACAGAACATTTAACTCTTTAAGCACTGTAGCATCAATATACTGGTATGATCGTGTGGTCTGAGTCCTACTGTTTTGAGTAGGGCCCACAATTCAATGATAATTTAGGAAAAATTTATAAGAGCGGGTGGATGATTTAAACTTGGGCCCACTGAATGACAAAATATTTAACTCTTTAAGCACCGTAGCATCAATATACTGGTATGATCGTTTGATCTGAGTCCTACTGTTTTGAGTAGGGCCCAAAATTCAATGATAATTTAGGAAAAATTTATAGGAGCGGGTGGATGATTGAACTTGGGCCCACTGAATGACAGAATATTTAACTCTTTAAGCACCGTAGCATCAATATACTGGTATGATCGTTTGGTCTGAGTCCTACTGTTTTGAGTAGGGCCCAAAATTCAATGATAATTTAGGAAAAATTTATAAGGGTCGATGGATGATGTGAACTTGGGCCCACTGAATGACAGAGTATTTAACTTTTTAGGTACAAGTTTCGCGAAGAAGAGGGGAATCATGTAGCCAATATTGAAGCTATGCTGTTACTATCTGTCTGAAATTTCTTGCAGTTAATTAACATAAGAATTTTGTTCCGAAGAGTGAGATTTCACGGAGAATATTGAACTTATGGAGAACACATTCGCGAGACCAGAAATCTCGCAAGTGCCGCACCTAAGGCTCCAGATACATTCTCCGGGCGAAGAGAAGCATGGATTTCCCGGTAATTCCCATCGTCTAATAATTTTCCACGCATGTCAGCCTGCCATTACGAGCTGCCATAGATCGGCGCGAATGCAGGACAGCCGATTTCGATCCGGTCAGACGAAATAAACGAGCGGCGCATAAAAGGCGCTATCTTTCTAATGAAAATCAAGAAAAACCTTGCGTTCCGAGCGCACCACACGCGATATCACTCGCTATCTTGCACGAATTGAAATTCATACATACTGTGCATCGTTTCTCCTCTCTCTCTCTCTCTCTCTCTCTCTCTCGCAAGCTTTTTTATCAGTGATTCGATGAACGGAAGCGGCACGCTATGCCATCGGCTAGCACGGTATAATTACATCTTTATGGATTTTAACGACGCATCGTTCTAAGGCGCGTGTTCACCGGTCTCCCACTCTCTGATTAATAATTATCTCCGTAATGAACAGAGAGATTGATCTACCGCGAATTTCACGACTCGGCTGCGCGAGAATTGTTTCGACGGATTGTTTCTTTAAATGGAGTAATTATCGTGCGGCTTGTAATTATTAGAAATCTTGGCGGTAAGTGAGAGGATCTTTAAAACGTTAATTGAGTCTTGATTATTGAAATGTTATTGAGTAAATAATTTGAGTTCTTGAGATACAATGGTATATTATTTTTTGAAACATATGGAGAACGGTCGCAGTTGAAAGGATTCTAACTGTTCTGCAGATTTTGTGCCGAATGTACTCTTGACATTTGCATTAATATTTTCTTAAGCTTATTAATATTTTTACAAGGGTTTTCTTTAATCGAAATACTCAAATACTTAATCTTCTAATTGACTATTGTATTAGATTCTGTAAGAAAAAGAGAGATTCCAAAGCAAAATTCTTTCTCAACGTTACAATTTTCTAAAGACCCCTCCAGGGCTCAAAACAATCACCAAAAGCTCAAACTAAAACTGCCAAATCCACAAACAATTAATCTGCCTACCAGAAAATCACCAATTTTCCATTCAACACCATCACAATTTTTCAAAGACTCTCCCAAGACTCAAAACAATCACCAGAGGCTCAAACTAAAACTGCTAAATCCACAAAGAATTAATCTGCCTACCAAAACATCACCAATTTTCCATTCAACACCTTCGCAATTTTTTAAAGACTCTTCCACGGCTCAAAACAATCACCAATGGCTCAAACTAAAACTGCCAAATCCACAAACAATTAATCTGCCTACCAAAAAATCACCAATTTTCCATTCAACACCTTCGCAATTTTTCAAAGACTCTTCCACGGCTCAAAACAATCGCCAGAGGCTCAAACGAACACAGCAAAACCCAAAAACAATTAATCTGCCCGCTAAAATAACACCTCTAAACTCAACACTTTCACAATTTCCCAAAAACCCCCTGAAACCTGAACACAATTCTCAAACCCCCAAACTAGAAACCTAGTTACCTCACCAAAGAATTAATTCTCCCTTCGACCTCTGAGTTCAATCCATTTCGCGCAAACTCCACAAGAAAAAACAACCGATCGTCATCCTTCAAACGACAAAAAGCAGACTCCCAAACGACTCATACGTCGAAAACAGAAAATAGGCGGGTGCCTATGGTGTCGTTACGTAAATCCGCGGTGTAATTGGCCATGGCTTATTGAAATGTATAGCGGGCCCTGGATGACACTCTCCCAGGACCTCGCGTGCATTATTTCACAGTGAAAATAATGTAATTCTGGTCACACCGCGAGAGTAGAAGATTTTTATCGCGGGCCCCCTCCGTGGTGTCTCTGACGCCTCGGTGTCTCCACTCGTCACGCATATCTTCTTGAAGAAGAAGAAGAAGAAGAAGAAGAAGCAGCGGAGAAGGAAATATCGCCGCAGCTTCACGTACATACGAACCAACTCGGTGATTTCGAAAAGAACGACTTTCGGACGACCGTTCGTTTCGTGGAAATTTGGAAACTCGTCTGACTCTATCGCGATCCTGAATTTCGACGATTCTTATGGCATCAGAGTTTCGGCTGGTTTCGACGTCCTCTTTTAACAGTTTGTGATGTCGTCGTTGACTTTTTATGTGGAATTTCTGAGGCCTCTTTCAGACTTCTGCGATATTGTCGTTGGTCTTTTATGGTGGATGGTTGTGGTCTTCGGTTTTTTGGCAAAATGAGAAGTCTATTTAGGGGACCGTTTAGTAGGAAGGCAAAGTATGTCTAAAAAAATAAATTACTAAACGATAGAATTGCTGATATTTAGCAAAATATACGTAGAAAAATGAAGAAGTTGTGGCGTTAGAAAGTTCAGAAATTTTTAAACATACACAAACATTCAAATTAACCCTCTGTAGTTCGAATTTTTTGTGATATTTGAAGAGAAGTTGCGCGATAGCACATCAGAAAATGATAAGAATGAAATTTCAAATAATGGATTTAACTCGATTTTTAAATATTGAATTGTAAAGAATTTCATGATTGTTAAAACTCGAAATAAGCTTGAAACACTTCACACTTAAATAAACACATAACATAATTTTACAACTTTTTTTTAATAAAGAGCCATTTGCCCTACAATTTAACCACTGAATTTTACAAAGTACTATAAGCAATATTCAAATATTACGCTGTAAATATTAATTTGAATATTAAATCGAAATTATTTAAGGAAAAATGTAATTACTTCATTTAGGCAGAACAACTAGAGATTTTTTAATTGAAAAAAGCTGCATGATCTATTAAAGAGTCCGCAAAGTCCACCACAGCCCACCGGTAAAAACAAACAAATACCATCGGTGAAAAAAAAACAACGTTAATTAATTATTACCAATTCCACTCTGGAGAACAGCCTGACACCGCCAAAAACCAATTTCATCAATTCCCAAGCATTTCGTAATTTCCACGTTACACCGCGCGCTATTAAGATCGTTAACTACAAGATTATAAATCCTAATTATGGAGTAAGAAACACCCGAGCCAAACGATGACCATGGCCTCGTATGTAATAGGATACGTGGAGGCATTTCGAGCAAGCCGTAGAAATTCTTTCGATTTCTACGAATATTCCTCTCCTAGTGGCTCGTACGTTTCCTCCATTCCTACGTTTCTCCTGGCAATTCCTTTCACGGTTTTCTCGACAAAGAGGCATCACTTGATGTCTCCGGGGATGTCACTCCGTTATCCATCGACACCGAGAAAAGGAACGTTAGGTTTGGAGACTTCGAGTGCCACTGGGGATGAATAATTTATTGAAATCAGCGTTCCTTCGCTGAAGAATTGATCGAACTTTATTGCGGACCTTTTAAGGAATTGGAGAATTCGAATTGCTTGGCATTATTGAAGCTTTCGTGGTTGATCGTGGTGGAAGGATTGATAGAAAATAGAAGTCGATAAAGGTACGGTTTTGGAATGGAACAAGCAACGGTAGATGTGACGAATCAAATTAGAAATGTAAAATCAAGTGGTACTACTCTTTGTGAAGGTTTTGCAATGGAGAATTGCAATTGTTTGGGGATATTTCAATTTTCGTAGTTGATCATGCTAAAATGATTGATAGAAGATGGGAGCTGATAGAGGGGCGGTTTTGAAATGGAAGAAATAGCTGTAGATAATTTTAAAAAATATTATGACAAACAAAGTTAGAAAGTCACAATTGAAAATGAGGTTTCACCTTTTTCAGAAACTCTGCAAAATGAGAATTGCAATTGATTGGACAGAAGTACAAGATTAATAGTCGCACATTTTTACACTAAAAGAAATAACGACACACAATTTTAATTAATAACTTGACAAGCAAAATCAGAGATATAAAATTCAAAACGTAAAATATGAAACTTTTCGTCAAAATTTTGCAACAGAAAAATTCCAATTGTTTGAACCCATTAAAGTTTCACAGTTTTGCAGAAGATATAAACAGCCAGTACATGTGCAAAGTAGAAAGAATTTCTTTAACATTTATAAATAACGAATCGAATTCATGCAACGATTCAGAGACAAAGAAACGTGCAATTTAAAAAAATCCAACACGAACTCCCGATATTTTCGGATTCTTCTCTTCCAACCTTCCGGGAGTCAGTTCTGTAAGAGTCGAAGGGAGGAGGACCTCGAAGACGAGTGGTAACCTCAGAGGGGGATGCTTTATGCCTCGACCTCGTGAAGAAACGTACGACCTTTCGTGGTACGACAGCAAAGCGCATAGCAATGCGTTCTGCTCTTCCAGGGAGCTGGAAGAACCTCGAAGAAGAGGAAAGTTGTACTAAAAGATAATCAACGAGGTGCTGAATTCAAAGGAAACTTTGTATTTTGAATTACAGGGTACTCTAATTTTTTTATCAACTTTCTTAAACGGCAAGTTGAAGTTTTATTTGGACTTTTTGTCTACTTTTACTCACTTTGATGATAACAATTTATCTCCACTTTTGCACGTTATTTAATTTCTTAATTTCTTCTGTAATTTACGTTGGAGACTGTATTAAAATCGGATCGTATGGTCAGACCCCTTGGGATTTTGTTCGATATAAGTGAAATACTTACTTCGTAACTCTCTGATTAATTTGGAAAATTTTTAGATAAAATTAAGAACCCCTCATTTTAACATAGGTGACCGGTGCAATTGAATTCATTGAAATTTCAAAAGACTTTTAAATTGAATGCGAATTTTCTAATGCATTCAATATTTAAATATTGGCATGAAAAGTTGATTGGGTTTTTTCAATTTTAATTTTTCCTCTACACTTATTTCTAGATTTATTAGTCATCAAGTGATCTGTAACGTTTGAATGTTAGACAAACCAACTAGTTTAAAACATGTTACTATTTTTACTGTATGTGTCAACTGTATTCATTGCAATAACGACTTATTATTATTATTATTAGCATTAAAAAGGTAAAGCCTGCTGACTATATATCTATTTGGGCCTTTAACGTTTCTGCTTCTTACACATGTGACTTTATTAGAAAAACTTTCACTTCGGTAAAAATGACGAAAATAGCAAAATACCGGTGACCTTCAACGTGCTAACCGCTTGGGTAATTCTACTCCTAAAGTATAATAAATTTTAATACAAAATTCCTAACATAAAAATGACTCGATAACATTCTCCACCAATATAATGATTTCACAACTCTCAAGACTTTTCCGTTCCTCCTTTTCCAACATCAATGTGA